>WEKX01023838.1:206277-236803 GCA_013390025.1 Pitta sordida
GCAGGTACTCAGTGTACTTTTTATTTTAAAGGGGAGGTTTTCAAAGGTAAAAGGTGAATTCTGATTCTTTTATTGCTGAGGATTAAGTCAACTTCATCCTGAGCACAGCCTGTATTTTTCCAAACCAATCTGAACATGAAGTTCTAGAAATTTTTGGCAAGCAGTTGGAATGTCAGAATTAGGAATCAATTCCACTGTCTGTTCTACTAATTATCTCATTTTGTTCGTAATTTATCCAAAGCAACTGCTGTACTGAGAAGTGATACACTACTTAAAAGAAAATGATCACACAAATTTTAATATTCAAAATATGTTTGTTAGGGATGCCAGGAGAGTTAGAACCCATTAATAAAAATGATAAATAAAAATTTTTAAAAATATGTCCATTACAAGTCATGAAACTGCTTTACAATGCATTTCAGTAGAGTAAGACTGTATTTCAGAGAGACACAACAGATAACATAGTAACCCAGACATTAAACTATTTCACATCCACATTTCTCATGGCCTCATAAAGGAAGAAATTTGCAGGACTACCAGGAAATGTTTACTTTTTCAGAGATGTTTAATTTTTAATAATTTAAAAATTTCTGAGCAGCATGAAAATTAATAACACATCCATCTTCCACTGCCATGGGAAAACAGAAGAGTCATAAATGTCCACCTTTTATACCTTTTCATCTTGTTCTGTGAAAGTGCCACCAATTCCAGATTTCTTGTTGATTGCTTGAGCCACACCAACAACCTAGTGGATTCAAAATGGAGTTATTAGGTAATTTTTAGAAGTCTGTCATTGCATTCTATTTCCAGGCATATTTATAGAAGATAATAAATGATCACTACAGGCATTTGGTTGATAATTAAATCAAAGTGTTACTATAATGAATCTCTCTGATGTACAAACATTTCCTAGACTATAGGATTTCAATACCTTATGGAGAATTATTTTAGGGGAAGGCTGTTTCCACTCCTTTAGAGACTTCATGAAGTATTATTAGTATGACATAAAGTATATGCAAAGCCTTTAAACCTTTTCAGATTTTTTGGCAGAATTACAACATGTGATAAAAAAGCTGCAGAGAACTTGATTTCTTTGAGGTCCGAGCAGTGTATGACCAGTGCAAGTTGTTAATGATGGTAATTTTTTTCATCTTGTTTTTTCTTTTTTTTTTGGATAAGCAATATCAGAAGAAAGCTGTGTGGTGTGCATGTTTAAAAAGTTAACTATTAATCAATACATTTGTAGCTGCTAAAGGGATGGAAGGCTTAGTTCTGTAATGGAAAAGACACAATTTACTATCTCTCAGCCTCGCATTCCCAAAATACTGATGTTACAAGTAAGGTCATTGTTCTGCAGCATGAACCACTGCCAGCTGTGGGCTCAAAAATGTCTGTCTGAAATAACGCTTGACAGACAGCTCCATTCCTTAAAACCCATTTTTTCCCACAGTCAACCTCTCCTTTACTTCAGTGAGGAATATTTCTTATGCAGAGACTTCCTTTCTGGAATAACAGTGGATCACTAGCCTTACATACTTCCATGGCAGACTTTGAATGAAAGCAAAGCCTTTAACCATCAATGTGCATTTAGTTTAACCTAGAAGTGCAGAGATTAATGGTTACACCATTTCTCATACCACTGTCTTCTCTGAGTATTGATTTCATTTATTTTATTTTATTTCAGTTTTGATCCAGCGTAAGCCAAGACAACTTTAATAAGGCCAGAGGCTTTTCAAGGCACCCAAAAGGTGAGTACTTTCATCTTGTGTAAATATGTGCCCCTCTGCGAAAGGGAAGTCTGAGTTCTTAAAAAAGCTGCAAGAAAACAGTAAATTAAAGCCAGTATATTAATACAGCAAAAAGACTAAGTCCCTTTATTAGCACTGCAGGTTTCTGATACATTAACACAAGGCAGATGTTCCAAGAGCAATCTCTGTAAAGGTCTTTCAATAAAAGGTTTTACTGAAGAGAGACGGAGTAATGAGGAGAAAAGCTGCTAAAAGTTCATAGTTGGTTTGACCACTATGATAAAATTTTGTGCAAATGCAAACCTTTTTTCATTGTTGATGTTTCAGTGGCGTTCTAAGCTTTTAGACACCTTTGTAGATTGTGGGGGTTTTTCACACAAAATGAACAGTTTTGGAAATTAAACTGGTCCAAATTCTGCCTTCATTTATATCAGTACAAATTTTGGTGGACTTCTCTACATTCTGTAGAATATGGTGTAGAGACAGGAATGAGAAAAACCCTCAGATGGATATTCTTTAGCCATTGGAGTGTTGGAGTGTTGCCTGAAACTAGGTGATTAGGAGAAATGTAGCAAACTCAAGAGTATCTGTTCCTATTACTAAAGTAATTATGTAATTAGGACAGAAGCAAATCATGTAGTAACATTGTGGGCCATAGAGAACATATGCCTGCATTTTAGAGAATACTGCTAAGCACAGTATGAAACCCAAATCCTCCTTTTTAAAACTCATTACATATAAAGTAATCAGAAATAACAATAGGCACGATCTGTGATCTCCAGCTGGGAGTTACGTTTGCACCAGCAGAGAAACTGAATCAAAGGTGACAAACTGCTCTGAGCTCAGCTACACAGGAAATTTAGATAACAGGTACATTAAACTCATGAAATAATTGTGGCAATAAACAAGGCACAGCTGAGATAAAGCTTAGAGGATATTGTAAAAATGTAACAGTTGAGTCCTGTGGCAATAAAGCAAAGATAATGTGTGTTTGATTCCTTGACATTCTCCTCCTATGCCTACAGAATTATCCTGTATATTTCTTGGTCACTCAAGCCAAAACTACTAGGGAAGAAAGGGGTTAAAAATAGCTATGAAAGGAGATGACCACTCAGAAAGCTTCAGGGAAAGACTGAAGTAATTATTACCTGCTTATACTTTTTTCCATTCAGATCACGTAAGACAGACATACACCATGAAGACAAAAAGCAATTTTGATGATGGAATTCTCTTACTTACAGTCCTCAAACAGGAGAACAAACCCTCCAGCAATTACTGAGTCAATTTCCACAGGTATGTTACCACATCTGAACACTGCTTTCACAGTATCACAGTATTAGCAAGGCTGGAAGAGACCTTGGAGATCATCAAGTCCAACCTGTAACCCAACACCGACCCACTGTCTAAACCATGGCACTACCCACAGGACCATCCACTCCAACTCCCCCCCTACTAGACCATGTCCTGTTTCCTAATTGTGATCTTCCAGCACTCTACTTGTCGTCTAACATCTCTATCTATACTACTTTTCCCATTTAAGAAATCCTGATCCACATTACAACAAGAGATTTCTTCTAATTATCAGAGAACTTTATTTTTACTATTTTCTTGCAGTGGCTGAGCCCTGCCTCTAAAAGCAGCAGGATGCTTAGAGTATTTCCTAGTAAGTGATGACTGATGACCTCAGTGCTGATGACTGTGCACTGGATTTTATCTGGATTGTTTTATGCTTCAATTTTTTGCACATTAAGATTACGGGCTAACTCTGTGAAAGCTGTTACAGCTCTACAGGCAGCTGCTGCCCTTTATAGTTGGTTCTTACTTCAGCTGACTTAAAAATGTAATTAATTTTGCTTCCTGAGGAGGCATGCTTTTTATTTACTTTGCCAACACCTGAAGAAAAATTACATTGAGCCAAAGAATGGTAACAGAAGGAGGGAAACTCAACTTTTATCTCATTTTCAATATGAGCACATACCCACTTCAGCAGACAGACTAAGTGGTGTTATCTTTACTTTGCTCTCCCGGTCTTGTAGAGCCTTGATTCAGGCTTATAAAATTACCCTGAAGGGACAGAATTGTATTTGCAGACTTTCATTTTTAATAAACAAAACCTTCACATCCTCTTCCATCATTCATGCCAGCAGTAGCCTGCATGATTTCCAGCAGTCCACCTACTGTAACACGTGTCTCAGCATAAGCTGAAAATCCAGCCAATAAGCAAATTACTGATCTCCATAATCCTGCAGCAAGACTGCAACTGGAACTTGAGGAAGTTGGTTTAAAGTCAGCTTGACTAGATCTACTCTGAACTGCAGTGACTGCCATGTGTGATTATCTGATGTGTCCACTGAGGGAGAAAACACCTTTTGCTGTCTGACAGGAATGTGCCTGGCCATGTTTGACACAACAAAATCCAACAGAATGTTTCCAAAGGCTATTGTGAGTAGTAGCACCTCTGGTTTGTTGGGAAGAGCCTCCTAGTGACAGGTGGTAGAGCAAAGGAAACAACAAGCTAAACAATTGGCAGAATAAAACATTTCCCATGCCAATCTCAATGAAGATAAATCTTACATACTCAGATGGAGCCTGGGAGAGAGGTCTCAGTTAATTCAGCTAAAAGTTCCGTATGAGAAAATCCTGCAGATTTTAGCAGGAATGAAACTGAAATTGAATTTAGTGCAAATTACTATGCACAGCTGAAAAAAAAATTAATGCAGCAGAGAAACAGAAAATTATGTCATTCCTATAGATGTTCTGTGGCAGCTGTGATGACTCTGCGTCAAAGACCATCCATTCTAGAGATATTCCAAACCCACTGGAGAGCTGTGCTGAGTCTGTATCAGCCCTGGGTAACTCTGCAAGTTGGATTAACCCAAGGAATGGAATAAGGACTTCCACTCCCTCTTCAGTTCTGTCAAAATGACTGTTTGTTTACAAGTATCTGCAAAACCAGATGGAGAGACTTGAGGTGGTAATTATTTGCAACAACTTCTGCAATCCTTTTTCTGGGTCTCTGAATCCAAGTCCAAACAAAATCAGAAGAATGTGCCACTGCATTTCCTGACTTTACGGGGGCTCAGGAAGGCAAATCAGTACCATTTGGAGCTTCTGAGGAATTAAAGGCTTAAGGACACACCGGCAATGAAAAGCTGCTTTTTGAGATACATGATGTTGAACTGCCACAAACTTGGGTCTTCTGCCAGCAGTGGGAAGGCCCTGATTTCTGAACAAGCTCTGTAGCACTGAAATGGTTCCAATGAATAGCTACAGCTAAAATCTGAGGCCAGCAGTACCAGCTTCCTCTTGCAAAAGAAATAACCATGGTAACTCTGTGGTACAAACTGGCTAATACTGACTTTTCTCTGGTGGCTTTTATACTAGTGAGGGAAAAAATTAGTTTTGAAGGCTTTGCTATGTCATCTGATGCATGTCAATAATCCAAGTAGCACATTTTACCTGCTGATGTCTAGGTAACTGTATACAGTTGTGTACTCTTACAGAAGAGTGACCAGTAGGAAAAAAGTCTAATCTTAAAGAACATGATCAGCAGAATTTTCTGCATGTGAAATGCAATGTTTCTGTGGCACTTCTGTCAATGAATAGCAAGAATAGGTTGAGAGGGGGATTAAGGAAAGTTCTTTTAGCATTAAGTGGATGTAATTCTGCTCCTTGTGTGCATCTCTGCAAAGGTAAAGTCCTCTTACTGCACTGTCTTTTTTCTCATTGTTACTAGTTCCTGAGTCCTTTTCATGAGCTCTTTTGTGAATTAAACTGTTTTCTTTTCATCTATGGAATTTCTTACTAGTTGTTATTTTTAAATGAGACTTTGGTTTCTCACATGCCTCATGGAAACACAGGCAAATGTGAAAAACATCTACTGGAAAAATCTCCATACTTCAGCAGGCCCAGAGGACTTAACAATCAGCATGAGATTTTCTTCCTCTCAATTACTGACCCTTTTGTTCTTAAAAAATAGTACTAATACTAAACAAACAAGCAGAAAGCCCCAGTTGCTTCTCTTTCTCAGTGTTTACTTTTGGATGACTTCCAGAATCATCTTTTAACTGTGGTTGCTGACATTCTGGGCTAAGGGAGCATTCACTAGCCTCAATATTACCAGAGGGGCTTAGGGATTTTAAAATTAAATTTATTTATTTGTTAACAGGGTGAAGTCAGTATTCTGGTTTTGTCGTTTTGGGGATTTTTAAACAGAAAAAGCAGCAAAATCCAAATGGAAAATGAGTCAAACATCACTTCAGAAACACATCAGTCATTTGTTACGGTGTGAAGGAGAAAAACCTTTTGGCAGAGACTTTAAAAATCAGAAGAAAATTAAAATTGCAATCCTTTCCTATAAGAAATCTTATAGTTTAGCACCTTCAAGTTATTGCATAAGAGTGTAACATTCTCCTCAAGCTTCAGGTTGGCTGAACTTTTCCAAATAAACAAATTCCTGCTTCATTTCCACTTGCTGATGCACTTAGGAGTAGAAAGCTGGCTGAGGACACGGCCAATTGCAGGTTCATTCAGCCCCTAAGTCATGGTGCACTGGATGAACAGACTGCAGCTCTTATTCCTTCCCCCACCCACCCTCAGGACTTGGGGAGAAGTGGGCACTTTCACACTCCTTGCCCAGCAAGACTTTGTGATTCAGTTCTGTTCCCGTTTATATGGAGCACACCATTTTTTTCCATTCAACAAAAATCGAATGGGATGGCCTGGGTGAAATGTATAGCCTTGCATCAGCCTGACACGGACCACTGGTCCCTGACAGCTCTTCACAGAGCACCTGCTTTGCTCATCTGCTGGCCCAGGGCCAGCAGTGGCTGCTGCTGGTAAGAAAATGGAAGACTTTTAAGCAAGAGTCGGAGAGGATCAAGTGCTGTCCCTGGAAGAACTGGGGAAAAAAATAATTTAAGCCAGAATTAGCAGTATGTGAGGAAAAGAAATACTGGCTGATCATCTGGGTCAGCTGCATTAAGATTCAATGAACAAGTTAAATCAGGACTTTAATCAATTTATTCAATGAAAGCAAGGTTTAGTGCAGTGAGAGTCAAGGTGACACACTCCATAAGAAGAGCAAGAAAAAGAAGGTATGATGCCTTCAAACCAATACTGGCAGCCTTTCTTTTGGGAACTTTCTGGAAGAAAACTATAAATGCTCCAAAAAATAAATTAATTACAGGAGAGCAAATCTCCATCTTGAAGCTCTGAAACTCTACAGAGAGCCTTACTTTTTGTGAGTATTCTAAGAACTGATGATGTGGCTGAAGGCTACTACAATTAGGATCAAGAAAACGCCACACACACTTTACTTATTCTTAAGTAAAACTGTGCATCTCACTTTTTTCCATTCAGTGGCTTTCACTGACTCTACTAAATTCACTCTTCAGATACTCAGGGCATGAAGACGTTGTTAGTCCATAATAAAAATTCTCCCTACTGCAGTGGCATCACACCGTATGAGAGAACTTCTGGGAGAAGGAGCATGGACAGCAAATAGCAAATATGAACAGGAGACAGTTCAATGAGCAGATTCACTTTGCTTTAAATCAAGAGTGATCTAAGTTATTTGACTTGGGGATGGCTTTTCTGAATCTTATCAACACCATGTGTTTTTCAATGCCTGATGTTAAGCGCTTAACATGTTTCTTAAGTTACTACTTATGAGCTAAGAGAGTGTAAAAAAAACCCCAACAGCTTTTTAGACAATGATAAAACACGGATTGTGCCCTTTGAATTAAATAATTTAGGCACGAGCTAGGTACAGTAACTCTTAACTGTAACCTGAGCAAGTGTGCAGAGCGCTGTAATGCTGACAGATGCTTGGTACAGGAAGGAGGAACAGCACTTCTAGAGTTAAATCCATATATTCTACTGCTGCATCTGGGATTAAACTCTTCCTGACAGTTCCCTTTGGCTTACATTACTGAACTAGATAAAATTAAGGTCCAAGCAAATAGAAGCAGTCTTTTTTAAAAAAGAGATGGTTTTACACTGGAAGATAATGACTGCCAGCTAATAAAAGTTTAAAGCACCAGCACGGCTGGAAAGACTATTACATGAAGTGATCCAAATACTGCAACTTACCTCTTCCCTGTGATTCTTTATTGGCATACAGAGAATACTCTGAGTCTTATACCCTGTGATCTGGTCAACTTCTGCATTGAATCTTGGATCCTGAATCAAGACAAAAATACAATTATTAGGCTTTTCCTAAAGACCAGTTCTTTTTTCTTCCTGGGTTTAAAAATTAAGAAATGTAGAATATTTGATTTAACTGTTACCCAGGATAACAAAGATTCCACTACTATTACGTAAATTGACTAATTATGTAAAGTTGCTATTATCAGTGTGTTAAAACGAAAACCATAAATAAAACAAAACAAAAACAGAACACAAAAAACCCCACACCAAACTCCAGGAGAAGCTTTTTTTGAGCCTAGACCATCATTATAATAAATGCATACATTACAACTAACTAGTAGAGCTTTTATCATCAAGAAGAAATTACAGAAATAGACTGAAAGACACACGGCCACAGAGGAACAGTTTCATGAATGTGGTTAGTGGTTTTTGCTTAGGTCAGAGATTGCTTGTTTTATTTTCTCAATTCCATTTTGTTATAAAACTCCTAGATTTTTTAGTCATAGCTGCGTTTTTCTATACACATGTATCTGTAGTACAAATATGATAACCAAAACCATGGTGTGGGCTTTGCATCTCCACCAGTTTAAGCCGTCACAGGTCCGAACAGAGGCTCTAAAATGGCAATATTCCATCAGCTGTTAATATGGCTTGTCTTTTTTTTTTGAGATTTGCTCAAGGGAAGTTTTCCTGGCTCACCTCATAGGCATTCTTGATGTTCAGAGGTTGGCCTATAGCTGCCACGTGGCCCACAATGCCCTTGTTCCACTCCAGGCGAATGCAGTTGTTGGAAGCTTCTTCCAGGGTGGAGCCCTCTGCCACATCAAACAGCCTGCTCACTAGAAACTTCTCATTAGAGCTGTCCTCACAGACCAGGAACAAGGAATAGCGGTCAGCTGCTATCAGCTCATGGATATGCAGGAAGATCTTATGGCAAAGCGCCGTGACGTCCAAATGACTGGAAATATCTTTCACAAGTTCTAATAGTCTTGAGCACTGATCCCCTGCACTGGTCTCAATCCTCGGAGATTGCAGAGGCATCTGTTCCTTCGTTTCAGAGCCTGAGAGGAAGCTCACTGCTCCGACCGAGTCCTTGACAAAAATGGGCCTCAGGGGTCTGTCAAATTCCGAAGCGGAGATTTTCCTCGCCGGAGTCCCAGAGTTGGTGGTCTCGGCACAGGCAGGCTGGTGGCAAGCACAGGATTCACTCTGGGACTTGGCTCCCTCCTTGCAGACTGGGATGGTATGAACTCTCTCAGCAAACCATGCATTAACCATTTCTCTGTAAGACAAAAATGGAAGTACAGTGAATGACATGAAAATCCTCAGGAAGTAACACGTATTGGAAGATGACATTGTGAAGAGGATACCTTTAAACCTTTACACACAGAGGACACTGATGCACCTTTAGGCTCCTCTGTATCAACACTCTCCAATTTTACACAGCAGTTAGCCCAGATTAACCACTAACATTTTATGCCCCCTAATAAAAAGGCTAGTTCTGCCTAAAGGAAATGTGTACCTGAATAGGGCACAAGAAGACCACTTACACTGTGGCTTTCAGAATATAAATTAGAATTTACATCATAATTTTGTGCTTGAAAAGTTCCCGTCCTTCCCATTCCTAAAATTCTGATTTCTATATGAGATGTATACATATTTGTCTGAAGACAAAACTTTCAGCTTTAATTCTGGTTTTTAGACCATTTCTAACCTCTAAAAAGATCATTTTGAACTTTTAATTCTCTCTGTCAGATCACCCGCAGCCACTCCTACTTTTATTCTGACAATACACTTTCAAAGTTAACTTTCTCTTCGCTCCAAGTTAATGAAAAATGCTGGTTTGACTCAAATCCTAAAGCTTTGCTTAAAAGCTGTCAGAAAGAGATATGAATATTTTTAATCTAGCCTCCATCAAAATAATTAAAAGACAGGTTGTTTTCAAGAATCTCTCTTACTTCCTTTCCTCACAGATGAAGCTCATTGGCCAACTCAAAACACTGAACAGCCCTCAAATTTTTTTTTTAAGAGTTCATCATCAATTGAAAGATGTCATGTACCTCTAGTATTTACCTGTGCTTCTCAAATTAACTTAGCACTAGGAAACCAACCCTAATAATGTCCTCACTAAATACAGCATAACATGAATTATCCATAAGAACACATCTCAATACAAGGATTACACTTTTTCTTATCACTATAATGTTTTCTTGTCCAAAATCTGGGGGTGGGGGTGTTTTTGTTGGGGTTTTTTGTTTGTTTTCAAATATGGGGCTTTTTATTTCATTTCCTCAGTGTCGAGGATTCCTCACAGCACATGCCCTACAGTCAGAAGTAATGGGGGTTTTTTTCCTGAATTACATAACAGATGGGCCCACGAACAGCAGAAATCCTATTAGAAGTCTGATCTTTTGGAAACCTTTCATGGTGGTCATGTTTTAAATTTGGGATATTTTTTATTTGCTCAGCAGACCACAGGAATTCTGAGCGTGGAGCTGAATGAAACCATGGAAATGAGTCAGGTTAGTTGACTGCTGATCAGTCACATGCACTGCTGTACATTAAATATGAAAAGAACTGCACAATAGCCTTATTTTCTTACCAAACACTTCCATCTATGATGCAGGATGCACTACTGCAAGCAAAGTCCACCAACATTATTTTTATTAGCAAGCAATCCACAACAGGAAAATTATTTGTCTCCTATTAGGGAGGTTTGAAAGAGTTTTTCAGATTTTGCAACCCCGTATCATTTGGAGACCTCAGCTGTAGGTAAACAGGCTATAAAAAACTGAATTAATAACATCACCAATGATCCTTCTTTACTACAGCAGTGATACCTATTTTTTGTGGAGTCACCTCATCCAAATGCTCCCTGCAATGAAGCAGCATAAATAACAATTAATTTATTACTAGAACTTTGACTTTAACAATATTACTTTACAGTACTTAAACGGGATAAATGGCAGCTGTGACCAAGTATTAGTGAAATCATAATATGATTTGCATAGGACAGTGTCACATTTGCAAAAGCTGTTTCAGTGAGTTGGTAACATTTGGAATTTTCATTTATTAAAATGACTGAGAAAGAATAAAAATTTGGGATGAAAATGACAAAAATATCCTTAAGAAAAAGAAACAGCTTAAGGTGCCAAAATTTGTAAGTAAATGCAGTACAACTAAAATCAGTCATCTTGTCATCATGTGTGTTGTACGTTGGTCCTTTTTGTTTTATTCTGATCTTCTCAAGGGAAAGAAATCACCTGAAAATTTTAGCTTTTTCTAAAGAAAGTTATCTAGCACTAAGGCTACAGAAAAGAACTTGAAAATTCCAGGTGAGTACATTTGAACCTCAGTCACAAGAAGGTAGGTGTAGAATAACCAGTGGTTTTAAAGAAGTGACTTGACTTAGAATCACAACTGACTTAAAATCACTGCTGGGTGACAGCGATTTGCAGAGCAATCTCATTCACTCCTTATTTACCCATGAGGAAAACAGAATATAAAATGCTGTCATTGCACCTACTTCTGGTTTACACTGGATGTTTTGATATGGCAGGGAAAAATCTGGTACCCTTTGTGGACAAAGCAAAAGCTAAAGCAGAAATTTTATTTATCAGTTGAAACCTGTTATTTTATTTATTCTGGAGTGTTGTGCAATGACATCCCCTGGCCTTAATGGTGTAGCAATAACGATCAGTAAGAACAATGTCCTCTGACTTCTAATACCTGTTCGCAGACTGTGGCCGTGAAATTACTCAGTTTTTACATTCTTGCCTTTTTACTGTGTAAAATAAGCATTCATTTCTCTGTCCTGTGGAGGTTACACAGGGATGTGGAACATAACTGTAAAACTTGCCATATGAAAGGGATTACATTTAACAAGAACTGGTTACTTTTTGGGCATCTGCACTATTTATGAAACACTTCAACACTGAGCAGAACTGTATGTGGAGCTCCATAATTATGAGGAACTGATTCCTGTCCTTTAATGCCTCTTAGACGGGGGTTCAATAACTTGCCAACATCGTGCATTGATTCTCAGAAAGCTCTCTAGGTTAACAACAACAACAAATCCTTAACTAAACTGTTTAAAGCATGGTTTTCAACTTCAAACCATTTAAGCATTTTTACTTGGGCAACAGGAAAGCCATTCAAATTCAGCTGGAAAAAGAACAGTGTTCACTGACCTTTACTGAATGCTTCTTCTAACAAGGAAACTATTTAGCTCCTTCTGCTCACACAGTTGAACACCCGGGTGGTAGAAGTAGCATTTCTCATTAGCTGACGTTTTCTAACTCCATTTACAATGCATCAGACAAAGTCCTGACATGAAATCCACTTTAGTACAGTGGTAAGTGTCCCCACCTGTCGTGTGGGAGACCCGGGTTCAATTCCCGCCAGGGAGACAGTGTTAAGAGTTGGACTCGATGATCCTTGTGGGTCCCTTCCAACTCAGAATATTCTGTGATCTGTTTGTTGACACTCAATCCTATTTAACAACGCCTGACAAGAGGAGTATTATGACTGACACAAGAACTCTCACAGCACAGAATCAGCTCAACAGATATCCGATACCAGGGACTACTGAACCACAAGTGGCTACTGGAAATTAATAACAAGGGTTAAGATGTCATTTTGAAAGAACTACAGGAAGAAACAAACACTTTTGACTACGTATTCATGTGAATAGTTGGCATTGCCAAGAGTTGACTGTAAGGACGAGAGCCTTGCTGTAGTTTGGAAGCGGCAGGAGCACATACTGATCCACAGTGATCCATGCACAGTTCAAATCAATGCAACGTCCCTATCCCAGCACAGCAGTCACTGCATGTTGAGGAGTTACAGCATCCATTGCTCATGAGCTGGACGCATCCTTTACTGCACTATGGGCCTTCAGTGGACAAAGCTATAATTCATCCCCGAGTTCATAAACAAGAATAGTGGAGTATGAACTGATCATTTTTTAGTCACTCCTATCAGCCAAATCCAATCTTTCCTCTATAAAACACATGAAAATAGCGACTGCTGAATTTGGCTGGTGACTTTAGAAGTGATAATGATGAGAAGGGGATGTAAACAGAATGGCAGGTAAAACATGTAAAGGAAAAAAAATGTGCCGTTCTCCTTGCCATCATTGCTTATACACCAGCACACCTTATCCTTGGGAACTTGAGGTGAATTGGCACTGATTTGTTAAATGCTATCTAGAAATTAGACCTGGCCTTAAGGCAAGAATTTTTCAATATGAATGGGCAACAAAAATAGAAAATCACTGGGTGAGAAAAGACAGGAACAGGGAAGCAACATGGCTTGAGCCAGGTCATGAGGGCACAAGTAGAGCTGAAGAAAACCTCAGGGCTAAGACCTGAGGAAAACCTTGCTGTATTTCCTGTGCCCGTGTGAAAACCATCCCGACTCGACCACTAATCACTAGTCTACTCAGACACTGGGAATATTAAATAATTTATTGTACCCATCTTTGCTGCATTGTGATTATCTTCAAAACACGCAGCAGACTTCTCAAGAAAAGCCCAACCCAGTGAAGATGTTTAAATATTAACAGCCAGATTATGATTGTCTTGCTCAGATATATAACCACACTGCATACATAAGACTGTACCAATGTGACCATTCAGCAACTGTTTGGTGTCTTTGGACAAAATGTGTGAAAAACAGAATGCAGAAGTAATGCTGAGATGCATCTTACTGATCTTGCACAAAGAATGCATAGTAATTGCAGTGCTATAACAGAACTGAGTGACATTTGAAGACTATTCATGGAATAGCTTTCAGTGAAAGAACAAATAATTCCCCATTTTCTCTCTTGCCTATATACAATGTGCAATGTTTCAGTAGTTGTGTGGCTTGTTTTGCTCATTTTTCATTCAAACCAGAAGTTACTGATAACACACTTCAGAAGGATTCCAAACTTGCCTACTAGAAAAGGCCAGTTTTCAAGTGTCTGAATTCCTGTGGCCTAATCCTGCTACTGTTGAAATCAACTACATATATTTCAAGCTAAGCTGCATAACTCTTTTCTCAATTGCCTTCCTTAAAATAACCACTAGATGTCTTCAAATTTCTCTCCTGCATCTTGTTGTAATTTAGACATGGAAATAATTTAAAGCATTAGCAACAACGCAGAACTATTCAGTTTTAACAAATAAGGTTGAAATTAAAGGCCACTTGGATATTGCACTTGCCTTCCCATTTTCTTTCTGGTACTTCCTGTTTCACAACCATGTTCTAAGTGGTTTTGTCTCCTTTCTGGCCATGGGAAAAATTAAATAAACTGTATAAGTCTTCGTTAGATGGAAACAGTACACTAAGTGTAAAGGAATTGTTTTCAAACTGACTAGAAGAGTAGGTTGACAAAAACAATAGCTATTTTTCCTTAAACTCTTTCCTATTATCATTAGTGGAGATGCCATTTCTCATAGTGGTAGGCAAGCAGTTTTTGACGATGAAATATGATTTAAAGTCAGTGCCAATTTTTTAACACAACTCAGTCAAATGTGTTAGCATACACTTAACTTTAAACGTTTCAAGTGGCATGAATTACTTCTGGTTGAATACAGACCTAAATTAAGAACTCCAATTCTTGATTCGAGCCATGCTCATAAAAGACTGAAATAACTTTTTAGGACTATGAAATTTAAATCTTGTCTGAGTGCTTGTTTTTTGAGATAGGAGGCAGAGGTTGCTTTGTTATCTGTAACAAAAGTATTGATGACTGAGAACTAACACTGAGGCTATTCTTGGATATTCTCAAGTTTTCTTTAACAACCGAACTGCAAATGTAACTTTTTATAAGAAAGGCTTCTTTCACAGAAGAGACTTTCTATTTACACTATAAAGAAAGACAGAACAAATCCTCTGGGACTGAAGGTTGAATTTTAAGACATGATCTTTATTTCTTGCTCCAAGCTCAAAATATTAAAAATAACTATGTACATAATGATTTTGTTGTGGACAGCAATAGGACAATACCAGTAAATTCTGAATGCATGATTTACCAAAATAAGTTCACACTTGCCTGGACACCTCATATAAATCTGAAGCACAACTTCAGTTTCACTTAAATTCCTAACACAGTGATTAATTAGAACTTAAGTGGTGCAGAGGCTTTGGGATGGCTCTCTGTGCTGGGATGAGTTCATCATAATGCACAAATAAAGGGGGAAATATGTTAATTTCTACTGAGCAAATACATTTTGTGGCTGTATTTTCAGTGCCAGACGTAATGTGAAATTACAACTATTGAGTTATTTACTATTGCATTTGGGTAGGGCTTTCTTTCTGGGACTTCATAAATAGCTCCTTTTGTATTTAATGCCTAATGCCTTTTTTTTCTACTTAGTTTTCTTCAAGTAAATCATATAGAATAGACAACATTACATGTAATTTTATGTTTGTTTCTTTGCCAGTAAGGATGAGAAATTCTTTTATACTGTGGTTTTATGAATCGTATTTTTTCACAATAAAAGCCAAATACTTTAATGTGAAAATGAAAATAGGTGGCAGCATATTAGTTCAAGTCAAGGATGCAGTGCCTAGAATTCGTTTGTTTGTAATTCCTGATCTGAGCCATATATTCCCACACAGTTCAGATTTAATCTTCCACTCAAATAAGCATAAACATAAACTGTGATGTACTTTATTGAGTCTGTAGCCATCAGAGGTGATCTGTCAGGAATTTTTTCCTTGTGCATGAGGCTAGCACTATGAAAGCCTCACCTCAGCTTCAAAATTAGATTTATATGTATTTTTATTTATCTTTTTAAAACATTTATGTATAGTCTTTGTCCTAATCCTGTTCAAAGACATGAATTGCCCTCTCACAGGAGGATTCTTCAACAGACACCCAACACAGAACTTCCATGAACTTCTACAATCTAGAAATAAAAGAAAGGTATTAAGCTTTCCTGTCTCCCACAGTATGCCTCGGCTCCACTTTTCTCCCCAAGTTGCCAGGAATTCAACCCTGTTCTCTAAAGTCTTCCCAGTAAAAGCAAAAACAACATGGAAGTGAGATTTCCTATCAGAAGTACTGTAACTTGATAATAAAGTTACCCTGAAACAAAGGCAAAAAAAGATGTGAACTGTAAAAGCAGTTCACCCCATCTTATTTTCTACCTGTCCTCTAAGGTTGTATTTTAATTAATGCACTGTGCACACTTTTTGGATCTTTATTACACAGGGCCAAGAGTACATAGTAAAAGCACATTCTCCTTGTAGCTACTCAGATTTTCTGCTGACTAGCTCTTCTTCACAGATTCTTCCAAGATTCTGCGTAGGAGTTCAGTTTAGAGTTTTCTGGGGAATTTAAGATGTAAATTGCTAGAAAGTGGTTTCTTATCACTTCTCAAATGACAATTTCTTCAGTGTGCAATTGCTGATTTAGAGATTGTTTCTAAAATACTCCGGCATACACCTACCTTTATTTCCAACAACAAATGCCAAAAATCCTCAAATCACATTTACAACTTCATGCATGTGGATAACATTCCTTGCCTTCCTGAGTGGGACTATCTTAATACTTTGCCATTATTAAGAAAGGCGTAAGGATATGGATTTATTATTTATAAGTGGGATAACTATGAAGGTTATTACATGAACCAGAAAACTTTCTGAGATTTCACAGAAATCGATTTTTTTCCTGTCCTTAGTTCTCAGAAAAGCTCAGTAAACATCCAGTAACACTAAGTAAGTGGGAGAAAATATTCTGATCCCTGCATTAAGACAACTGCTTCCTGTGGTTTCCAAGCCATGGTCCAAAGAATCAGTGGGTCTGCAGGCCTCTGGCAAATGCAGGAGAAAAGCAAGTCCCCTTTCAGCACATCCAACAAATCTGCACAGGATTCGGTGCCTCCACTGGAAAACTGTCAGGGTTCTTTCGATCACAGAAGTTTAAAACCCACTGTCTACTTACCAAGGTCATGTTAAGGATGAATATGACTCATCCCTTTATATTTTTAGGATTATTATTTTTTTTGTATGTCACTAATACCTCTTCAAGAAAAACACAGGCCAAAGCACATTTCAGTGCAGAAAACCTTCAACAGCTCTATCTTTGAAAATCTGAACTTTCATTCAGTTAGAAAAAGTTAAGCTCACATGTATTACAATGGTTATCTGCTTAACAATGACATAATGCATATGACACGTAATGTTTATGAGATTCAACTTCAAATAGCCAGCTCAAAAAAAAAAGACATTTTTAAAAGCCCTCCAGACACAGAGACTAGAAAGCAAATGTCCTAAGTAATGTAGTATTGCAGGCAGCACATTACAAATTGATTATCCACCAGCCATCAAGATGAAAAAACCCCAAACAAGTGCGCTTTTTTCCAAAATAATAAATGTAATTGATATATTCAAGTTATGCAATCTCTGAATTCCACCACAGCTTCTCAGTAAATACCAGTTCTGGAATCCTCGGTGAAGCACTATGAAGTACCATGCCGTTGAGGACATTTATTTTTCCAAGTACAACTCCACCTTAATTCATTTGTAAATGTTTCCCAACCCTGCTAATAAGTCAAGATGTATTTATAACAAAATAATCTCATTTCCAGTGAAAGGCATTGGGTCAATAATTTGTCTCCGTCGCGGCGAACATTTAGGAAACCAGACAAAAACTGCCTGTAACAATGCAGTTACCACTAAACAAGAGGGAAAAGTAAAATACTTTGCCTGTTTTGAGAATTTGCTGCTTCTGATTGCAAAGAGCACTAAGAAAGAGAATCACTCCCATATCATTAAAAATTGGGACAAACGGGAAATTAAAAACACTGAAGTGTGCCATACAAGGTTAAAATAAGTATGATGTTTGACCATGGCAATGGATTGTTTTGTTAAAAGAATGTAAAAAAGATAAAGCTTCGGGAAGACAAAAAGGGTAATGAATTTAGCCATAAATGTGACAGGAAAAAAAAAAAAAAGACTGCAGATAATGCCTTCATAGCATCTAATTAGAACAATTATAGCTGTAGCAACAGGATGGGGAAAATTAAGACAAAATCTAAAAGCAGAACTACTTTACTTCAAAATGCTTCTGCTTCTGGAAAGCCAGCGTATGATAGGCAGTTCCAAAACTTTGGAAGGGGAAAAATAACAAGAGGAGATGGAAAACAAAACAAAAGATTAAATTTAGCAGGAGCTATGCCTTTAGAAACTCTTGACCCCATAAGGTTGCAGGAACAGGTTTGTCAGCCTGTGTGTCACCAGCTGAACCAAATCCATCTCATGCCCAAGTGCGCTGGTGACACACTTCCCCTTCACCGTTCTGCACTTTGATCACACTGCAACGGCACTTCATGGATAACAACTATTTATATTGCCTTGGCATACCACTGGTGCAAAATAAAGTAGTGAATAACTGATTCCACAGCTCCCTACTCAGGGGGTCTCATACTCAAAGGAGGGATAATTTGAAGCTATTCACCTGGATGACATCTTGGAAGGACTACGGCCTCGTGCTGTGCAGGTGGAATCCAGTCAACAGCTCTATGGGAGAGTATCCATAAAGCCATCACGGGCTCCAGGGAGGTGTGATGTCACCTGCCTGCAGACACCATCAACCCTGAGGCACTGAACGCCCAAATACAAGGTGGAAGCCATTTGAATATGCTCACCTTCTACAACAAGTTGTTGAGGAGAGAGGAAAGTAGGTGCAGACAACCTGCAGCCCTTCTCTGCAAGAATCCAGAACACGGACTGGGGAGCCCAGTGACTCTACCAGTTGTTATGAACTAATTATTAATAGAAAGAAACATTGTCTTTTAAAGTGACACCTTCCCAGAAAATACAGTTTTAATTGAACCCATTACAACGGATACTGGGATCAAACTGCCCGGTGCAAACTCCAACAGGAGGCAACTATTCAATGATTATATGAGACAATGTGACTCCTGTACTTGAAAAAATCCAAAACAAAACTAATCTGCAGGCATCAGACCACCCAAAGCATTTATTTTATAAGTATTATCCAGACACCTAGATAAAATATTTTTTGTGGGAATTACTAAAAGAAGTACTGTATAAAATGCTATGGGAATTAATTAATTGCAGAGAAAAATATTTAAATTATTTACTACCCATCATAAAATTGCTATATTAGGTTCTGATTCAGAAGTCATTCCTCTCAGTGGAAAGGGCTTGTATTACACTATTAGAAATGGTTACACTGGTGATATTTTCCTATTCCTATGTAGGAATATTTGAGAAACAGATAGAGAAACTATGTGTCTTTATCCATTTGCAATTCTGCCCCACAGCGTGCACTTGAATATGCCTCCACGCTCCTCAAAATAACCAAATTAACCAACTTCTTGGTCTATTGCTTTTAGGACCCATGAGAACTTTGGCATATTATGAAGCAAAACAGTAAATGAGACCCAGTAAATTATGATTAAGAAAGAGTTGAAACAAGTTCAGGAAATGCTGCTTTACTTGAGAGAGTAAATATAATCCTAAGTAGCAAAACATGAACACCCTAGTCTTTATTCCATGTCTGCTGCTCTACAAAGATTCAGCTACAGCAAAGTATGGCATTAAATTTTAGGGTTTTCTCTTTTCAAGCCTCAAGTACGTAACACTACCATGTG
The DNA here is from genome assembly GCA_013390025.1 of Pitta sordida. NCBI lineage: Eukaryota > Metazoa > Chordata > Aves > Passeriformes > Pittidae > Pitta > Pitta sordida. The sequence goes on from WEKX01023838.1 coordinate 225,788, forward strand.
GAACATTAAACCTCTTTACAAAGTACATCCGTTCTTTCAAACCACCCGGCTTTACATATCATCATCTTTGATCTGTCATTTGCCTTTCCAAATACAAGCTTACACATAAAAGAGGTATTCCTTATTATATAGTTATAGTTTTCTACTTATACAGCAAGGACAAATTTCCCCCCCCCCCAAACATTCCATGCAAGGCAGCAGAGAAGAGAGTTTTGAGACAAATGCAATGTTTCCATTCTTTCAAAAACATCACAGAATTGTTGCCAAGCAAGAACTCAGAAGTCAACAGTTTTTCTGCAAGCCCCCTTCTAAATGCAGAGGTATCACCGTCACAGAGACACGACTGAATTGTATTTTCTGAACTGCTGCCTATTTCACGCCCGCACAAACACAAAACTGTGCCTCAGCATTAAAAAAAAAAATGGATTAACCAAACCTGCCCGTGGGGAAAACAAATCTGACACAGCGGTTACTATTAATTAGCATTTCTATTTGTTCAATACTACATCCAGTCTCCAAAGGAAGTGTGACAGGCTGAACTAATAAAATGCTACTTCTCAAAGCTGCTAACACCCCATTTCCTGGGCAAACAAGCTGCCCTTCACTGACACACCATGCACTAGTGTTCTGGAGAGCACCAAGGTTNCTGTGTGCCTGCTCCCAGGGCAGCGATCCCTGCCCGGCCCGGGGCTGTGTGCCTGCTCCCAGGGCAGCGATCCCTGCCCAGGGCTGGAGCCCCGCTCCGCTCCCGCAGCCCCCGGGGGCAGCACAGTGTCCCTGAGGCGCTCGCCGCGCTGGACGGACCCCCGCGCCCCTCTGTTCGGGCGGAACTCCCCTCCCGAATGCTCCGCGCACGGCTCNTGCCCGTGGGGAAAACAAATCTGACACAGCGGTTACTATTAATTAGCATTTCTATTTGTTCAATACTACATCCAGTCTCCAAAGGAAGTGTGACAGGCTGAACTAATAAAATGCTACTTCTCAAAGCTGCTAACACCCCATTTCCTGGGCAAACAAGCTGCCCTTCACTGACACACCATGCACTAGTGTTCTGGAGAGCACCAAGGTTAACTACTTCCATCTATGCGTCCTGCACCTCTGCACAGCCTCTTTTTACAAGAAATCAACATTTAAAAGACACTTCAAAAGGCATTTTGATTATCACGTACTTCTGTTGAATGAACCTAAGGAAGCAGCAACAGAGGAAGAAAGGGGACTGACTGCCTGACAGATGGTCACAAGTACGGAGGTGACCCCTGAAGCTTTCTAGCTCTCTGCGAGTCAATTATTAATGGGGATTTCTCTTCTTACCGCCCCATCCCATGCAGAGAGGAGCAGCAGCAAAACCTCATTCAGAATGCATCCATCCCTGCTAAGTGGCTCGGGGAAGTAAATCGGGAGCGGTGAGCAGATGGCGGGAGCGGAGACGGCGTGTCCGAGGAACCAAGCACGGCGCTCAGCAACCCGAGCTCTGGCTAAGATATACCGTGGGAGCGGCAGATCCCCCGTGCTCTGCATCCCCACTGCTTTGTTTATCGGAAAGTATTCAAAATGGAAACCTGACTCCGCTTCTAAAAATAGCCGAATTTACTCCAATTCGACTCGAAGACCCGCCGCTGAAGTGTGAGCAAATACCTCGTCTTATCTCCAAAAGGCAGCATGTCAAGCCAAAGAGAGGGAGGGAAAAAGCCCAGACGGAGCTCTTCAGGTCCTCAACATCGGGCTCGTCGCAAGAACCGACACCGGGAAGGGGCGAGCGCGGAGCGGCCGCCCCCGAGCAGCGGCAGCGCCCGNCCCTCGGCACTTAACCCATCGCCCTCGCCCCGCCGGGGGCCGCCCAGATGTCAAAAGAGGTGATGAGCCTGCAGGGTGATGGAGCGCTTGGAGGGCAGCGCTTTGTTTTGAGATGACTAAGTCCTGACAAAACACGCCCTCCACAAGGCATCAGATGCTGTCTGAGGCTTCTATCTACTTCGCAGGGCGGGGAAAAAAACATCCTTGCTACTTACGAGAAGTTGGCTATGGCTGTTACAAAGCGAGGAGAACACAAAATAAAGAACCGAAAGCCCAGGGCAGGGAACTCCGAGTCTGGAACAGCTTCACTGGGGAACCGCGGGCTGCGGGCTGAAGGCGAGAGCCCGCGGGGAAGCGCCGCATGTGCCCTTCGGTGGCAGCCGAACGCTGCCGCTGCGTGTTACATTCGGGGTTTGCTCTTTGGAAGGTGGGGGCGCAGGGAGGGGAGGTGGGGGAGTCGCTTCTTTTTATTTTCTCTGCAGACGACGAAGGGAAAACAGAAAAGAGCGACTCTTTTTTGCTGGGAAGAAAGGAACTGCCTCTATCCGCCGCCGCTCCGGTCTTACCTTGTAGCTTTCCTAACAAAGTAAGAGCGGGTGAAGTCGCCGTGATCGTCCAGCCACGCTTCCACCGCTTCCTGCTCCGGCGGGGGGGGAGAGCAGCACTCCATGCTCCCGCCGCCGCTCCGCCGCCTCCTGCCGCGGCTGCCGACGCTGCCTTCCCCCTGTCCCGGCGCTCCTCCAGCCGCCCAGGGCTCCCGCTCCCTTCCTGCAGCCCGCTCCCAGGTGTGCGGGGGGCAGGAACCCCGGTGTGCGGCACCTCAGCGCATCTCCGGCCCGGCCGCCGGTCCCACGGCGGCCAGAGCCGGCTCCACCTCCGCCGCGGCCCCGCCTGCTTCCAAAAAGTGGTAAATCGGGTGTCACTTCGGAGGGTTTCGCTTTTGGGTGCCAATATGTGGCCTTTGACAGACCTCAGCCTGGATATAAGTGCTAAAGCACTGGCTTTTCAGTCATTCATGCCTACAGTGAGGCTGTTTCATCCCTTTGAGACATTTATAAAGCACAGTCTAGCTCTGAGGATGCTCAACTCGCAGTTCCTACTTTCTATAAGATTAGACAGCTAGGACTGAATTTTTGGTTAACACTGAGCATCACTTTCATGTGTTCTGGTTCCTTTCTAAGGTGCTCATGAGCACTCCTTTACAATAATGTATTCTCTGCATTCACAACAGACCTTTCACAAAATAGGAATCCACATCTATGGCTTCCTGTGTCATCACACACAGTGTCTTGGAAGGTAAGATAACATATATAAAACGTCTTCTGCTGCTCTTAACCCCCTTTCAGATGTACATAGACTTGATTTGCAGAGAGGTGGGATTCTGCAGCCTGGGAAAGGGTATCAGCAGGAACATCACAGCAAAGGGATAAAGAGTCTGCCCGCAATCTCAGGGGAAAACTTATTTTCTGTGCCTTTGTGTCACATCTGTGCACAACACTCACTTGGACACGTGTGTCCTTTGGCTGTGAGAGTTTGTGTGTAATATGAGGCACACAGAAAGGGAAGTTCTACATGAACATTGGTCTCTTACAAAGGGAATCTCAGGAGAAACAATGTGCATGGTGACCAGGGAGCAAATGTGAAGGTAAAGCATAAGCCAGTTACATGCTGCATGACTCAAGCTGCTGTTCAGGGCAAAGAGAAATCTCTCAGCAGGGAAATAGAGAATTATCAGACAAACTGCATAAGCAGAAAACATAGCAATAAATGAAGCAGATGTTTAGTGTCAAAACCTGGAAAGAGGTTTGCTAGAACAGAAAACTAAAATAAACCTGTCTGGTAACTCATAGGTTTCTAAATTAACTATTTCATTTCAGGAAAAGTGTTTTGAAGCAATAAAAGCTCCTATGTTCCGTAAAGGTTTGGGAAAATGGCACTATGCTAAAGTATAATAGCAACGTAAAACATATGCAGATTTTATAAAGATCTAAAATGCCATTCCCTGAATGGTGTCATATGGAATATTGATTATAGTACTGCTCATCCCATCTCAAAAAGCAGTTGCAGTGTCATGGGAGGTGATCTAGACAGGAAAAACAAGATGGTCCAAGCACATGGAGGTATCTTTTCTGTAAAGAGCCAGAAGGAGTTTGTTTACAGAAGGATAAATACAAATATATAATGTAATTACTGGTATTTAAAAAGTAAGACAGTATTTTCTCTCTGTCTCATAGGAGAATAACAAGGTAATGCTCAATGAAATTATGTCAGCTGCAATACATAGCATCTCATTTCATGTAATTAGGAGTAGCACTAATAGAAAAAAGCATTTATACTGTAGTAACATCCAGCAAGCCCCAGTCAAGAACAAAGATTGTGCTGAATACTGTAGACGTGTAATATTAAATACCAGGCCATCTGAGGCAGATGCAGCAACTCTGTACTTCATGTCACAAGGCACTGGGACCAGAGGGTTATTATTTAGCCTACAGATAAGGATCACTAAAGCCAATGCAAATCATTATCTTCCTGTGAATTCAGCGGCCAAGCAGCAGGGTTGAATACCATAGTCTTTCCCAGAAGAAAGACTTTCCATATTCAAAGGGTTGAATACTATAGTCTTTCCCAGAAGAAATATGTGGAACACTTGGGGGCAAACAAGGATACTTTCTCTGTATCCAATGAATTTCCATGAATAATAATGAACATGCTGTTTTGATTTTGAAGGTGACAGGAGGGGGCGAAGGCCAAGCATAACAAAGAATGAATGGTAACAGTGGAAAAAGTCTTCTGTAATTTTGGCTCCCAAAGTGCTCTGAAAAAACTCCATGTATCTTACCTCACGCCCAGCTTCCCAGTCCATTTCCAGAACTCAGAGGATGAGAATTTGTATGGAGGAGCTATAAAACTGAGAGGGGATCGTAGTAATGGCATACAAATAAAAATGTCCAGTTCAAGTGTAGAAGCTGCTGGGGAGCTCAGTGTCAAGGCCAGGATGCTTTTCCATCAGTAGCCCATGCTATAGCAGGGCTGGGTGATGAAAAGGCTTTTTAGCTGAAGTGGTTCATTTGATGTTTTGCAAATATTGTTGTGCAAGGAGTTAAGAAAGGGGGTTTCTTTGTATGCCAAAGGCACACAAAATGTTGCTAACTCATGATAATTAGTAAGAACAAATATGGAAGTATGTAACGGAGAAAAGGTATCTATGTGATATTTTATCCTCAAAGAGCTCCATATTTATTTAAACTTATTTAAAAGTATTATACTTCAACATCATTTCCCTTTAGAAGGGAAGAAAATAAGGTTTCAGATGTCATCATGGTTAACTTGTCTGACTTACTCATTAGATGAGTTGGAGCAGCATTTAGCTTTGCTAAGAAGTGGGAATTGGCTGTCTTTTAACATCTGTAAATCTGGAAAACAGTTGGCCAGTTTTGGCTCCCAAATCAAGTTAAGGGCTGTGCTATATTACCAGTAGGGCTAGAATATGATAAGGTAGAGGAAACAATTCTGCATCCTTATTAGCCTTTCACACACACATGCAGGCACACACATGTGGAAGAATCCCAATACCAGTAAAGCAAGTTTCCATTTCCTTTCCATTATTTAAGTTGCATAAAGAGAGTGAAACAGCAACCAAAATCCAATTCCCTTAAAATCAAATTGTTATTCAGTGATGAAAATACTGAATTATGAGAATGTCTTATCAGTTTATTCTCTCAGTCCTTTCCAAATAATTGCTGGAAATGCTTCCCAAATAAACATAGCTGTGCAGAGCTGCTCACTCCTTGCATAACCTGCCTTCCCCTCTGGGATAACAGTGCATATGTCCTACAGGAAGCCATGTAAAACAGTAGCTTCCTCCTATTTTGATTTGAATGTGATTGAGCACTTGCGTCAATCAAAGTACTATGAGAAATTACTGTTAACCTCAGGAAAGCAGCAGCTTCTCAGAGCTGTTTGTGACATGGAGATGTTTGTCTGGGAAATACTGTCTAACTTTCTCTCCTGAAAAATGTGGTCTAGGATTTAACTTATTAGCATTTCATACATCAAGCAACCATGCTCAAATTTTAACCTTTTCCTATTACTGTTGGAATTTAGAAGTTAGAAGTCTCAGGATAAGCTGGAAAACTGTTACCAAGTCTCTCCCTCAGCCTTCTTTTCTTTAAGCTAAGTACGTAGTGCTACATCTTGCACTTCTTCCTCAGGCATCAGGTTTTCCAGCCTCTGATAATTCTTTACCACCTTGGGCGTTTCCTAGATTGTCTCTACCATTCCTGCAGTGTCTTGCCAAGCTAGGATCAAGTAATCCAACTGAACACATACTAAATTAAGTGGAAGGGATATTTTGGGTACCTTGAAGGCTCTGTTCCTTCTACTACAGACACCCTTGGATATGCCTTCTTGGAAACTGTCTGATATTCCTGACTTGCAAGCATCTGTGCTCTGTAGCCCTTTTTAAACACTTGCCATGTAGTCAGGAGTCGCTGGTGCACCTGTTTACCTCTGCCTGACTGTATTTTCTTGCTCTTGAACCCTTTTGATTTCATCTCGTGCTTGCAATCCATTTCCCCAATTTATCAAGATCATCTTGAATTCTATGCCCATCTTCCAGTGGGCTCACCAAGCTTAGTGTAGATTTGATGAAGGACACAGGTCTGGGCAATGATGGGATATGATGGTGAAACTGTAGCTGGACTTGGGATCTAAGGACTGTTAGATCGTGGTTTAACCCATCTTGGGCAATAAGAGTAACTTTTGCCTGTGCTTTGCTCTAAAGATGTCTGTCTGCCTGGGTCTACTAGTACTGTTTCTGTTTACAGTAGCTGCTTTTCACAAAATAATTTGGAAATAAGACCAATTTTCTTTGTTCTTTTAATGAATAACTTAGATTTCTCTGGGTTAAAATATAGACCAGATGTCACTAAGTGATCTTAGTTGGTCTGTAATCAGGGCCTGGCCATACTGTTATTTATATATCTATACAACTTTTTGTAATTTGCAGATTTTCCAGCAGTAATTTATATATTTTTTAGATCATTCAGTATGGTTTGGGTCCATTTAGTATGGATCAGACTGATACTATACATTGCTGATACATGTGAGCCAAATGTACATGTATACATGTGAGCCCCACAGAAATCTTTCAGGAGTTTACTTTATCAAACTAATTCATAGTCTCTTGGGAAAATAGGAAGGTTGGTTGTTGGGTTGTTTTGACAAAACTAAGTTGACTGGCGTTAATTGTACTATCATCCTTTAATTGTGCACTGATTTCTTCCTGTGCCAGCCTTTCCATCAGTTCCCCTGACGTTGATGCCAGGCAAAATTATCTGCAATTTCCTTATTAAATAATGGAACAATGCTTGCTCCTTCTCTGTCTTCAGGATCTTATGTGGAATTTGAAGGCATGTTTTTCTCAGTTTGGCTCTTTTTAATTTTATCTTACTGAGGCTTAGGGTTAATTCCTGTTAAAAAGCTATTATTTTATTTTATGATGTGCTATTTTGAAATCTTAGTACTGAGCATGTGAATTTCTGCTTCAGTAGCTCACATGAGGAGTATTTTTGTGGTACAGAGCTGGTTAATCTTTCTAGCACTGTTTGTTACTATCATTATGAAATATTTAGAGTAATAGGAGATTTGATCTTGTCCAGACCCCCAAACAATGAAACTGTTGAACATTTCCTATTGATCTATGTGGAACACATTTTTCAAAGGTGAGGTGCTCCTTTGACCCAGCTTTTGCTATTAACTCTTTTTGACCCATTAGGAGGAAACATACTTCAGTAAAACTGTGATCTGATTGACTCATGAGAGCAAACATCACTGGCATTCTTTATGCAGCATGGGCTCTGCAAAAATAATTATGAATGAAAATCATCGCTATACTTTTTAGAGACCACAACTGGAGTCAAAACTTCATGCTGGAAGCTGTATCACACGTATCTCTTGCTTGGGTGGGAGTCATCAAATATTCTTTGTTGTTTTGGTTTTTTTTAAATTTATGAAAGTGTTGGAGGGGAATGGAGGTTTCCACCCAGTCAAATAAAAAGCCTACAAGTAAACACAGAGTGTGTTACTGGTATTAAACAGTGGGGATAAAACTTGTTTTCAGGCATTTTGGGAATGCACAGTTATATTTGTTAATGAAGTAAAGCATTAATCTGTGGCTGTGAGAGGTCAACAAAACAAATTGAACAGTGGATAGTGACTAGAGAGATTACTTACATATATATTTGATATATTAGCCTAAAGGTATAACCACAGAATCTTCATGGTTCTGAACAAGCCAGGGAAATACATAAGAGATTAGTTTGTAGCTAAGGCTGACTGCAGCACTGCTAAATGAATATAATGGGCTTGCCTGGCATTTTAATTATACTCAAGAACAAAATATATGAGAACAGTCAGACTGAAAAGAAGCTCTTATACTCGAGTGTGTGTCTATTTCTGGATCCCATTTGATTTTTTTTTTTTTTATATTATCCAGTACTTGGGATCCTTCCATTTTGTCCTTCAGTTCTCATACCTATCCCTCAAGACATCTGTGATGCAGATATTTGTTCAGCCAAGGGAGTCTGGATAGTGTATTCACAGTGTACTGTTGTTGATCCCAAATCAGCAGGGATCTGATTACACAGAATCCCAGAATCAACTAGGCTGGAGAACACCTCTGGTGGGGAGGTGTTCCCCGCAGTGCCTGTTCATGTTGCCTCATCTCTGGTTTTTAGAGCTTTAAGCGGATGTGAGCAGCTGGAGGTTTTTCTTGGGAAATTTGCGAGTATTCCAAGAGCTACTGGACCTAAATTGCTGTGGCAACATATATTTTTCACACTTGGTGCTCCATTTCTGAGGTTCCTACTTACATTTCATCACTGGCAGGTTGGACACCGTTAGGTCTCTGAGGCAGAGGGTGTCCGTGGCTGGGTGTTCCTGCAGCATTTAGCATTGCTGGTACTTCATGTGCTGCTGTAAAACCGGTACACAGGACAAAGAAAACCCATTTTTTCTTGGAATCCAAATACCATTTGCATCACCTAAAAGCTTTTCTATTAATCGGTGTGCCCCCACTAGATCTGTGTGGACAGCAATAGTTGTCACTGGTGCTATGCTACAGGTGGCTGTAGCAAAATGGAAAGTTCATGGGATTTGACTTAGGCTGTAGAAAAAGTTTCTGTCATAGCTAAAATTGAATCAAATGAGTCACTTGGGTTTAGAATTACATTTAGTCTTCTAAATGACCAGAGAGCTGATTTTTAATCTATCTGTCTTTCTATACCCATGGGGATGACACAGCTACTTCTGGCAGCTCATAGTACATCCTGAGACAGGAGGAGTTCTGACAAAAATGTGGCAGACCTATTCCAGCACCTTTGCTCCCAAATGGATAATGTGAGCATCTGAAAACAGCAGTGATTGCCTGACCTACTCCATGGGCTTGTGGTTTAGGAGAAACTCAGACACCAGCCCTGGCTGCTAAGTCTAGTCTCTTTTTAGAAACTCAAGGAAAAGAAACATTTAACTTTTATTTGATCGTATTGATTTTATTTTATTTATTTCCAGGGTAAAACGTTTACATGGAAAGAAGTTTGTGTGGTGTTGTTGTGGCTCAAATAACAACACAAGCAGCCCCGAGGAAATGAAAAGTGACACAGTATGGGCCAGCCTGTGAGGATAGCTGGGTGCTTCCAGGCTATGGCCTGGCTTCTCAGTTCATCCTGCACTGAACACATACATATTCCCAGCTGTTTCATGGAAGGCTGGGTGACAGAGGTGCAAAATGGACAGAGAGGCAGGATTTTATGAGTGTGGTACACAGCCTTTGTCTTTTTGATTTCTTTGTTAGTGATCTGGAAGAGGGACTTTCTGTGTTTTGTAAGAATTTTATGCTCCCTAGAGCACATGCTGAACACTTCCAGCACAGCAACATTAACAGATAAAAGCACAGACAGGGAAGTATTGCAGCACTAGGCTTCAGTACATTTATGCAGACTTCAGATTGATTTACACTGTATTATCTGAATTTGCAGTGTGTGCATTTTGATTTTAATGGCCAAAATCTATTTTATCTTTGACAGCTGACTTGTGGGTTTTGCGAGGAAAACCCCAATACTGATTAAATTTGTATTGACAGGATTAGATTATGTATTTATAGGAAAACAGCTACTTCAGCACCCAAAAATCACATCTCTTCCTCTGTACTTTAACGTCCTGAAACTCAGGATAAATCAGGAAACATGTGCCACCATGTGTTCTTTCAGTGTAAAGGAAAACAAACATGTTATTGATAATTGATCAGAATGGTTCTTTTGGTTCATTTATGACTTCTATCAACCTGTTGTTTGTCTTTCAAGAGTGGATTGCTTTATCCTTCCATCATTTCTGTCTTAGGCAAAATAATTTTGTTAGTCTGTGGGAGATAAATCACAGTTCTTCCCTTGAATTACTTAGTGGCTGACTCTTAATTTCTTAATCTCTGTTTGCAAATAAAAGTCCAAATCTGTTTTGCTACTTAAAAGTAGTTTGGAGAGTTAAGAGAATACAGAGGTGAATGGAAGGAAAAGTAGCAATAGGAAAAAAACCCCCAAACATACAAAATAACTCAGTCTTCTTGATGGTTTTCAATTTTTAGTGAAGTTGAAAGATATTAATTTTATATGGACTAATATTCACTTTAACTAATGCATGGAGTCCAATATTACAACCAGGTAAAAAAAAATGGCATTGCTATAATGTTATAATTCTATTGCTTGCAATAGCATGAATTATTTAGGATGGAAAAGGTCTAACAGAAAAGGATATAAACATATCTATAGAAACAAAATGGACAGGGAATGGAATTGCCCAATGTTGAGAGTTACTAATAAGGAAAGAAAAGAAATACAAGTTATTCATAAACTAGTCAGTAAAACTGAAAGTGAATGCTGCAAGTTCTCCCATGTGCTTTCCAGCCATAAAAACTTGTAGAATGTGGATTTTAGCACAGATACAGCCCAGCTGAGCGTTGAGCTGAAACAGGCGCAGTACTATTGTTTCCATTTGCCAACAGTCATTACTGGCTTCGGGGGTCCCTGCAGGTCCCAGCTGGTTTTCATTCCAAGTGGCTCAAAGCATTAGGGCAGACTGGTCACTTCACATCTCAGTAGGAAAGCTTTGGGTTGAAATAGCCTCTCTTATTCAAAAATAAAGCTCCTCTCCCTCTCCCTCTCCCTCTCC
>WEKX01023838.1:236862-251286 GCA_013390025.1 Pitta sordida
CTAAACTTCCTCTCCCTCTCCCTCTCCCTCTCCCTCTCCTCTCCTCTTGGATTCTTGCTGTTTCTTACAAGAACAGTAGCTCATAGCTCACGAATAGCAATATGAAATATTTCTGAGGCTCTTACTGCAAGTTCATTAAAAAAAGAGTGGAATATCTTTCACTTTACGTGTTTGGCTGCGGATATCTGTCAGTTCCTTTAACACCAGGAACCTTCAAATGGGCTAGCCAACACGAGACAAATCACAGAATCACACAGAATCACAGAATATTATGAGTTGGAAGGGACCCACAAGGATCCAGTGGAAAGATAATGGTAACAGAATAGTGTGTAACATCTCAAAAATATAAGAGCCCTGTTGAAAAGAGACACAGTGTTTTGCCCTCATGGAGGGTCGGGGTGTCAGTGACCATGTCAGGAGGTGACAGCACCCAGGCAGGAGAGAGCTCAGCATCCTGCTGGTGCTGGAGCTGCAGCTGGAGCTCTGTGTGCTGTGCGTTCCTCACTGCCCAAGGATCCTTGGGACAAGGACTAGGCCTTTGTGCTTTGTACAGAGTGTTTCTGTTCTCCAGCTGAATGTCTTGACCTTTAAAAGGCAGCCCTAAGCCTGTCAAAACAGAAAGGAAAAGGCCTTCAAAATGATGAGAAAAGATTTCTTAATGTTTATATTCTTCCTTATTGACAAAAAGGGTAATTCCAGTTAGTCCGTTTTTATTTAAAAAATGGGAAAAATACAACTGATACTTTATTCCTCAGTGGAGCAGATTAATCAGAGAGCTCAACTCAACACAATGAAATGGAGCAATTTGAAGAAAGCCATTAAAGGTAAAAACATTTGAGTAATCAACAACAATGTTCCCTTCAGTACAGGACATTACAAGAAAGCTGGTTGTGCTGCTCGCTTCGTTGGATTTCACTGACTACAAAGCAGAATAGAAACTTTCTCCATAAATCTCTGGGTGTGAAGGCAGGAAGGTGGCTGTGTAATCAGAGCTGTCTGACCCTGGCAAAGGAGCAGGCTGCAAGCTCACTGCCTAAAGAAATTATTAAAAAAATGGGTGCCGGGAGGAGAACTCTCTCTCTTTTATTAATGTTTGTCAGATTAAAGAAGTGAAATGACTAAAGCAATGTGAGCAGTGCATAAAAGCAGATGAGTGAGAGGAAAAAATGCTTTAGAAGTATGCCATAGCCTTTTCTCAGAGAGCCTCTCATTGATCTGCCCTCCAATTCATCCCGGCAAACTGCTGGCACGGCATGTGCTGCACAGGCAGATGAGCAGCATCACTCAGCCAGCTGTGCTATCCAGAGCACAGATGCTTTCCCTTGTGCCTGGTGGTTCCTAGCTGGCTTCCAGAGTTTTGGCAGTCAGTCACAGATGTTTGACACACGGGGATGAGATGGAAATTCACTGAAAGGGGATATGAAGTTAATGCATGGTTAATACTGTTGCCTTGATCTCTGCAAAGTCTGTCTCTGTGGATCTGGTAGGAAACGATATATGCACATTGGATTAAAATTCCTTCCTAATAGTTATACTATATGCAAAAAATTAAGGAAATAAGCTCTTTCTGCTTCATTTGTGTGTAAGAGTTTTGGTGTGCTTTGACAGGCACTAATCTGTCGGTGCTAGGGCTGAGGTCCTTATCCACAGGGTGCAATGCACAGATCTCAATTCAAAGCCTTCTAATGTGCCTGACCAGGGACTTACATTTCCTCGTCCTCCCTGAGTCTCTGCCTGTTCACATCCCCTGGCTCCCTCAGGTCCCTGCAGTCGTAATGATTTTCTGCTGTTAACACGCTCTGCTGGAAGGGGACTGGAATAAACGCCTCACTTCCTGCACGCTGCCAAACCACCTCCAGATGGGCGGTGGGCTCAGCTCCTGCAGGCTGGGGGATTTCTTTGGAAGGAGGAAGCTTGAGGCAGAACATACACACTGTTTACTCAAGTGTGTGTTCTCCTGCTAGTTGTGGCTTAACTCATTCCTTTAACCTTTCCCTTTCCTTAACTCATTCAGAGTCCGGCTGCTCTGCAGCTTCTCATCCTCTATCCCATTGTTGCTTTCAGGCAGCTCAGCAGCCCAGCAGAGGTGTGGGGCTGGAGTGGCATCTTTCTCTTCTTCTCAATGCCATACATCTGCTGTGGTTGACTAAGCCTCCACACCAAAAGCTTTTACTCAGAGCACTGCCACATCCCTGGTCCTCCTCAGCATTGCCGTTGGACTGGTAGGAAAATCGCTTGGGATTAATGCCAGTACTTGAGAGCGAAGAATTTAGACCAAAGACCTTTCTCATTATTCCTAAGCCCCTACAGAAGTCCGTAGAAACTGAGGGAGCCTTAAGCATACATTTATAGGAAAAGTGCTAAACAACCTTGTGACAGACAAGTATTTTAACAAGAGGATCTATTTTTTCCCTTTTCACCACATTATGCAAAGTCCAGTGAGCGCTGTATTCACTGGCAGAGGAGGGAAGTCTGGGGACTCTATTCATTTTCCTCCACATTTAAACAAACAGTTTCTCATAACCATGACCAAGAAAGGAAGCAAAAGTACTTAGCAAACTTATATTGAGTCTTCTAACTCAATGTTTGTATATTGTTCCTGAAAAATATACTGACTGTATTGATAGCATAGTGGTGTCCAGCTCCTTCAGTCTGATGTGGGAGAAGGCTCAGGGAATATTTTTAGCCTTGTATGGAAACTTAATTTTGTTTTCAAAATACCTGCAGCTCAGAACAGTCTGAGCCATTCTGAAGCAAAAATTGAGGCCTTCAAAGGAAGTTCATACAAGTCCCACAGGGTAAAACAGCTGGTGGTGCCCAGAGACAGGACTACTTTAGAGGAAATCTATCTCTTCCCCTAAATTTCTAGTACTTCGGGAATGTGATTTTAAGACAGAGTCTTCTGAACACCAAGGATACTTTTTAAGAAGATGACTGCTTTAAACCAGATAGCTGTCTTAGATTAATTGCAGTTTGCTACATCATGCCACTACCAGCATTTTATAGATTTGAATTTGATGGATAATCCCATGACTGCTTACTAATCTGGAAGTTTCTGCAGAGAAACACCAACATTTATGAAATTGTACTCTATTCACAGAATCACAGAATCACAGAATCTATAAGGTTGGAAAAGACCATGGAGATCATCGTGTCCAACATATCACCTGTTACCTAACCTATTGCCAACCTATTACCTAACACACCTTCCCAGTATCTATATCATGTCATTAAGAACATCATCCAATCTTTTCTTAAACACCTCCAGAGACTGCTATTCCACCACCTTCTTGGGTAGACCATTCCTCCAAGAGATCACTCTTTCTGTGAAAACGTTCTTCCTAACATCCAGTCTAAACCTCCCCTGGCACAGCTTAAGAATGTGTCCTCTTGTTCTGTCACTGGGGGCCTAAGAGAAGAGACCTACTCCCACATGACTACAACCTCCTTTCAGGTAGTTGTAGAGAGCAATAAGGTCTCCCCTGAGCCTCCTCTTCTCCAGGCTGAACAGACCCAGCTCCTNTAATTGAGACAGAAGTTTTTACTTTAAGGAATATAAAGCAGATTTAAACTATGTGATCGGAAATATAATTTGGTCCTGAAAAGCTGAAATATTTAAACTTTGTTTACTTTTTATTCTCATCTCATCATTTTCAATGTTCCATGCTACAGTTCCCTTGTGTGTAAACTTTTATTAGTTAAGTATGAGCTGCACTTCCAAATGCAATCTCTAAAGAAAAAGGAAAATTAATGAAGAACTGTTGGCTTTCTTTGAAGAATACATCTGAAACATTTGGATAAAAGATTTTAATTTTTTTCCAGAACTTATCATCTCAATTATCAAAATAATGGCCCTTATCCCAGTAGGGATAAGTCTGTGTTGCATAGCAGATCTTGTGTTTTTATTGAACAGTGCTGTCATTGTGTGGCTTGATTTTCCTCAGGAAAATCCCATGTCTTTTGCAGAGTTGAAACAAAATGTTTTGTACTTGTTAGCTGCTTTGAAGTAAATTAATTGTAATGATGAAAAAAATGGACTGAATTGAGAAAGACGGGTATTTTATGGCAGGGAGTGGCTTATTGTTTCATATTGCTGAGATAAGGACAGGATATGATGCGTGGATTCATGCCCCTCACTAACCTCACCAAGTGCAGAAGGCAGTGGAAACGTCCCAGGCTCCGGATCAGAAATGGCTGCAGTGATATCTGGATTCACCTTTGCTGTCCTCTTCACCATCCTATTCTCATCACTACTGTAACTAAGTTTGAGAAACACAGTCACTCTGTGCAATTGGCCAAATTCTCCTCGTTACCTTCTACTGTATATTTTGAGTGAACTTGTTACACAAGGATTTATCTGTATTTATGCCAATGTAATAGAATATAGAAGCTTGTTGATAATGACATTTTGGTCTCTTTGGGAGATTTTGCACCTGAAGTGGTATTTCTATCAGAACCTAAAGGAGTCACCAAATCTAAATGATATGTGTGTGTTATTTCAGCTTGGTAATTTTGCTTTAAAAGCTGTTACTATATTTTCCTTACACCCCCAGATTCAGCTTTTCCTAAAATAACATTTTTAGTGCTCATGCCCCACAATAGTTCACAGAAATATTCTTCTCTCTGTCTCCAGTGCGCTCCTGGGAATTCCTAGAACTGTCCTTCAATCTGAGTATCTCTTAGTGACTAATATGGAGCATGAGCCTGATCAGCCCTATGAACTTTGCTACCACAGAGGAATTACAGAGCTCAGTAATAGATACAGGTTGTCTGTGTGATCGAATGAAGTAAGTGGATATCCTCTGGAGTCAGGAGTATTTCTTCTGATGATTAAGAAACCGTATTCTCCATAACTCTCTGAGATTAAATCAGATTTACACTGGTAAGGAAAAGAGACTTGGGTCATTTTTGCTAAGAAATAAGAGGTACAAAAAGGAAAACAACAAGGGGTCCTGACAATTATTTCTTGGCAATTCCCACTTCCCGTTAGAAGCAAACACAGATGCTTTTTTCAAAGTGACGCAGATGTCGCTGCACATCCATAGCTTGGGAAGACACAGATGGACTCGTGTTTTGAGAGAAAACAACAGGCAGTGAGTTTGGAGAGGAAAAAGAGCCTTTGATATTTTGTGGTTGTTACTTTCTGATAGAGGCGTCGCAGACACTGAGTACCTTAGTGGCTCAGGCCCTCAGTTACATGAGCAGGCCTTCCAGCAGTGCAACTTCTTCCCATACACAACAGGGGTTTAGATCCTTCTGATTTTCTGCCATTTTTTGTCTAATTGGCTTATATATTGACTTGGTGTAGCAAAGAGTCAGGATTCTTTATCTCTATTTCTACCAAGTAGGATTATTTTTGTTATAACTGATTATTTGTTATAACTAGTTATTAATTTATTTCTGAACATAAATAAATAAACAAACCCCCAAATCCCTGACCAAAATAGTTCATAATTCAACATGAGCCATGATTTAAACTATTTAGTTACCTTTGTCTCAGATTACACCAGCTGCAAACCAGGCATAAAATGTTTATTTTAGTTTACAATGGCATTATGAATCTTCCTTCATTAACACTTATAAAAGTGGTTACCTATGAGAAATACTATGTCAAAGTATTACTGAGAAAGATGTCTTCTATTCACAATAAATATTCAGAATCCCATATAGAGCAGTGCACTGAACATGGAATTGAAACACTAGCCTGCCAAAGTCATGCCATGGAATTTGGCCAGAAGGTACACTATAAACGTGGGATCTGCTTTATCATATATTGCATCTTACTTGCCTTCTACACTAGAACACTGATCTCTGATTTTGAATCGTCATTTTCCACTTGTTTTCATTTGTTATATTGATTGGATGTGGAGGAAGTTGCCGATTTATCTTCTGTAAGAAATTGTGTAGGAAGCAGCAAACTGTCAAACAAGGATTTATTCCCATTGTGGGAGAAGGATTGCACTGCCTCCTCTGACAGTCCCAGCAAGGGCACCCACCGTCACCCACCTAAGGCCTGTACAGAAAGATTTTTGTTTCCTTTTGTAATTTAAGTGTAAAAGAGAAAGACAGAAAGTGAGTTGGTCTCTATCAGATGTAAATACCAGAGACAAGAGGCTGTTATTTTATCCCCAGGAGTAGATACTACTGTATGTGATCTCTGGAAGAGCCCTTAGGTCTTTTATCCAAGCAGACTGGAGAAACCCAGATCTATATCTATGTCTGTGTCTGTATCTCACATATTTTCACCAAGTACCATAAATTACTCAGTTATTAGGGAAAGTTCACATTCCTTTTACCACTGCAAGAATGAAGCTGTCACTTTGGAACTTGACTTCCGTGAAAAGAGGAAAAAAACTCCAACCCTTTAATTCTTTCCAGGAACTTAACTGGAAAAATTTTCAGAGAAGAATATTCTTTTTTAGGAGAAAACACCCATTTGAAAGCTCGATGTGGAACAGCCATGCAAGTAAAGCTGTTGAGCTGGGCCTTGCTTAGGCTCCAGCTCTGAGGTTAATGCCCCCACAGTGCAGATTAGCTCAAGTTTCTCATCAGGACTTGCTCTTCCTCCAGCTGAGGTTGCTGATCCCTAAAACTTGATGATGAAACTGTTCATGAAATTCGTGCTAAACATCATTTGTTTAGGAACAAAAAATCCAGCAAATCAAACAACATATTCTAAGTAATCTTTGAAGTAATCTCGGTTATTTTGAAATAATCTGTTTTAAGGGTTTAACTACTTGTGAATGATGTCAATATATGTAAAGAGATGGTAATCTATAGATGTGATCATGGCAGAAATGTCTTCAGCCAAAAGAAGACCAGTGCCTGCTCTCTATGTCTTCTTTTCCAAGGCCTTATGGTACTGTTTGTTCGAGAAGTATGGCTCCTCTGAAGCCAAAGATAGTCAGGAAAAAAGAACAATTTAATTTATGTTATAATTTGCAATTTAATTTGAGGCTGAGAAGGCATTCTGAGAAGCATGGTAGTAATACAGCAGAGGGTGAGTGAGACAAATAAGTTTGCGCTAATGTCAGCACTAATAAGGATCCTGTTTTCAGCAGCTGAGGCAGTGTGGTCAGGACTAGCTCAATTATGTCTGCTCTGTACTACAGCTTGTGGTGCAGATAAAACCAGAAAAACATCACAGTGTCTGCATTTGGAGGGTTCCTCTCATGGCAGCAAAGTACTGGAGGCTATTCCAGATGTGCTCACGGGGAATTTTCACAGAGTCTTATTTTCTTTCAACTTGCAAGGCGACACAAAATTTCTTTTAGTGACTTAGAAGAGAGTTTTAAACAAAGACACGCAAGCATGTGAGTCTCACTTGAGAGGCTGCCACAGTTTTCATGATAATTTAAGATCTGGCATGTTCTGCCATGTAATTTGCAGGATTGGAAGTCCATAGAGATGTAACATTTAATCTCCTGAAGGTCACTTCTCCTCCTACCTCTAGTCTGTTAGGAGCTAGCAACTTAATTCTGCAAGACAGCGTCATATTACAGGCATTGCACAGTTCTAAAGACAATGGAAACAGTCATTCATGTTCTCAAGTGCTACTGTAAGACATAAATAACATTGAACATTACCTTGCGAGGTCACATTTCATTTTTATGGTGAGAAGTGAGATGCAAGTGTGGAGCTCATCTGTTTGGACAAAGACTTTGAGGGCTCTAGAAATGCTGGTCGATTTCAAGCTACAACTTCATCTGGCAGCTTTCAGGCATTTCAAATAAAGTGCTTTACTCTTGGAGTGGGCTTGTGCATGGACATAATTGTCCAAGTATGTGCAAAACCAAACTATAGAACTTGCCTCTGTACATACTTAGGGAAACAGAGAAATAGTTTCCATAAATTATAATGAAATGTACAACTTGTATAACAAATCACAAACATTGTAAAATGTTAGCTGAAAAATTCAACTAAGAGCTAGATACAAACTGTCTTTTGAATTCCAAGATTCCAAATAAACATATTTTTGCCTCTCTAGATTTATATGAACTGTTCTAGTTTTCCACTAATTTCCTCTTAGTTCTTGGAGCTCTGTTTATATTTGGTTCATTTGGCCTACGTGAGCATCCTTTTCTACGTTAGTCCCTAGGTTTGATTTTCCAGTCAAGTACTCTTTTGGGGACACTCAGCACATCAATCCCTTGAGGGCTAAATTTGGAAAGTGCAGCATCAATTGTTATCATTAACTGCCTTTAGAGTACATTGTAGTGGTGAGATAAATGATGGATTTCCCAAAGCTTCCTAAAGAACCATTTCCTACTTCAGACCAGGGCACATGCTCTGCTATCTGTTTAATCAAGTAACAGAAGGAACAGTCATCATCAAAAGCCAGAAGAGGAACAATTATCTAGGCAGATAATTTGAACATATTTAAAATTTGACTCCACGGTGCTGTAAAGTATAATTTAATTTTCCTCCAGACATAAAAAATATTAATAAGGAGTCACTATAAATTAGGAACAGTACAAAGTGTTCAAACCATCTGAACTGTAAATTTCTTTTGGCAAAATTCCAGTGGTCTACTTTAGTCTTGCAGAGAACATTTTTGGCCTGATACTGTGTTGCCTTGTAGTGTCTTTGTTTTAGTACCAGCAACAAGAAGCAAAAGGCTGGACCAGCCATTCTTTTTCTGGGCAGAAGCTGAAAAGATCAAGAACTCCTGATATTATCTTGAAAAATGAAGTAGGCTACTGTCTAAAGTCAGGAATAATGGGGACGTGAGTTATTTCATGACTAGTTTGGATATCAGAAAAATGATCTAATTCTGAAATGATAACAGAGAAAGCACAAATAGCAAATTATTTTAATGAAAGCTTTTGTAGGCAAAGCCTTTCATCATAGCTGTTCAAAATGTGCAAAAGGGCAACGTAACACATGTAAATACATTTTTTTCCTTAAGCAGTGCCCAGTGTCACTTGAGCTCCATTTGTAGGAATATGGTGATACAAAAGCAGATGGGTTTTGCTGCTATTGAGTGACAGATGTTCCCTTATCCTTGAGATGCAGTTAACTGTAATGAATTTATAGCTGGGTTATGCAAAATACTGAGCACCCTCAGCTCCCATTAATGGCCAGGGCAGCTGAAGGGTCTCAGTATCTCCCAGGACATGCAGAGCTCTTAGGAGAGGAGGCAGGGACCTTGTTAGCTGAACATTTGCTTCTGAGATGTCCTGATCACCAGTTCCATTGACATCCGCGTTCAGCATCTTTGAGATCACTCTCCAGTGACTCCTTGTTAGGCCTGAAGTCAAAGACCTTCCCCTCCTTACAGGGAGCTGTGGCTGAGGTGGTCACTGGATTGCTACAATTATGTGAATGTAGTAATCCCACCAAATGATAACCTTGTTAAAACATGTATATATACATTGCACAGAGGTAGTAAAAAAGGTAAAATAATCTTAGCGCTTGGTAAAATCTAAACAGTTCCAGATGCTGGACAACCTCCACTTGAATGGAACACTGCTGCCTCTTGAACATGGCCATCATTGGAGTAGCAAACAGGGAGTTCTTCTCCTTAAAAAGAGGGTACTTTTGAAACTGCAAAGTAGCAATTTTGAATTTATCAATACGGAGCCTGAGGTGTGTCTGGCAAATGTATAAAAGTCAGATTTAAAGAACCACCATAGTCGTATATAAGGGAATATCTTACTTATGAGAATTTCACTAAAACTCTGTAGGATGAATTTCTTCATTGTCATTACTTACACTTTCTTATTTCAGGGCTGATTGTGTAGTCCAAAGTACAATCACCCATTCTCAACTTCTGGATGTTGCTGCATACTCTAGCTGGATACAGTTACAAAGAAATAATTCAGGAAAACATACCCCGTGGGCAAGTTCATCCTTGCCTTGAAGGTTCCTGGATTCCTGCTGTACCTCAGCTTTGATCTTCTCTGAATAGAAACAGGAGATAGCGACTTCAAAGTTAATGTATTTCCTGGGTAACAGGAAATGCAAGTAAGTTTCTTATTAGCACATATTAAAGCAATTTTTTCAGCAGTTAATTCCAATAGTATTTCATTTTATATTTTAGTGCTGCAAATATGAGGATTCATTTGTATAAAATCGTAAATTTTGTCTTACTCGACTGTTTTCTACATTGTGAACAGCAGATTTGTCTTTGTAGCCTATGAAATACCGTATTTTAATCTCCAAGGAATTTCTGCTTTTAAAAAAAAATGTAAATTCTTCTCTTTTTTAAACAACGCTCAATTTCATGTAAGCAATACACATACCAGACACTTGCATGAAAAAGATGATGTGTATGGTGCGCATCATCTATTCCTTGACATAACAACATAAGTTGAAAAAACACAGCAGTTCGTAGGAATTAAGTTATGACATAAAACAGGCTATTTGTGTCAAGAGAAGGAGACAATTCGCATTGAAAGTGGGGGGGAGATGCAGAGTTCATGGGAATCTCATGTGAACTGTATAAAAATGTGAGAGGGACTCGCTGCACTCACATGACAAAGTGCAGGGCATTGTCACCCCAGGCTAGATCACACCTACAGAAGCAGTGTTTCATGGCAGAGGAACTGAAATGCTCCACCTACCGAGTGCACAAATCCTGTTGCTTATGGAAGTCCTGGGTTTAAAAATGCCTGGTCACCTCCTGTGACCCAGGAAGAGTCCAGTGCAGTGCCATTTCTTTCCCACTATCTCCAGAGGGAAGGATTCAGTTACTTCGGGACTTCAGCATGCACTGGTAGGAGTTAGAGCATCATGAGTTGTTAGAGAGCCCATGCAGCTGTAGAGCCCTGCTCACAAAAGCTCTGACTGAGCATGTAGTCTTTTACAAAGCTTTCAGGGGGAGAGGTCATGGTCTTAAGCTCCAACTAGGGAGGTTTAGACTTGACATTAGGAAAAAGTTTTTCACTGAAAGAGTGATCTGGCATTGGAATGGGTTGCTCACGGAGATGGTTGAATCACCGTCCCTGGAGGTGTTTAAGGGTAGACTGGATGAGGTGTTGAGGGCCATGATATAAATGTTACAGCTGTTTGGTTTTATACCCATCCAAATTCATCCCACTTGGCAGCTTGACATAACAGTCACACAGTTTTCTGCTATTAAAATCAGAGGTCATGTAAAGTGTAACTATTCAAACATTAGACTTAATTATTGCTACCCAGTGTCTGTAAAGGGCTTTGTTCGCTGCCAAGATGCCTGGACACTTTAGCACAAACACCATAACTCCCTGCCATCCCTCTCTTCCTCCATCCTAACCCACACACAAAGTGGCATTTAAATAAGACTCTTCACACTTTTGTAAATACTAATGACATGGAACTCAGAGCTTGGCATTTGTCATTAATGGCCCTTTTCATCACTGTTTCACATTGGGACTGCAGCCAGCCCTATGTAACTGGCTGGCTTGTTTTTTTTTTTAAACAATGCTATTATCAAAGTGAAACAAAATGCTGAGGCTATTTTTCACTAATTAAAAGTGTTGGCAAGCCCTCTTTCCACATTGTGTGCTTGGGATGTGATTTGGCATGACTTCCTGAGCAATGCCCATGTTGGTTTGGCATAGTTTGACCTATCATTACAAGTTATGCCTCTCACCTAATGCCTGTAATACCTTCAAAAGAGCAGGATGGACATGTGATATAACACTTGGGCTGATTTTGAAAAAATTAATACATTTTTCATGACGTTCCAACTTTTCTTGTCATCTCCAGAGAAAGATTAAGGCTTTTTTGTAATTTCTTAATTCCTGTGGTTGCTTGCATCATTTCTATCCTTTTAGTGTAAGCTGTACCAGTTGTTTGGAAACTGAACAACAAACAATGTTTTGTAGATACCTATTTATGTCAGTGTTTAAGATTTAATTTTCTGTTTTCCCTCTGCCTGAATGAAATTCACACAGCTCAGTCTCTCTATACAAGATAATGAGCCTTCTGAACCAGCTGCCACTTCTTTAAACAGTAATATTATTCCCGACCTTCACCCTGTATCTGAGTAAGGACCACAATATTCACATCTCATAGGCTTGAGCCTTGAAGTTTCTCGAGCATCACTGAGAAGCTGATGTTTCAGTAAAACATTTGGGGCAGATGAGAATGATAATAATTTGTCTTTTATCTTCAGCAAAAACTGAAAGTAGGAGGTAGAGAAACAGATACTACTCTAGGCTTATTGGAATAAAATGCATTTCGCACAGTGGTGTGTGTCAGGACCCTTAGTGCTTTTAATTAAGCAGGATAAAGAGCAAACAAGAAACTGTGGCTGAAAGGAATATGAAGTCACTTAATACAAGGCAAAAGCAACAACCTTGGTGTCCTTCCTGACAGGCACTTGTCAGCCTGCCTTGAAATCTTCAGTAGGGGTGCACAAAACCTCAGTCGAACTCTTCTGCTGTTCATGGCTCTTTCATTATAAAATGTCTGATGATGTAACCTGAATATTGCTTGAATCTTATCCTGTTACTTCTGTAGACACATGAAGTAGCTTTCTACGTGTCTGAAAGACTGTTACCAAGCCTTCCCCTCAGCCTTTTCAGCTAAATACCTCTCTTTTCCATGATATTATTTTAGCATAATTCATATTTCATAGATAAGTTATCATTTTTATTGCTGTGTTTGGGACTGTCTCTGACCAGTTCATAGATTTCTTGAAGTGTGGTCCCTGACCTAGACACAATAATCCAGTTAAAGCCTTATCAATGCTGGGCAGAGCTAAAGGGTTACTCCACAAACTTGTATGGTATCCACATTCCAGAATGACATCCCGACTGCAGTTAAATGGCATTTTTATAGCCTTTTCTATCCAAATTTCTTCCTCCTCAGCTCTTCCACCTCTTGTGTCTGTGCAGGTTATTATTCCTGAGTGTGGTTCTTGCGCTTGCAGAAGTTGAAAAATACTGTAAGTTTTCCATTCATATCTTCAGTTTGTTACAACTATGTGGAATCCTATTCTTGGCCTCCAAAGTATTTGCAATGTATCAGATTTCATTTGTTTCTAAATCTTAATGAGCCTATTCTGTGACCTGCCCTTTGGGTAAGGAGTGAAACTGCTGAATAGCACTGGACTGTTGAATAGCACTGGACCCAGGACAGACCCCAGTGGAAGTCCATTCCATACGTGCTTCCATTTGGATAAGGAACATAAGTAGTATTCAGCTTTGCACTCACATTTCAGGTCTTTTTTCCCTAACTGGCTTATGGCAGGCTGTCACATACGACAGTATTACAGCCTAATGAATGCTAAATATCTAAGCTCTATAGTTTTACTTTCTTCTTCATTTCTCAAGAATACAATTCTGAAAAATTTGGCCTGACATGCAAACAGAGGAACCTTTGAAAGCACTAATTAAAAATGACATATTTTGTATTGTTTTGTTCCTTCTTCAACATATTGAATTAAAATATCAAGAAATATCCCTTTGATCTGACTGTTCTTGATATGCTTACTGTACGCCTAAACATTTTAAAAGTCTGCACAATTTAATTGATGTGTACCAAATACAACATAAATTGTCTCTACTGTACAAAGAGAAACTCACGACATATTTCAAATTCAGATAAGTATTTGCGTTTTAGAAACTTTGAGCATTTGGTGACTGGATTTAATCCACGCTGAAGTCTCCAGCTATTCAGTAACCTCAGAGTGAAAATGCTTGGATGCAGAGTTAAGAAAATTTACAGGTGAAAACTTACAAACCATTCGGTGCTTTGGTTTGCCCCATGTTACTTACATCTTTGTTTTAACATGGAAAGTGCTTTTTTTAAAAAAAGGGAATGCAGTATTGCAAGGTGTTTATCAGATGTATGTCCAACTGCATATAAAATGGCAATGGGCCAGTCCAGAACTGATTGTGGATTGGGGAGTGATGTCCTGCTGTAGTTCAAGGGCTTGAAGTATGTATTTGCTAAATTCTTACTTTTAATTTATACTTGTAAACAGAAATGTGGAATGCTTTGATTCTTAACTTAGAACATTCATACCATGCTTTGACTCTGGAAAACAAAGGCAGCTCACCCAAGAGTTTACGACTCGGAAAGGCTGTTTCCTTTCATTGCTATTAAAAATTAGTATTTTCTGGACAACAGTAGGTGAAGTGTGAGGTGTAAAACTCAGAGTGTTCTGTAGTGTGAAAGCAGAACCATTACTGTACTCCATTTTTTTCCAAGCAGAGGGAGTGGAGAATTGCCTGGCTTCAGTAAGAAATGCAAGGGAAAACCTATGGTGTCTGTTTTTAGGATATCACAGAATTAACAGTGAAACAAAGTTAGACTTGTAAGGAAATCACCACTTTCAGATGACAAAATATTCCATTATAAAGGCATCACAGCACCCTTCGTTTCCATGTGGCTTAGTTTCCTGAAATCCTAAACCCTCTGTAAGTGTTAACTGGTTCACTTTGTAATGCTCCCTTTAGGGAAAAAATAATACTTTCAGACCTTCTTTAACAG
>WEKX01023838.1:251303-312893 GCA_013390025.1 Pitta sordida
ATACTTTCAGACCTTCTTTAACAGATGTTGAAACTTTGTCTCTGGAGGACTAAGTTGCATACCCCAGCTCAAAGTATGATCAGGGATCTGAACTCCAGGTTGTCTCCTGTATGAATATCAGGTTTAATGCTACAAGTTGACAAGCCCTTGGGGGGGGCGGGGGGCAAGGGAAAGAGTCCTAGACTGTACAAGTAGTACTTGCAGCCCTTTTACATGTAATACTTGTTCTTCTGTCCGGCAGAGAGACCTTCATGTGATATTGGGTGATCTGCACTGCACCAGTTTAATCTGTGCCTTCACAACATATTTTCCTGTGGCTCACCCAGGAAAATCCTTCTGCAGATGTAGAGGTGAATAGTACTCTCCACATACAGGCCTGGAATCCTAAACCAGCTCTGGGATCCACGCAGACCTGGTTTCACAGGAAGGTGTCTGTGTAAGGAGCTAATGCTTGGTGTCACGCCAAAGCTACTCTCACAAGTACAAACTCAAGATGAGCTCTTCTTGTGTGGCTGGATAAAACACATACCCTGCCTTACTGAGGGCATATGCACAGTCTTAGTCTCAAATCTTCACCAAGAAGCTGTTTCCAAATAAGTGGATAAGTGTTGGCTGATTGCTTTTCCCTTTTTTTACAGCTGGTACAGTTTGCAGGAGACTGGATGGTCAGAGCAACGCAACAGCATTACAGGGAAATATCCACTATTTCTCCAACAAATGCTTGCACTCATTTTTATTTGCTTGTTGTGACAATGTGTTTGCAGAAAGTGAATGTTGGACTTGAAGAGGAGATTAATTTAATGATGAAATAGAGTTTATTTGAAGCAAACTCAGTCCGGAAGGCTGTCCAGTCAGGAAGAGGAAACAGTATCAAGGAACTAAGCCGAGCAAACAGCTCAGATCCTGAATTGTGAATGTTGAGGACTCAGGAAGATTTCATATGAGTTGACATTGGTTATCTTGTTGAAACAAATAGTGTCTTTTTGCATTAAACAGGCTGGGTGGTGTATTCACCAACAGTCCCTCCATATGAAGTTCAGCTGACTCCACTGCTTCTCTGTTCTCACTCATATCTATTAGTGCCATACTTCACAGAATACCCCACTTTTTATTAAAAAAAAATGCTACCTGGCTAAGAATAAAGAACATGCATTTAACACTACTTTTATCCTAGCTCTACCCATAGAATTATCCTATTTTCTCATTTTTATGTAAATGAAACACAAATAAGCAATCTTCATGTTGCATATTGCCTTGGTCTATCTTGCAGAAGCCATTAGGGGCTGACTTTTCCACAAAAAGGAATGCAGAATGCTGTCTGCTTGTAAGTTTGTGATTCATGCCTCCTGTCAAGGCTACCAAACCAGTAAAAACACTGGAATGTAAAAAAAATAAGCATGATTATGTATTTCAGGAGAACAATTTTCTCAAGAATGTTTCTGGAACAAATCTTCAGTGTTTAGCTATTTCTAGTTGATATTTCAGTGATGGAATGCTTGCTGGCACCAATTTGTACTATGGAATTGTCTCACAGGACAATACTTTGCTTTAGTGTGTTTAAGGTGTCTTTTTTTCAGATTCTTGTAGCAGCAAATCCTTTAGCAGCTCATTACTTAATGGAAACTAAACAAAGCTTCTTCCAGGAAAATAATGTTGATCTCTATCACCCCACAGTGAACTTCTCCTCTTAAATACATAACACATGCTTTTGGAAAATATCTTCAGTTTAATCTGGACACTGTAAACTCCAAAGACAAGACTATGTCCTCATTCATCCATCTTGCACAGCTCAAAACCCCAAACTTTGTGGGGAAAAGGAAAGGAAATGCAGAAGATACTTTCTGTGTATACAAATCTACTTCAGTGATGTGACAAGACTTTGGTCTGTCTTTCCCATTAAAAACAACCACCTATATAAGGAAGAACTCAAGGGAAGGTTCTTACAAATAGGTCTAAGGGCCCTGATGGACCTGCTTTGCCCTCTGCTAACAGATATTTCTTTGGGTATTTTTCTATTTCTTGTGGAAACTTATTCTGCTTTTTCTTGTCCAGAAAGCTCAGTGCTGGCTGCTCCCTTCACACATGGTGACCTTATTGCTGTGTCTGGTTCTGCCAGAGTTGCTCCTCCACAGCATTTCCATTCCACTGGAACTGCCACTGAAACACCAGTACTGATTGTGCCAAAGGCAGTACAGAGTGTAATTCAGATGCAAAGGTCTTTAGCAGCTGAGAAGTTATTCAGGTTTTGGAAAAATATGTATATACTAATGATCCTGAGGTCTGACCATGAGTCTCATATACTTCATGTACAATCCCCACTCATTTGGAGCATCACTGCAGCAGGAGAGAAGATGTGTATCAGATTTTAGTGCTGCTGTCATTGGCAGACATGCAGTGCACTGTTTTAGTGGATCCATGATGAAGATCCATCCCAAATTGGCTTTGGCTTATGCCTTTGCAAAAGAAACAAACAAAAAAACCCCCCCAACTTTAAAAAAATTGCCAGTTTTTCTGCAGGAAAATGTTTCTGCCTGGAGTTGAGCAACCATAAAACATAATGCCCTGAGTCTCATGGAAGCAAGGAATAAAAGAAAATGGCAAGCTATTTTACAGACATATTTTGGAAACATGCTTTCAAAATGCTTGCCCTTTCAAAGCATTAAATTACAAGCCTTTGATTTCTAATCATTACTGTTCTGACTTTATGCTGTAGGAAAATGTCTTGCTCCAGTTGTCCTCACTGCATCAGTGAGCTATTCCCACTGGAGAAGTCTCAGCTTGTGGAAAAGAAACTATTCCTGAAATCAGTGAACTCTATTTTAAACTGCCAAAGCAAGTTGCTCCTGTTTCTCCTCCAACTTAACTTGTAATTCCTGAAAGTATCCAGTTCCCAGATGTCAATGTAGAAAACCTAAAATTAAAACCAGATCACTTGCCTCTTCTTTTGAGGATTGTGAACTTGCAGACTTTGTGTTTATAGTACAGCTGCTATGTAAATGTAGAATTTACATCTTAAGGAAAATTATGTCCCACCTCCAGGAGGGTAAGGAGATCAGACCTAGTCAGCATGGCTTCAGGAAAGGAAGGTCTTGCCTGACCAATCTAATTTCCTTCTATGATCAGGTGACCCGCCTGGTTGATGAGGGAAGAGCTGTTGATGTGGTGTACCTGGATTTTAGTAAAGCCTTTGACACTGTCCCCCATAACAAACTCCTGGTGAAGCTGGAGGCTTGTGGTTTGGATGGGTTTACAGTGGACTGGATCAGGAGTTGGTTGGATAACAGATCTCAGAGAGTGGTGGTTAATGGTGCTGTGTCCGGTTGGAGGCCGGTCACTAGTGGGGTGCCTCAGGGCTCAGTGTTGGGACCTGTCCTGTTCAATATCTTTATTGATGATTTGGACGAAGGGATGGAGTCTGTTATTANTTTGAGGATTGTGAACTTGCAGACTTTGTGTTTATAGTACAGCTGCTATGTAAATGTAGAATTTAGAGCAAAATACTGCTTAGGCCTTACGTCACATTTATGTTTGTGGCTTCTTTTCTTTAAAGCAATCACTTGTCATTTATGCCAATATTATAATAAAATAAGACAAAATACTGTCTTCTCTAAAGAATCTATGCTTTGAAATAGGTGATTGAACCACTAAGTTAGATAATGCACAAGAACTTTGCTCTCCTAAGTTCTGGACTTGTTCTTGGATTACATTCAGATAACTGGAGAGCCATTTTCTCAGTACCTCTGGCAACTGCTTGTTTTTTTTAAAGGAGGCAGTTTTCTTTTTTAAACATTACCACCATATTCCTTAGCACTTATGTCCATAATTGATGCTATTTTTGATTACATGTCAACATGGATAGGTTTTGAGTTCATTAAATTTAAATGTAACATTAAAACTCATGCTATGATTACTGTATTTGTAACTTGTGAGATGTAAGTTAATGCTCATTTTGGTTGTATAGAATTGCAAGGTTTCATGAACATGCACCAGTAATAGTGACATGAATAGGAAGATAAGCATTCAGCACACACACATGAAGTAACTAAATATCCCCCAAAATCAGAGAATCTGGTCTCTTGTCCATAATTTTTCTGCAACATCATTCATGAAGGTCTTATTACTGCCTATGCCATGTTAATCATTGGATAAGTCCTATGGGCAAAGAGTCAGAAATGAACTGTTTGAGTAGTTCCACTTTATCATTACGGCATAGATGTTTTCTTTTGAGTTCATATTTCTTCCTTATTTTATCCCCTGGTTCTCTCAACCCTCAAATTGCTTTTCTGGCCCTCTTGCCAATGTGCTACACCAAAATAAATATCTATGTGTAAGGTATTTGCTGCCAGGACATTGCTACCAGCACCATTGCAAGATCACTCTCAGTGCCTTCTTTTTTAAAGCAAAAATCTTCCACAGGGCACATTTATACAAATTACCAAAGACAGTCCTTTCAGAATAGCTGGAAATTCCAAATTAAGAAAAAAATACTATGCAGAAAATGGTAGTTTATCTGGCAACGTCAAGGTTCTAGCCATCTGCTAAGACTATGAACACTGAGAGTCCAGTTTGCATATTTTATCTACCAGAACATAATAGTAATTTATTGCTTTTTTTCATAGCTTTCAGTAATAGAAGGTGTTGAAACCCATGTTAAATTGCATGTATTTCACATAGATTTCCTGACTGGTCTTGTCCACTGACATAACCTACATTCATTATTTCATCCTCTCACTCTTATGGCCTTGGGCACAGATTTAATGTCACAGTCAGGTGGACTAATGAGGCATGAAAACATGGGAAAACACCATGAAAAATACCATGAAAAAAAAAAAAACCCACCATGAAAAAATACCCCACAAGGTTAATTCTGTTTTATAAATTTTGTTGCTGTTTTGTATTCTCTTCTGTTCCTTGGCAGAAATCTTCCATGAGCAGGGTCATCCCATAATTTCTGATGTAGGATTATCAGTTTGGGGTAATAGAAGTTTTAGTATTATGATGAACTATTTTGGATTTTGTTTCAAAAGGGCCTTTGAATGTTGATCAGGAACAAGAGAATGACAACTATTCAAAGCATCCAAAAGGAAAGACATTTTTCATGAATATTTCAATATTTTTTCCAGAGCTCTAGGGCTGAGCGCTATCATGCAACACCTGCAGGATGAACAAGAGATCAGGCCCAGCCAGCATGGGTTTAGAAAGGATAGGTCTTGCTTGACCAACACGATCTCTTTTTATGATCAAGTAACTCGCCTGGTGGATGAGAGGAAGGTTGTGGATGTGGTGTATCTGGATTTTGGTAAAGCATTTTACACAGTCTCCCATGATATACTCCTGGAGAAGATGGCAGCAAGGGGTTTTGATAGGACTATTCTCAGCTGGGTCAGGAAATGGTTGGATGGCTGGGCCCAGAGAGTGGTGGTCAATGCTGTCCCATCTAGTTGGCGACCAGTTACTAGTGGTGTCCCCCAAGGGTCGGTGTTGGGTCCAGTCCTGTTCAACATTTTCACTGATGATATTGATGACGGGATTGAGGTCATCATGAGTAAATTCACAGATGACACCAAGCTTGGAGCCCGTGTTGANGTTTAGACTTGATATCAGGAGAAGGTTTTTTACTGAAAGAGTGATCCGGATCTGGAATGGGTTGCCCACAGAGGTGGTTGAGTCGCCAACCCTGGATGTGTTCAAGGGGAGGCTGGATGAGGTGCTGAGTGATATGATCTAGATGTAGATGATAGGTGAGTTGGATTATAGGTTGGACTAGATGATCTTCAAGGTCCTTTCCAGCCTTATCTATAATGCAATACTGTGATACTCTAATAATGCAACTTAATAAAATATTGGTATAGACTTTGTTTTTTACTATCCCAAATAGCTTTCTGTGATTGTTAAGTTAGGTTGTTGAATGAGGGACAAACTGAGAGAAATATGTGCTTAGAAGTTCCCTTACCAAATCTAAGGCTGATTGGTCAATTGGTGGCCTAAAATATAAAGAAAAAATACTAAACCTAAAAGAATAGAAAAAGGAGATACAGTATTTCAAAGCTAGTAACCAAAAGGTATTACTACTGAACAAAGTAATTGTCTGTGCTTCAACGTCTTTGATTCAAGCCCATTTTTAGGAAAAGGCATCAAACTCCTCATATTTCAGCGTTTCGTCAACCCTGTAAAAGTTCCAAATGCTGCAGTTCCTGAAAATGCATCAACAATTTGTTGTGTAGCCCCTGCAGTGTCCTGCAGCACTCACAGTTGTGCTGCTCACACTTGGAGGACAGGATTACCTCATCCCTAAACTTCGGGAATCTGTTGCAAGTTCTACAAGAGTTCACCCATTGGGCAGGCAATAACACAGCACGTAAAGAGACCAAAATGGAAAAAGAAATACATATCTAAAGAATTGTTTCTTTCCTGTTGAAGGTGAATGTCTTTCGTTTTTTCCCACCGGCATCCTTCCAGAATGTATTTTTGGGGAGATACTTTGAAGGTGAATGTGGAAGCAATGCCGATCAGACACCATTACAGGGAAAGGCAGAGGCTGTAAGGCTGATTAGAGCTTTTAGCTAAATGCTCCCATTACCAAACAGGCATCACATTGAAAAAAAGGTCAGACTAATAAAAGGAGAGTAATGTGAGGTGAATTGTGAGTAATGTGAGGTTAGGAATTGGTTGAATGGATTAACTCAGAAAGCGTTGTTGAATGGTGCCACGTCCAGCTGGCAGCCAGTCACTAGTGGAGTCCCACAGGGGTCAGTGTTAGGCCCGGCACTGTTCAACATCTTTATTGATGATATGGATGAGGGAATTGAGTCCATCATCAGCAAGTTTGCAGATGATACCAAGCTGGGGGCAAATGTTGAACTGCCAGAGGGTAGGGCGGCCCTTCAGATGGACCTTGACAGGCTGGAGAAATGGGTACACTCCAATAATATGAAATTTAACAAGNGGTGGAGTCGCCATCCCTGGAGGTTTTTAAGAGAAGACTCGATGAAGAGCTCAGTGACATGGCCTAGATGATGGGAGGCTTGGATGGAGGGAGCATGGTGTCCGTGGTTCCATGCTTGTGGGTCTGATCCCTGGGTGGGCGTTTGCTTGGGAGTTGGACTAGATGATCCTGTGGGTCCCTTCCAACTCAGAATAATGTGTGAACCTGCTAATCTGTGCTATGGGGGTGAAGATGCACTCCAGCCTTCCTTGTATCCTCTGGCTCTCTGAAGGACTTTCAGCATGTGCCACAACTAGTTGCTATGCCTCAGATCAGGCAAGGACTGCACAAACTCGAATGATCCCTCTCTGGTCTGTCATGCTTCCCAGAAATGGACAATTTAATTAACTCCCTGGAATGCCAGGTGGAAGTTAACAAAAACCACATGGCAACTTACTATTCTGTTACTCTGATTATCCTTTTCAGGTCTTTGCCAGATCTTAAAACTTGTGGTCTCACAAACCCATCAGCAGCAAAGCCAAAGAAACTCCCTTAAGGATAGGGAGCATGAGGTTTGCTTAGGAAAGTCAGGACAATGGGGAGCTCTTCAGTCATTGAGGCACCAGTCACCTGCCCCCTTTTTTGAAAACAGAAGTAAATGCAGAAGACAAGTCTTGTGATTTGAGCCCCAGCTTATCCTTTTTCCCTTCTTATATCCTAATAGAAAGAAGGAAGGAAGTAGAAGTGGGAAGAAAAAGCAGAAAGGAAGAAAAAACTGGGGGAGCTGGAAATTAAAGGAGACTGATGCATGAGCTATTTCTCTTTCAGAACTTGCTAAGCTCAAACTCAAACCTTGGTCCCAAGAGCATCTTCAATAACCTTGATTCCTAAAAAAACCTTGTGTGATTATTGGTGAATATTTCTATTCTCACATTCCCTGATTTTTAGGGTTTATGCCTTCTTTAGAGCATTGTAGTACGTACATCTATCAAAGTTCTCCACATAAAATGTTCATGTATGTGGCTGTGGCTGTGTCCAGCTGATGCAGAAAACCAGGGAAGAAACGTAAGGAGGAGGTAGGTCACTTCTTTCACTACCTTTAGTCATGTTGCATTTCCACTTCAATACTAAATACATTTGGGATATAATGAAATTCACACTGCATTAGCAGCAAAAATATTGATTGCAATTATTAGTGATTTTCTATTTGCTGTAAAAATAAGTCTTCTTTAGTAGACAGTTGAAGTAGTATCTAATCCTTTCCTCAAATTTAATTTTATTGTAGAACTCTGTAGGTTTGTACTTGTTCAAATATTAAATTTCCAGCTCAAAGGCTTCTTTACACAGGCCAGGCCAAATGTGCATCTGGTATAAATTAGCATTGCTCTGTTGGTGCTGGGAGAGACAGGAAGATTTCTATCAAGCAGTGGTCACTTCCTGTGTGATTAAACATATATTATGTCAATCATTTGTGTATAAAATGCTTTTGAATCAGGGTTGCTTTCCAGCCACTCTGCACTTCCTTTGCCCAGTGTGGATTGATGGTGATACGTAGCACTGACTGAGGTCTGTGTGATTCTAGTGATACTTGGCTGGAACAAAGCTTTAAATATTCTCTCACTAATGCTCTTGAAGCTTCTAAACAAAGTGAAACAAAACAGTTTGTTTAAAAAAGAGGGAAAATTGATATTCAAGCTGGTTCTTACCTGGAACAAGTCATGCATATTGAGAAATAATCACTGTTGTTTTCTCCCCTCTTCTGTAACACTTTTAAAACATACATTTATGGCAAATGTCGAGCACATGCCAAACTGAGTAGGATGTGCTGCGTAACTGAAATCAGAGTTAAACATATAATTCATAACCTTACGTTGATAAGTTGCTGATAGTTAATTCATACAGGAATGCCACTCTCAAAAGAGATCATCTGTCATAAAATTTGCTTGTGACACTATGTTTGTTATGCTTGTGTCTGATGCAAAAGAAGAAGGTCAATTAATCAACACTTTTGTCTTAAGATAGGTCAAACAATTAATATTGTCTTAAGTAGTCTTTCCAGTGTTATTATTTCCCATTTTTATTGGTTTCTACCTCTAATTTACACTTTTTAATATGTTACTTCAACATCTGTAATAGTATTACAACTTGTCAGAAGAAAAAACTGAAGTGGTGAATGCAATAATTAGATGTTAGATCTGAGGTCTTTGCATAGAAATGTTACTCTGGAATTAGAACTGATAAATTAATTCATAATTTTGTATTTATGGGTTCTATGGACAATCTACTATAGATGTTGTTCGGCTTAAAGAGTAAATAATAATTTCTAAACATTTTAGTGCTTCAGTGTAGAATTCCTTGACAGTTAAACTCATGCAAAGCACACGGTGTAGAGAAACACATCCAAACCACCAAATACTTTTACAGAGATTTCACACACTTCCAGGCTTTGCTGTTAACAGTTCATACTTTCTGTAATGAATTTGGGAATTCTAAAGCCATAGCCTATCTACAAATCATTTCCCTGCTGTATCAGCTTTCATTTTATTTTCTTTTAAGAACTGCAATAGAAATATACATTAAACCAGAATTTTTTACGTATTCATGAAGGGTATATACATTTTCCTCTCCTTTTGTGACCAGAAGAACTGGGTTTTTCTTTGACTAAATGTTGTCACCAAGCACAATGTTCAGTTGCATGGCACCAGGATAATAGGAAGTAACAAAGAGGAACCCCTGTATTTAAGATCTCAGTTGTATAGTTTACCTTTGTAGAAGATGCATATGTAGGCAATCAGAAGTTTATGTTTGGAAATACTTTAAAATGCATGCAGCAAAAAGCCCCTCAGTGCTGCGCAGTGAAACTGTTAAATAACTTCAGGCTGTTTATTCAAATAGTTTTCACCCAACAAAGTAGATTTCTCTGAGACTGATCAAAATACTTTGTTTTGCAATTTGCAAAGCATAATTTTGAATTTCAAACTACACTTGAGTTGAAGTCTGGCTGTATTCACTTAATTCTTCAGTGTCACTAAGTGACATAAAGGGTGATCAGTTGGCCAAGAATTCAAGTAATTACATAGTTCTACTCAAGCTGTTCAAAATCTTGTTTACTTGATATGACATAATTTCTCTATCTTTTATAAATTATCTACTCAGTGGCTATAAACGGGCATCTCTCAGCCGTGTCCCTGACCCCACAACTTTTGGTTCTGATCTAAGGCAGTGATTTCAATCCACACCAGACAGGGAAAGGCTTTGTTTAGTCCTCAATTCACAGGGATTTTTATATTGTCATGGGAATGGAGGAGATTACTGAGAAGTATGGCAGAACTGGGCATGTAAGATTGACAGATCTCTTGATACCTGAATTATGACAAATTCTGAAGTGAAGAAATTTTCACCTGATTTCTGGATTTCTAAGGAAGTGTTGTGGAAGTCTCAGTCCACACCTTTCCACTGATTAAACATCCTGAGGCTCTTCAGAGCATTTTTGGTCCTTTTATTTAAGCAATTTCTGGCAACAGTTCAGGTCTAAACTCTTCCTCTGAAATAACTAAATAGAATGTTATAAATAAATATTCTAAATAAGTGCTATACCACTCTTATAAAACATTCTTTAAAAACGTTTTGTCTCTCCCTTTCTGGTCTTCTGGACCTTGATTTAATCTTCTCCTGTTTTTCATCAAACAATACTTACTTCTGCTTCAGTTCTTGTTTTCCCAAACGTGCCTGGTGCCATAGCACATCAAGGGTTCCCCTAGCAACACAAAAACATACTTTTCCTCAGAGCTGCATCTCTGCGCTCTACAGAACTTAAATTATGACCTTTTAGCTACATCTTGTACCAAGTTTAACTAAGACCATTTAAAAATAATAATAATGACAAAGTTTAGCACAACCTTTGATCTGCAGAAAACTGAGCTGAGGGGGTCAGATCACGAGCTTTCTGCACCCAGCAATGAAATATTTGCATGCAGGGTTTATATAATGCACATTAAAATGGAATTAGGTCCTTGGTTTGGACTTCACATCAGTTTTGTTAAGTGCTGCCTTTACTGAGGCTGTCAGTGTGGGTACTACCAATGGCACTGAAATCTGTTTATACCATTTTGTATTTATTCCTCGTCGGCTCTCCCAGAATTATTACACTCTCCACAAACAGAAGGAAGTGTGCATGCACACCCTGCCATTTGCTCAAGTTCACCCAAGCCTAACCTGCAATGAAACCTAAAGTGAAAGAGCTGACATTCGAGATCTTTTTTGCTTGCTACTAACCCTTCAGAACAACTTTAATGCCTGCACTAAATCCTCTTCAGAACATTCATCTCTTCCTCCCTTAAGGGAAGAAATTTCCTAAGAAAAATATCTAATCAAAGCCATTTACCTTAAAATGTTAATACCCCAATGAGAGAGTGCGAACAGAGAAATGTAGTTTTTCTTCATTATGATAAATTCCTCAAAAGTACCTTATCAAAACATTTTCAGCACAAAATAAAAGCTCACACCTTTGCTTCTTGCAGCTTAGCTCGAGTTTGTAACGGGACAATTTCACTGTGCTTGTGCCAGTCTGCGATGGGACTCCATAAATCCTGGTAGAGCACTTGTCTTTCGTTACTTCCCTTCGTCATTCTTCCTGGCACATCACACTATTTATAGACAATAATCTCTGCACATCCTACCCTTTCATTAGTTTTGTGCCATTACAACCCAAGTACCAGAGTTGGTAAATGTCTTCAAGCCAAATTTCAAAGCACTGATTTCAGACAGAGGCCTCATACCCATAAACTAATAAGCAGCAGTTGTTTGTAAAAGACACTGACTATGAGATAGCAATGAACTACTTTCTCCTTTTTTTTTATCTCCTTAGCCTTGTTCTGTGTTACTGAGCAGTAAAAATTCAAAACTCTAGAAATAAATAGCCTCTGATTTATACCCAGAGCAAGGCAGAGACGTTCATGGTGATCTCATTGTTTGAGGTAAGTGTAGCTGAAAGATAAGTTTTCTTACACACACACATTCACACACACATACACACAAAAAGCAGAAACTCCCAATATGGCCAACCTTTATCTTTGGTCTCTTTCTGTAGGCAAGCCCAGTTCACCTAAAGCCACCTGACAAAAAAGACTCCTAATCTTACAGATTTGGGAGCAGTTTCAACTGTGGATTCATTTTAGAATAATTGATTGCAATCACAGACAACTTTTTCTTAAAAAAAATATGTAACACTGGTTTTTGTTTTATCTTCCTGTAACAGTTTTTTTTTTTTTCCTATATGAAGTTTTTAAACAAAACTGACTGAATTTCATGAAAAGACATCCCATTTGGAACAGATTTCTTCGAGAACTCTGTCTGGAACGTAGGTTTATGATTAGAGGAGTCAGTAGAAATAACTGGATGTACCTACTAATCTATGACAAACATGACAAATATTACTATTAAATCCTAAGCCTATTTCTGTTTACCATTATCCAGACTCCTCAGTAAATGTTTTTGTGATGTTCTGTTGAAATTTTGTTAAAAGAGGATGAATGACTACATTAGAATAACTTCAGAGAAGAGTAAACCAAACTCTTTATTGTACTTAAAAATAGACAAGAAGTTACCATGGCATGGAGACAGAAAAAAAAATAAATGAAGTTTTTAATATCAATCCACCAAGCGTGCTCTACAGGCAAACAGCATTTCCAGCTTGATTCAATTTGTTATGGATATTTCCCCAAACACTCTTTCATTATGATGCAGAGTGCTTCAAATCCTCATCATTCTCACCCCTGTTAGTATTGGGTCTGTAGATGTGGAGCTGATATGGTTATAATTCTTTCCTTCAGCCTATGCTCATCTATATAGCGGTGGCTTGTCAGCTCTAAAGATCAGTTCTGCTTCTACTCTTGTATATTTAGTTCTCTAATGGCACCTGAATCTAAGGATGCTTTAAAATGCTACACAAGTACCAAAGCAGGCCATTCCATCTCTGAAAGGATAAACTGAGGTAGAACACAAGACAGGAAAGTTTCCAGTAGAGGAAGCAAAAAGCTGGCTGTTTACTCCCAGCCAGATGTACTTGTCTCTTTCTCTGTTTGCATTAGTCCTGGCTCAGCTCTCTCCTTGTTTGTGGTTTGAAAGTATGAATGAATATTATGACGTGCTGTCTCCTGGTGGTTCCATGTAAATAATTACAAGGAAAGGAGAGGTGGATGGAGTTACACATCCAGTCTGAATTTTAGCAGATATTCTGAAATTTCATACCCAGATCAAACATGGCACACTGATTAATACTGTCACTGCCTTCATTCATCTCCTAAATTTCTGCTGCATGTAACAGGATTGCAGCAAGCAGTTCCCAGCTGGAAAGGAGAGGTTATATCTTGGTGGCCAGTACAAATAAACGTCTGTTAAAATCAGAAGATGCAATTCCAGTTGCTTATTGCAAAAAGAAGGAATGAAAGGCTACAATTAGGAAAAGACCATGTTATGCAGAAGCTCATAGCTGGACCATAAATGTTTTAATGAGCTAGTAGAGAATGTCAAGCTTTCAATTAGGAGCTCCGCAAGGTACTTGAGAGATAAATGGCAAAGAGCATTGAACTTTAAACACCAACAAGCTCTTTCTTTACCTTCCTATAATAGTCTGGAGCAGAAGCAGCTCCAATCTAAAGTGAAATGCCAACACTCAATTGTGGCCACATGGTATTCCAGAGATTTCTGAGGGGAGTTGGGGGGTGAGGGAAAATAACCAGGTGAATTTGCACTGGCAGCCCAAAATCCCTGCCTACCTGGGAAGTGTTGGAATTCATGCTTCTCACGCCTCTGTGAGAGAAGAAACTCCATTTTGCATGTAAGAAATCTGAGTACAGCTTGTTCACAGCCTGGTCTCCAGAGTTAGTGGAAGAGTTCAGCCTAATCTGAAGAGAACAAGTCCATGAATATTCAGAATCTTTGCAAACTGATAGCGAGGAGCAATCCTCATGGGCTGACCTGGGAACGGGATGTTGCTTTGGTAATGCGCAGTTTTAATCACAATGGATTTCTGCTAACACAAAATGAGCCTCAGGCAGTGATTGAGAAAAAAAATGGCTCCTTTATTCAACAGATTTCAAAACTGATTATGTTTATGTTTGACTGAATTATTTATCCACCCCTGGAAATTCAGGGATGGCTGAAAAACAGCTCAGTAGATGGTGGGACTGAATGAATTCAGTAAACTTTTTACTGAATGTGGGAATGTTTGTGTTGTTCTCACAATCCAGTTTCTTCCAAAACTACTTCTGGGGCCTAATGTCCATGAAATTGAAACTGTTGAATGACAAGAGGATGAGTTAAAATCTCTTAGCAGATCTCAGAATTTCACCAACCATTATTGGCATGGACAGGACCAGCTGTAAATGAAGGATGAATTGAAATCAGGAGAATAAAGAACTACATATTTTACCCTTATCTCCAAGGTGGCCCTGCTTCCCTCAGATTCCATCTCTTCTGCTGATGTAAATGAGTGAAGTAGTGATGGTAGAAGGGTCTTGGCTGATTTCACAAGGTAAGAATATAGGCCACAAAAGTGTTTGCACAAGAACTGTGTTCTTTACACTGTAGTACTCATATCTGGTGACCTATAAAACGGTTTTCCTGAGGAGAATCAGAGCACAATTTTACACATTTGGAATGATAATAATTAAAAATATCACACACTGATTTCATTGCAGCAGCACGGAGAAAAATGGTTTATTACAGGAAGCAGCTGTGCATATTAGAGTGAGTATTTTGCGCTTTCAGTACAGGGTAGCTGGATAATGTTAAATGGAAGGTATTTTGATGCAAACCTGTCCTGATTTTACCTTTAAACTGATTCATCAGGTAAAATAATAAAAAAAGGAAAATTAATTTTTAAAGCTTGCTTGTACAACTGAAGTATATTTGAATAACTCTGAGATGAAACATCTCAGTACACAAAAGGAACAAAAATATCCTTAAAGCACACCCACACTTCATTTGCTGCCTGCAAACCAAACTTTTCCTCTTCGTAGAGCTATGTAGCTCCACAGAGTCATGTTAATAGTGTCATTAATCTTCCATGCTGTAATCTCTTCCTCTCAGCTTTTACACATTCAGCACCTGGGTCAGATTTGACCTGACAAGTTTGTCCTTGAATATGATCATTTACAAAGTCCAAGTTAGAAAAAAAACCCTCGTGTGTTATCAGAACTGCTGTATTTTATCAAATAACTGCCACCAGCTCTCGCCTGAAATAGTTCATTTGCAAAGCTGTGGAAACCAATCATCAGTCAAAGGCTTGTTTTGGTCTTTTTTTTCATAGCAATAGTAAATGAACTGCAGATGGAGCACTGTTTATACTTTCCCATCATCTCTGGAGTGTTGCTGTGATGTCATTACCTTTGGGCAGGATACAGTGCAAGCAGCAAGACTGGACATATTTATTTACAAGGTTAGGGCCGGTTTGACCTATACTTCAGGAGGACCATTAAGGTGCTTGAAGTTGAAGGTTGAATGACTTCATATTTTAGGTTGACCTATAGGGGAAACACCAGGCAGGTAAAATGCCACAAAGTTTGATGCATCTACTGATCAAATAGAAAATAGGAAGAACTTGTTCTTAGATTTTATGTAGCTCAATGTCAAAAGCAACTTTCTGTTGGTTGGGGTGTGTATCTGAATTCTCTGTCACTGAAATGTTGGCCTTTCTGGCTGTGATGGATGTGTTCTGTCTGACCAAGGCATGTGGTTTATTCCATTCCCAGTCTCTGATGTGGAACCCATCTTTCAGAAGTTGCATGGCAGGAGTTACAGAAGGGAATGATTCCAGTTGAATTTGCCAAACTGAAAATTCCAGAAGCTGCAGGACTGGCACATGTTTGCCATGGGGCCGTCACCTCTAGCAAAGAGGTGAGAGGGTATCTGGGGGTAGTAATGCCCTAAAACATGACACCTAAATCCATCAGTGCCCATCTGTGCCAGATTGGGGTGGAGGGAGCAGATGTTGATTTAAACATGTGATCTTCTATTATTTTTACAATGTATGCCTGGATTACAAACGTCCAACAATCCACTGTGATTGGCCTGCAAAGGGGAGGAGGCACTCAGGGCAAAGCACAACTAACCAGGCTGGTGCAGCAAACCAAACTGTCCCACCAGCCAAAATTGTCGTGTACCATCACTTGTCACCAGCACAGCCTGTCTGCTGGCCTCATGGCAGGTGTAAAATTCAGGCAGAAATTCGTCTGCGTGTAAGCACCCTGCCCAGGGCTGAGCCACAGCACTGTAATCCAGGACTGCAAATGGGCCTGTATGGAGCTGGCCATCCTGGATTTACATTGTTAGGGAACTCTTCCACCTCTGGAGAATTTGGAAGTAGACATTCAAGCCAGCTGGCGTGTGTTGTGCATAAAGAAAAGCAGCATTAGTTCAGAAAATGAACCACAGAGTTTTTCTCTTCCTAAACCAGGCTTTATCCATTAATGTGCACTTGCAGCAGGAACGCTGTAAGTCACATCAGTGACTGGGACAGCCATTGTAAAAACCTGATAACAGAGCTGCAAAGCACACAAGCAGTGATAAAGAAAAGAAATCAAGGTTATGGTATCACAAAAGGAACTTTGTCTGCCTGGCCAAAAAACAGCATTTCTTTACAATGTTACTTCCTCATTGTCTAACGAGGGAATTGTACTGCTAATTGTAAAAGCTGCAAACAAACCCTGCGAGCCTATTGCAATATCCTCTGTCAAATAAAGATCTCCCTAGCAACTTTGAAGAAGCTTTATGTCTAACTCTGCTTTCCTAAGCACAGAGTTCATTTCAGCTAAACCAGTCTCTGGTAGAAATGTTGGGAATGAGTTCTTTATATGGCAGCCTTTGTAGGGAGAACAAATGCCCTTTGTTTTTATTTTAATAATGGATTTTTGAGGCTTCTATGCTAAATGATTTTGTTCTGACTGTAGTGTTTAGTACTCAATTTCATTGCTGTCTGTAGGGAAGTGCGTTATTACGTGTTTAATAGTCACTTAAGGCTCACTTAAAGTTTTTATTACAGTATGCTTATTAATAGTGCACAGCTTATTTCTGAAGAGGTTCTGTTCTTCTATTTTTGTTTAACTAATGTTTAAAAAAAATGTGAAATTTTAAAGATGTTGGTAGTGTCTCTGACTATTTATGTTGGAAGAGATCTCAGGAAGTGATTTAGTCCCATTCCTCTGCTCCGAGCAGGGCTAATGTCGACATTAGTACAGGATGCTCATGGCCTTTTGCAGTCATGTTCTTGGTGTCTGAGACTCCAGGTTTCCCAGCCTGATGAGTTCCTCTCAGTAGCAGCCACAGGGAAGTGTCCTCAGTGCAGCCCCTCAGGTGAGCTCCCAGGCAGCCCTGGAAAAACTTGTGCGGTGACCAGTGATGGTGGACCTGCTGGGGTCTGTTTGAAAACCTTTCTCAGTGTGCTTGGCTTTCCTGTACCGAACTCATGCTCTAAGGCACAGGAAAGTGTATGTTTGGTGTGGTTCCACAGGGAGAAAAAGCTGTGGGATATAGTTTACCAAAGGTGAGGAGGGAGGAGATATGGGAAGATATTTTGGCAGACAAAACCAATAATGAACTTGCCTCTGTTCACTTGATCTAGGGCTTTTCCTGCTTCTACTTCATCATCCTCTTTTCTGGCACTCATACCCTGGACAGTTAGACTTGTACCAATCCCTCTGTCTGGCAGGAGAACCCTCTCTTTAAGGAGTACCAAAGTACATATACATACAACTTGTATTTTCATCTCTCATATTTTTTGACTTCACAACTGGCCACTGACATTGCAGACTTGGAGAAAATGTAGGTTATCCTGCACATAAACAGAGGTTTCTCTGATTCTGCTGAGCTGTAGATGGTAAGCAATTAGAAGTGAATGCAGATAAATGGGATCACATGAGAAGTCTGGGAGAAAAGCTCCCTTCACTGAGAAATGTCCGATGATAACTCTGATCCTGAGAATCTCCCCTACACCATGGCCAGAAGGGAAGAACTAAATATTCCATGTCTCAGGACCAGGTGATAGGAGGAGAACAGCCATTGTGGTGCAGCTACAAACCTGCACAGGGGAGGTAATTGAAAGTGTGTTTTACACTTGGGCTCAATTCTAGTTTTGGTTCTGCTGAGATAAATCAGGCATAACTTTACTGCCATCAAAGGCCCTGCTCAGCATGATCTAGCTTCACCTCTTGAAACTGAGGTCAAAGCCACTAACTTTTCTAGGCAAGTTCTGACCAAAATTCATGGGTGGAGCAAGGTCAACCCTATGATTTTATTATTTTCAGTTGGGTTGTTGCACGATTTTGTGTTCTTGGACTTTTAAAGGGCTTTTTTTTTTTTCCCCATCTGAACTGGCAATTGTCTGGCCACAACTGCCCAATTTGGATGGACTGGGTTAGGAGTAGGCAAGCTTGAGAAATACAGATGCAAAAGGGTATGTTGTAATTTTTATGAAGTTTTAAGAAAGCCATATTGGATTCTAAGTGTTGCGGTTCAAGCTGTTACAAAAATTGAGCTTGTTTTTAGCCTGCACCAATTTTCTTCTTGTGCTTTAATTTTAAGTTAGTGAGCCACATGCAGGGCAGAGGCGGAAGACTCAAAGTAAATGGCTGTGACCTTATTTTGAATAATCTCTAACATTTTCTCTTACGATAAAACATTGGCACCGTGTGAATGTCGAGGTGCAGATCCCAGTTCAGGTGGCTGTGCTTGGCTACATGCCACCCTTCAGCTGGAATCTTATGCATCCAGTGTGATTAGTGTTCCTAGTGTTAACTTCAACCAGTATCATGCAGGTACCAACTTTATGTCTGTGTGCACGCCAATCATTTTGTACCACATGTCTTTTTTGTGTCTCTCAAAGCCTGCCTGACTGCTCTGAGGAGCGGTGCTGAATATTCCAGGCATTCCTTCTTAGGAGTTATGGCCTAAGGATATAGGAGTGATTTCATAGTGCTTGAGAATCAAGGACTTGCTTTACCAACATACTACATTGGACATTGCTGTAAAACAGACATTTTTCTGCAGTTGAGGTTGCTGATGTGGGTGTTTCCTGCATTCTCATGCAATTCCCTGGGAAGGGGCTGATCTGAAAGAGTGAATAAATTAAAAAAATCCCCCCTGAAACTCTTTACACCCCACTAGAGGTCGGCTGTATTCAACCCTCTCAGCCACCAGGTGGCAATGAGCTGTGGCACCGGGGCTGGGACATAGGAGGGATATCCCTTCCATGTTAATATGGGGAATTGGAGGTAAGGAGACATGTCCCTGTGGAGCACATGCCTTAGGGCCCATGACAGATCTCAGCTTGCTGGGAATGACTGCAGTTTCATTTAAGACCCAGCTG
Organism: Pitta sordida; assembly: GCA_013390025.1. NCBI lineage: Eukaryota > Metazoa > Chordata > Aves > Passeriformes > Pittidae > Pitta > Pitta sordida. The sequence goes on from WEKX01023838.1 coordinate 270,593, forward strand.
GTATGAATCAGTTTTCATTCTCCAGATTGTCTTTTGTCATTTGCCACTTAACAATGTCATCTGCAGCGTTTTGACATTCCCCATGTACTTTGGCAAGCAACCATGTTCTGTTATTTCAGCTGTGAGCCTGGTAATCTACTGAAGTGACGAGGGCTTTTCTAAAAAGAAAATGGCAATTATCCTGTGCAGTTATGCCGAGCTAGAAAGCTGCTCAATCATTGTGTGCTGTTTCCAGCAATAAGAGCATGTGCTTCGCCAGCAGAGAGCTGGTGATAATTTAAGAATGAGTTCTAAGGGAAATATTTGCTTCTGGCCTATCCTGTGGTTGTAACTTCTACGGAGAAAAGGGATGAAAGTATTCTATCAGGATTTTTTCCTATTGAGGAAAGACAATAACCCTCAAGGACACCAGCAGAGCTCAGCAGCACTAGTCCCAAGTTACAGTAAGCTTGGTATAAGGACATTTCATTATCAGGGATGCTCTGGGAACCCTTTATCTGGCATTTCTCTGTAGGTGTCACACTTCAACCGAAGCACTTTCTTCAGTAGTTTAATACTCCTTCAATGGCAGAAAGAGCTTTGGAGGCATTTCCTTAACATATAAGAAGACACTGCTTCTAAAGTAGCCCCATGTTGTGCTCTTCCCTTTTAGTTCCTAATGGGGCAATCTGAGCCAACACAGTTGACAAAGGTGTTCTGCAGGCGGTCTGGTGTTTGGTGGTATGTGCTGCAAGTGCCTGTTGCAAAAATTATACTAAAAAGGAAGTTGCTCTAGCGAAGCCAAACATCACAGACACAGCAGCAGTGGTGTAGATGTTCATGCAAATTAAATTTCTTCTGTGTCTGTTACAGTATCAGTCTTTAGTTACATGACATTCCTACAGTTTTCTCCCATTTTCTGCTTATTTCTTTATGCAGGAAGCAAAATTATATCCAGCTAAAGCTCTGTGTAAAACATCTTGAGATAATGACACTTGTGAGCATAATTTCTTATTATAATATAATAAAATTTCAGCTCCAGTGATTTGTAAGTACATACAATAACAATATAGTTTCTTTGGTAAAGTGATGTTATCTAAATGAGTAAAGATTAGGAAAATCCCATAGAAGGTTCAGAAAAGGCAGGGAATTAGAAGCCAGAAAAAAATCATGGTAACAATGGAAAGATTGAATTTCATGTAACACACAGCAGTCTCAGTGTGCTGATTGCCTGGCCAAGGTAAACCCCACAATAAGTTACTGTATAAACAAAGAATCACAAAGTGTATGATCCCTTAATCTCAAGGTGGCATCACTGCAGGTCTGTTATAATTACCTCGTTATGGATAGGAGAAGCTGATGTGCTTCCAACCCCTCAACAGGCATGGGAGCTTCTAATTGCTGGAAAATGAAGACATTTCTACAGCTTCACATGCATCTTTAAAATCCAGCTGTCAGGCATATTTCTATTTAGCTATGGTTTGGAAGGTGTTTAAGGGGAACAGCAGTTTAATGGAGCATCTGGATCTCATTGGAGACCTGTTCTTTGTTTTTGCATTTCTTAATTTATTATTACACTTTCCAGCTGGGCTGATAGAGGCACAAAGAGGACAAGACATGGCTCAAAGTCGCAAAGCAGATTCATATTTCAGCTTAATTTCGAAAGTTTTCTTTTGCCTTTTGCTTAAAACTTTAACTGTAAGAGCTTCCAATACTACCTGATGGTATTTTTGCTTGTTATTTGAAGTTCAACTTAAGAATTGTAATAACATTCCTTGTTTTGGAAACATTTTTTTTAAAAGATATTGTAGAGGGCTTTATTTTTTCAGCTTTGTTTCAGTCCACTGATGGTGTTTCTTAGGATTAGTTGCTATCCATTTTCTTATTCAAGGTTATGTGGAGGTCTGTGTCTATGATTTGATAAGGCAGCGCTGCTTATGTGTGCCAGGCATGTCAGCACTTGCCCCACTTCATTGCAGATGTCCTTGTGCTGGAAATAAAAAAAACCAAACCCAAACCTGGAACTACACGGTAAAATGTGCTGTATCAATAGGTAATCAAACAGGTAATCAATACTTGATCGTTAATGTGGGTAAAGAAACAGTAGAACATGCCAGCTATTGACTGTATTATGCTGTTTATCCTAGTTATGAGTCTTCCTGCTGTTCATCTTCTCAGTATCCATTTTCCAATTATTCCTGACAAACTTTCAAAACAGAACAAAGAGCAGCAGTCACATCCATGTTCTGATCGTTGCCTTCTGTATCCCTCCCTCACAGGACACAGGTTTGTTGTCCTCCCACTCTGTTAAACTGTGCCAAAATGCAGAACATCATTGAGAAGTAATGTATTAGCCCTCTTGTAAGGAAATAAGGAAATCCAAACTGAAATTCCACTTGTAAGTTTCCTGGATTCTGTTGAGACAAACGGTATTTTTGGTTGTCTGCTTGGAGGAGAACCCCCAACCCCAGCCACTTAGTTGAAGGTGTGTGCAACCTTGGCTGTGCTGGCTCTTTACCACTTCCCTAAATTCATGCAATTTTTTATGTATGTGGATCATGTCCTTGGGACTGCTGTGCAGCCCAGCCAAATCCTTTCTGTAGGCATGAAGTGGAAAGACAAGAAATTTATCCCAGGCTTTAATCTGAATGTGATACATAGTTTAACAAGAGATTGAAAAGGACTCTTGAGACAGTAAATAGAAGTACATCAAGAAGCAGCCACTTAGATGTCAGATCTTTAGATTTATGTTCATGCTCACAGATCTAATTACTGCTAGTGAACTGGAAATATCCATATTGGCTCCTCTCTTCCTTAACCTGCTGCTGATCAAAGCCATAGAAGCCAGTAAGTGAAAAATCAGGAAGTCCTTGGCAAACTTCAATCACTGGTGCAATTTCTTTTTTGTTCATGACCCCTGCAGAAAAGGGCATGAGTGATTGCAAATGACTTTCTATCACTTCAGTGAAACCTGATCGGCTCTCTGGCTTCCGTGGAACAAGGTATCACCTAATGCAAATTCCAGCAGCCACATGGATGTTTTATCAGAGGAGCTGTCCTTCTAGCTGGGACCATTGGAATACTCTCTGCACCCTTTCCCCCTGCATTACCTTTGAACTGCACCTGTTCTCAAGTGATGTGGAGGTAAAGCCACAAACCTACAGGAGCACAGAGACTTGTTACGGCTGTGGATTTTATCCACTGAACTGGTGACAAATCCTGAAAGATGGATAGTCCCTTACTGTAAAAGTGCTCCGTAATCTGCGGTTCTCCTACATGCAGCTGAAAGTGATGGTTCCTCCTCAAATTCCTGCATTTATTAGTGCAGCTCTAGGGATTACCATATACGTAATCCCTTTTCCCTGTATATCTCTGCTGTGTTGACTAAAATTCTCATGCCCTAAGCACAGATTCAAACATTTCTCACTCACCTGGCAATACTGAAAGCAGTGTCAGGATTTGAAACTCTCCAGATCATTGGACAACTTTGAGTAAAAGCACAAGTTCTTGCTTTGGAGAACTCCTTGAACACTGTTGGGATGGATGTCAGCAGTTCTGTCTATGTCAGCCAAAAAGGCAGCAGACAAATACAGAGAGGAGCGCAGGCTAAAAAGTGTTGGAAAGCAGTAGGCTGGCAAATGACAGCATGAAGAGCACAATGCTTTAAAAAGTGGTGGAATTTGTTACATTATTCTAATTTCCTGTGTTTTGTAGGGGATTTTTTGAGGCTGTGATGGCACTGGAGACAGTAGTGATGAGGAGCTGGAGGGAAACATAGTTTGCATACAATCCTCAATCTCAGAAAATTTTGAAACCTGAGTCATTTTCTTCTGGGAGAACTTTTAGAGCCAATTATGTTCCAAAAGAATTTCCAAGGCAGCCTGCCCATCCAATTTCTCTCTTTTCAAGCTTACAAAATAGCAAGCTGATAGCATGCATCTATCCTTTTGACCCTGTGGAGCACAAGGCAATTGAAAAGTCATTGGGCTGCCCCTGGAAGCCGGGTTATGGATTCTGGCCAAAAGCATGGAAACTGGTAATTGGTGTGGAAGATTTTTCTTCTCTTAATCAGGCTTTCATATTTGATCGCTTTCCAGTCTTCCCAAAAACCACGTCATTAGCCACTCCTTTGGAAGCAGAAAGGTTTGAGGCAGAATAGCTTGAGATTGTGTGACCTTTCAGTTCTGCTTTCCTTTGAGCCTGGGATTACTTCTGCTGTGTGCGATTTGGATTATGCAAGGATTCCAAACATCTGAGACGGCGAGGGAAATTACAATTTTAGGGTCAGATTTTCCTGGGACAAGGAATTAAACTTTTGGGGAAGGTTTTTTTCAGGAAGTTTGGTGTTCTCAGGTTACGTAGTTGCTGTACCTACTTGCATGGAAAACTAAGGGGCTTGAATAGGACACAAAAGTTTGAAAATTCCATCTGCTAAGGGCCCTTGTGCTGCCTTGGAAAATACATATTTGAGAAAAAGATCAGGATGTAAAAGGAAAAAGTTAAATTATCAAAAACCCTCAAAAAATGGGTTATAGTTATCTGTCTTGCCTGTCCAACAGATAGAGAACACTGCTTTCCCCAGGCCCAAAAAGGGTTTTCAGGACTGGTCTTTGAGAGGAGTTGACCCAATATGTCTGGAAACCAAAAATTCCTGAAGAAGCTGCCTCTGCCAGAATGGCTGCTACAGAGAGGTTCCTCTTAAATGAAATGATATCATACCAGAGAAATCCAGTAATAATAGAAGCCCTACTAACCATATTATAGAATGAACCTTTTGAACATTCAACTCATTTTTAAACCATAATTAATATAGCTAATCTATATTTTATATAAACATGCTGCATTCATTTGTATTTATTTAATAGTGGAAATAACAGTTGTGCTTCTTGTTGACGACTGTATTGGGTCTGTCTGAGCCCACAGCAGTCCTCACAATGCTGTGCCTTGGAAGGGTGTTGATAACACACAAGTGTTTTGACTACAGCTGGGCACACTGCCCCTTCCCCCTAACTGAAGACAAGATTCTGGGAGGGGGCATGAGCAGGCCAGCTGACCCAGACTGACCAAAGGGATATTCCATACCATATGATGTCAGCTCAGATATAAAGGCTGAGGAGGGGAGCAAGGACGGGGGGGCATTCATTGTTCTGGATGACTGCCTTCTAAGATGCATAGGAGCCCCGCTTCCCTGGATGTGGACACCTCTGCTGATGGGAAGTAGAGATCAGTTCTTTTGCTTTGCTTCTGCGTGGGCTTTTGCTTTGCTTCATTTGTGCTTGTATTAAACTGCCTTATTCCAACCCACCCTTTGTATATCATCTTATTATTTTGGGACTGAGTGACCGTTCAGGCCCCTGGCATCCAGCCAGGGTAAAACCTGTTACGGCAACTTAGGGCCATTTGTGTTTTGCTCACCACTCCCTTTGTCCTCAGAAACATCTCCTGTAGGAATTAAAATCTGACTCAAATGACTGATGTTATGGAAAATGTTCCAAACCCTACACTAGGCTTTTCTTCCTGCAGTTCAAAATATCCTGGAGACCAGATGGACATCAAGAACAAAATGCTGCAACCCCAAGCCAATGATACTAATTCAGTAGATATACAATGTCATCCAATGTGTGGAAACAGAGTCAGGATGGCTGATTTAATCCACAGAAAATACTGAATTTGGTTAGTACCCTGCAGTAATCACTTGTCTTGCTGATGGTGGGATTTGTTGGATAATATCAAAATGTAAATACTGTTTGTATAATGTAACCCTGGGTTACTGTGATTCCCACCCTCCCCCCGGGGGCAGAGGGAATTTGGGTTTGATCTTGAGTAACTGAGACAGAAGTACCAAAGTACAGTAAATCCAACATAATACTCCCTTACCCCAAAATACACATTTGACACTGTAAGGGCACAGCAATTTTTCCTGAATTATTTACCCAAGAAAACTGATGAAAAATAATACCGTTCAGGAAGCTCATGAGTGATTAAAGGAAGGTAGTGTGCGTACATGTTGCATTAATATGCAACATACGTATAGTTCAGACTGTATTAGTGCCTGGAGTCAGAGGAGAAGAGATTTCTAAAGGCAAAGCAAGAGTTGCTCTAGTAGCCCAGAAATCAAGAGGAAGCAAGTCTAAAAAGTAACTTTACTGGAATTTTATTTCTACTTTGCATCTGTGCATAACTTGTATTTCTACAAGGCATCTGTGCATAACTTCTATTGGATTGTCTGTCTGTAGCTTGCATTATTATGTTACTTTTCTTTCAGAGACCTGTATAAGAGAACATGCCTCGGCCCAGTGCCAATTATAAGTGCAAAGAAAAGCCTTTTTTGTTTGGGTTTGTCTTTGATGTGTATGAGGAGGAAGCATGCAAACCCCACTCCTGGTTTATCTGACCCCTCTGTGGTGACTTCCAATTGCATTTAGTTTCCAAGTAACTATAAAAAGTGAAGGATTTCCAAAGCTTTAATTCCAAATTATTCCCAGCACAACCCCTAAACAGCTGCTCTCTGTGCTGGGAAATGCCTTGAAGGCTGGAGGAAGAACCTTCCCTCCAGGCTGTGTAGATGTTTTACAGCTGTGAATATGGCCCTGAGGTTCAAATAACTTCCTTGGAGAGCCCATCCACAGACAGGCTGCCCAAGCAGTTCTGTGGTTATGAAGCATGACCTGGGGCCATTCTCCCAGATCCTGTGGGGGGGAGAATGTGATGATCAGAGATCGCCACATCTTCACCCTTCGAGGCCCCACTTTCAGCACTTTCACCTCTCTTTGCACACACTCCCTGCATTTTGGAGCCCCACTAACAGTAGGGACAGGCTTGGCTAACCCAAAAGGAGCGTGTCTGTGTCTGGGAAGCAGTTCCTGCCTGGATGCGAGGTGCTGAGTCCTCTTACAAACCCTGTGGGGAAGCAGAGGAGTTCTGGACTGAAAACTGTGCTGACACAAGGGCCTTGTTCTTGGTAATTCAAGTAGCGTTTGTTTTATGTACCCAAAAGTTTCTCAAGCAGCTTTGAAAGCCCTAAATCTGATGTCTGCTTTACAATTATCTGGCAGCTAATTTAATAAAAGCTCTGCAATTAACAATCTGAATCCGTGCAGCTCGTGTTCTTCAGGGCCTCATCTGAAGACTTTGCAATTATGTACTAACAGGCAGGACTTTCAGACACTGCACGCATTCACTGCACTCTGCTCTAACGTTATTTGAAAGTAATTACCCTTACCCTATTGTTTTGCTTTGCTGTTTCTAAACTATACAAATTCAGGAAGCTGCCTCTTGCATGTGATTATAAATTGATGCTTGGGGTAAGTTATCTAACAGGCAGTTAAAATGTAATAAAATATTAAATGCGTTTTCATATTGTGCGCATTCTGTTTACGTATTATTCACCAGGGACTCCAAATTTGCTTCACAATAATAAACATGAAGGGGAAAAGTTCTTTTCTTGGTAATGAGCAGATGCAGCAGAAGGGTTTTGGCCTATAGTTCTTCCCTGGAGGAACTTCGCTTGAAACAGGTATGAAGAAAAACTCAATAAAATATTAAGATTTGACCTATTGCTGATTATGTGAGAAATGCACGAGAGAAAGTCATGGCAGGGACTTAATAGGAGGGAGAAGCAAAGTAGGATGCAAAATGTATCCTTAACAACTAAACTTTTCTAATATGCTATTAAGAACAGCAGATTTTATTAGTGCCTCATAAACAACACTGAAATGTGGAAGTGACAAATTAACAGCAGCCCACGGCTTGTTAAGTCCATGATGGAAGGTTATAAATCATATGCCATCTGGGTGTGGAAATTTTGTTGAGAACAGCTTTTAAAATGAGCTAATCACTTGGTGCAGAACATTCTTCTGCAGGAACATGTCTCAAAGAACAGCAAGAGAAATTGGGGGGGGCAAAAGTTTTCAGAGCAAGAATTAATAACTTCTGTGATGGGAGGAAATTACTTTATTTTCACCTTTAGCTTTTCAATATTATTCTTAGTTCAAGAGTTTCAGTCAGATCCTGAAGGCTCAGGGCTCTTGTGTTTCTTCCTGGGTGAGACTGGTGATCTGGTTAGACCATGCCGTGTAACACAGGAAAAAGTCCTGCCACAGGCCTTCCTACAAAACTTTGGCAGGGAACTCAAAACAGGAGAAGAATGTAAACATAAAATATGAAAGATAATTTGGTCCAGTCTATCATCTGATCTGACACAAGAGATGAGATGGGAAAACCTGTTATATTTAGGTTAGCAAAGTAGAAGGCTGGTAACATGCCATACATATTCCATAGCAGAAGGTAAATGCTAGTGAGAAGAGATTATTTCAGTGTTAGCACTGACACACCAACATATTCCTGGTGACTTAAAGCCAGTTTTGACTGCAAATTAGAAGAGGCTCTTAATTTTTAAAGAGCCTTTCAGACATTCAGCCCCAGGAATTGTCTGAAGCGAATCAGTTTAATTTAGCATTTAATGCAGAGGAAATGCGTGTACAAGGCAGTAATTAAACTTTCAAGAGTGGTTACAAGCAAAACTGAAATCACAGATGATAAGCTCAGTTTGTTAAACACAGCTCATCACTTGTAGTAATATTAAGATACATGTCATGGACCCTAAGTAATCTGATGTGAATGTGAATTATTTGAGCAGTTAAGTGCTGTAATTCAAACCAGACTTTTCTGATAGTCATGGCTGTCTCCACACTCTTTTGAAGGGTTTGACCTTGAATGATATTTGCTGAACTAAATGGCCACAACCACAATCCTACACAACATGTTTTGGAGCTGTGGAAAAATTAGCTCAACCCACAGCCTGATCCATGGGCAGTGACTAATGTGAGCCCAGACAGCCAATTTGATTTTCCTATACGCTGAAGGCACTCTCTGCTTGCATTTACATTCAGAGATGCTTTTGACAAAGTAAGCCATCAGTTTTCCTGCTCTCACTAGTCATTTTTACAGTGGGACTTTGCAAAGATGTGTTCTCAGCTGAGAGTCACACCATTAGTCTTGTTGTTGATTCAGCCACTAATCCTGAGGCCTGAGATATCTCTCTTACCAGTTTCTTCCTTGCATATCCTTTTCTTTGAGTATTGCTAATCTAGCTCTGTATTAAAATAATTCTGTGTACATAGAGTGTCTTTTATAGTAACACACATATTTGCTTATTTTGTTAGAGACCTTCAGGAATAATCTTCCATTTAAAAAAAACCCTGTATTAAAATTGTACTTACCACTGAAAACACTGGGACTTTTCTAACAGACTATTCAGTTTTATGAGATTAGGGTAGTATAGGATCCATTCCTTAGCTTAGAAAAATTGTAAAGGAAGACTTAATTACTTTAAGCCCAGTTCAGAATGAGACTCAGTACTATACCAAACCCCTAGTGTTGTTTATAGAGTCAAAAGCCATTAAAATCAGAACTCTGAGGACCTGAAAGTCAGCAAAACCTTTCTTGAGGATGCATGCATTTGGAACACTGACATTATTAGACCTATGAGCATCTATTGTGAGAATCACAACTTCAGTCATGCCTAAATCCAAAACTTATTAAATATTCTCTACAAACGTAAGGCAGTGAAGCAAATTGATTTGGAGTTGGAAGGCCACATGGTGCTTGATAAAGCACAGTCTGCACAAAGAAATTTGGTTTCAGAAACCATGATTTTAAGTGGGAAGCTGACACTTTCTTATAAATTGCAATTAGTGATCTCTGGTTCCTTCTCCTGAATGAAAAAGAACATGTCTCTTCTGATGTGTTCTTGCCATCTGCTGAGCTCAGCATTTAAGAATGTTTCAGAATAGGACAGGACCGAATTAAGAGCACTTGGACGAGTAAATCCTCCTGTGGCTCTTTAGGAAGTTATAATCCGCAAAAGGACTTGAGCTGCAAGGAATCTCTTCTACTTAGAAGGCACAAAAAGGGGAAATTAAAATCCCCAGCCACACAGAGCTTGCTATCTGATTTTCCCCTCATGTGTAGCCAGGTTTTTCGGAGGGAAGCATGTCAATGATCATTGCTATTTTCCACAGCAGTACAAGAATTCCCTGCACAGATGCTGGCTGACTCTGCTTTGTGCCATTGCACTGGCGGCTCTCAGAGCACTTGCTCAGGGCTGCCAGGTTATGAAATGTTTGAGGCACAAGCAGTGGGTGGATAAAGGTTTTATTGCTTTGAACAAGACATCTCGGCTCAGAATTCCCTTGCTTACATTTGCATAGCTATTAATGACCTGTAAGTTCGATGTGGATGTGAAAATGTCAGATGGACTAAAACAGATCAAGTGAGATTTCTGCTTAGTTTTGCCCTTTAGATGTCTCATGGTTACTATCATTGGGCTTCCCTCCTCTTCTCATGTTCTATGTTTACTGGCTGTTACAGAGTCACTTTTTTAAATACAAATAAACCCATAAATCAGTGGCTGCTTTTACTGTCATTTATATCAACACTTGTTGCCTCTGCATTCATTGATGCAGGAATAGTTTCATTGATGCAGGAATAGTTTCTAAATGGGATGTTTGTAGAAATCCTTACATTCTTCTTTATATGTAAGAATGGTCTTTATGATACCTCTGCAAAAAATAGCAAAATTTCCAGGGTCTAGTATCTTCAAGATGTGCTATGAGAAGCTTTAATTCATCCTATTTAGGTCTGTCTCAAGTCTTAAAATGCCACTGTTGTTGTATTTTAAAAATTCTAGATTATACTTTTGCCAGTCTTTCATTTTTATAAAGGATTTTTTATCATTTAATCTGGTAATGATTTAAAAATTACTGATTTGACCAGTTTTAAAATTTTATTATATTCTTCTTTTCTCTCCTTTCAATGTGGTTTTGTAGTGAAGACAAATAGGAAAGACAAATATGAAGAACTGTGCTTTTCAAACAGGAAATTGATGCATTTAAATACATTGAAAGAAAAAATGTTGTATATAAAATGATAGTGTAACTTTCCATGAGGTCTAGTTACTAACATTTGCTCATGATATTACTTTAGTAATTATGGAGCATTTCAGAAATGACAACTAATGCTAAAAATGACACAGTGAATTCAAAGCTTGTTCCCTTTCTGCTGCTGCAGTACAGGTCTGATCTGGAGAAGATCCAGGGCAGTGATGCTGAGCAAGTAAAGCTCTACAACAGGGCCGTGTTTTGTTCTTCCTGTCACTACAGTTTCCAAATGCTGTAAAATTCTTCTGTGTTTCTGCTCGTTCTCATAATATTGTTGTGTGATGCTATAATTGGACAAGAGCTGTGTCAGCACCCTCTGGGCCAACATCTGGAAACTGTTAATTCTTTGTGGAGCACAGGATGGCAACTGGCGCACCTGAAAGCATCAAAACCTCTCTGTTGTGCCCCAGGAGGGTAAGTGATTGCCAGGTTAAAGCTGGGAATCTCTCAGGATCCTTCAGACAGGCTTCTGGCATGTGTACAGTGGGATACAGAGGTGCACGTATGGTATGACCGGGTACCTAAATGCTCCACATGAAAAGGATGTGGAATATTTCTCTCCTGGGTTTTGTTTAGTTACAATTAGTGGCAGACCAGCCTGTAATAAGTGACAGCTTTGTCTGTGTGGATAAATTTCACATCTGAAACAGATCTGAACCCAAGAATTTTGAATCTTAATTGCATGTCTTGTACCTGTGCACAATGGCTCTGCGGCATATGGGATGAACCACAGGTAGGACATCTTGTCCTGGGTGGCATGAATGGTACAGGAGTATTTTTCCATGCTGATGTTATTCATCTAGTCAAACTTAAAGAGCTCACTTAGCAGGACAACCTGATTCTCCATCCTTCCTTTCTTCTCTTGTAGTTGTAGCTTTAATTCACTATTCAACTCCAGTTCTAAACCAGATATTTTAAATGCTCATCTTGTGAGACGATTTATGCAAGACCAGTAGTGTCTCATTATTACATAGTTTCCACAGAAACTAGGAAAGCTCACTTTAAAAGTAAAGATGAACTGCAGTTTTTTGTTACCAATTTTTTTGGACTCTTTCTTTGTTGTATTAATCTCAGAACTGGCAACCCCCATCAAGCTGCCTCAGTTCTCATGGATCCACTAAGAGCTGGGGCTGTTCAGGCTGGAGAAAAGTGTAGAAGGCAAAAGTAGAAATCATCCTGTCCTTAATTTTTTTTTCCAGAATCCCTACAGCTATGATTTTCCACTCTAAATATTTTTGACCTAAAGGAATGAAGAGTAGGCAGATGCTCAGAGAACAAGGATCTAAGAAGATTTCTAGACCTGCAACTCATGACAAATTAAAATCCTTTACAAACAGATTCACAATTAACTGCTTAGCTGTGTTCTGATGAGATTTCTGGGGACTCAAAGAATTCTTGGTGGCTCAGAAAGAGAACTTAACCTTCTCCTAATATGCCTGATGTTCTGTCAGCTCTGCAGAGGCAATGGAAAACATTTGTCAAAACAGATGGCTGTTAGCCCCCCGCCGCTGAATACAAATGGGAAGTTCAAGGTCCACTTCAAGGCTGCTGAGCCAAGAAACGTTTGGAAACTTAGTTTAACATTGAATATACCCCAAAGAGTACACTGCTACAATTCCAGGACTCCCTGGCAGTGGCCAAGCCCCGAGTACTGCAAGAGCAGTCATTTCACAGCTCACGCTTCTAGCCAGAACAAAGAAGTGCTGAGGTGCGTGAAAAATAAGATGCAGCAGTTAGCATGGTTTTCAGGATTTTTGAAAAGACAGGTTTGACAGCTGGTTCAGTCCAGCAGAACATTTTTTGCCCTGCTCTTCCTGATAATCTACTGTGCCATTCAATTGCTTTTCATATACTAAAATATATTATCTTAAAAGAAATCATGCTCATAAGATATGCTAAGAAACTAAATGTGAAAATATCTGTTTTCTCTAATAAAAACATGCTAGCATGTTCTACTGAAGCAAGTTTCACTCAACAGTTAGGTAAAATGCAGAAACTATGGTCTGTGTAGCTGAAGGATTTGCTGTTGCTGGTGGCATGACTCCTAAAAAGCAAAACAAAGTCGCAGAGGTGTTGCCTCACATTCATCCAATAGAAACAGATACTGGGGTAATTTGTGCTGATGAATGGTGATAAAGGCTCTTGCTATGATTTAAACAATTCAATGCAAAGACAGTGCTACTCACTGCAGTGCAGTACGTGCAATCTTACACTGCACCGCATCTGCCTCTACCTTTGCACCCTTTGCCTGGACATAAGGGATTGAGCATGGCAGGCCACAGGTGTAGTGCTGGTAAAAACACAACTGACCTCTTAGTCTTACACACAAGTGCCTCTCATCAGGTTCAGAAGGTTTCTTCACAGTTGTGTCTTGCTGCTCTCCCTTCTTCCTTCTGCAGGAAGGAAGTGAAAGTGCGAGGGTTGAAAGATAACTATTGTGCCTGATATTTGTCAGACTACTCAATTTGTTTTTCTCAGCTTAACATTAATGACTTCCTAAGGATTAGTTAAGGCTACCAGACCTACTCTACTACTTTTTTTTTTTCTTCTAGAATTTCCTGAATGTACAGGATGGGTGTGATGAATGAAAGCCAAGTTGCTGTTATCTGTATCTCAAGGTAAGGTGTTATTACCTTTTCTATCTTATTAGGGTTGTAAATAATTTTCATGTGCATTATACCCTGTGTAACTTGCAAGTCACTATGGAACAATGGCAGATACTGAATATCTATACCTGCACTTTCATATTGGACCTACAGACCATACTTAAAATCCAGCTAATCTTGTAAAGACGTGAAATTCTTCCCCTTCAAAACCCTTGTGATGTCTAAGCAACAAATTTGGCCAGTATGTCACCATCGCTTCCTGCAAAGCAGAACTGGAAGATACGTGAAAAAAGCTGTTAATTGTTCTCTTAGGATTTAGGCACGGACAATCAGAGCAAGAGCAATGTGTTACCACACCTCATCTGGCAGCAGGAGTCAATTTTCAAAACCTTGTATGTTCCAAATAACCCTGGCAGATGTACAATGAAGCCCACAGAGCTGTGGGAGCTAATCATTAATACTAAGGGTCTTCTTGACAGGTCACAGCGTGCTGTGACTGCTGTCTCAGGAGTGTTGCTGTTACTTGGAAGAAACACATTTCGGTGCCTCTTTTCTTGACAGTACCTGGGATTAATTTAGTCTGCTGTTACCTAAGTATCTCTATAGACAAAAATCTATCTTGAAGGAAATGGTGAAGAATTGTGGTTGCCAAATTTGTTTGCACAGATGTCGGTTTTTTTAGCTGAGAGTTTCACTGTGTAGTTTGACACTAACAAAAGTCATTCCCTTACTGAAGTATTTGAAAACAATATAAGGGAATAAAAACAGATGTACAAAACTAGAAAACAACTCTTTTAAACATATCTGTCATTTAAAACAGGAAAACATAAACTGTAAGTGAATTGAGTTTTCCAAAGTCTGGCTAAGGAGCAAGGTATCTCTTGGTTTTGTGAATGTGTTCAGTACTCTGTAGTTAATATCTCTATAAAACCTAACTCCTTTAATCTTGCAGTGACTATAATGCAACATTTTATTTCCTGATTTGTTGTGGCTATTAAATCTGTGATTTTAGATAATTTTGTTAAAACACAATTAAAACTTAGCAACTTGCCTAGTTTACCCTCCTAGTTAAATTTGTTCTCATTTGACAGGGCTCCCTTCTAATTTTGACTTATTAAATTCTGTGAGAAAGATCAAAGGTGGCCTCCTGTTTCTTATTATGCCGGATTAACTGATCAGATAATTCAAGGTCTGATAAAATATCTCAGGGAATTCTGCTGTCTGCAGTAAGTACTGCTGTTACCAGGCCATTTAAAGTAAGAGTTGAATTCCCAATACTTTTGTAAACAGTATCAATACACAATGTTTAGCAAGTACCTCTTTCCTGTAGAACAGGGGTTTATTTTTGTTTGGCATTTTAAAACGTTCTGTGTCATTTGAAGTTTGTAAGTGGTGTGTGATTTACTGACTGTTCTCAATGGATTGTACTGGCATCCCATGAGGACTGTGTTCTAGTGTTCTTCCCCAAAATACAGTCAGTTCTGAGAAAGCAGCACTATTCTTGTGAAAACGACATTTATATATTTCTCCTGCTTGTTTATCCTCAGCATCATCTTACTGGGAACATGTTTAACCTGCCAAAAACGCCTCTGAGCTCGGACTGCAAACCCTTCTGCAGCCCAATACTCTCCTGCAAATTCCATATGTCTCCAGGTAGTCAAAGGACCTCAGGTTCTCTGAGCACATTCCCCCCCCAGCTTTTGACTGCTCCACATTCAATCTCACTGTCCTTGTCCTCTAGTCAGACTGCATAGCTTTGATTTAGGCAATTTGCGTTCAGTCTTACCTCGGCATTCACAACCTCATCTCGCTGAGAAGTCTTACCCAGGTGCCTTATCCTGAAAACCTGGTGCTTTTTAATGGCTTGGTTAACTCCCATGGCTTGCAAGTGATGCAGGTTTGGTTCAGTCGGTGCTCGGAGGGCTGGAGCATGCCTCTGCACTGCTTGGACTTTCCTTAATCGACATATGGACTAGAATGTATTGTTTGCTTTGAATCTGATTTCATGGGAAAAAGTGTTGCTTCAGTCAGCGTGGAAACTTGCCCAGATATGTTCAAGTTGTTTCTTCCTTGACGGTAGTATCTGCTTGAAACTTTTCACTTGCCTTCTAATGGTTATTCCTGCTTATCCATGGGCTGTTTCCAGTCCAAATATAGTGCTACTTGATTGAAAAAATCCAAGGAGCAGTTCTCTTTTTGGTGCATGTTTAACAATCCCGACCAAATCCCTTCTGAAATGCCATGGCCCGGTTTGTCATACAAGGTCACAGACTTGCTAAGACTGTCCCTCTGGACATTTCAGCAACTTCTGTGTCTGCACAGCTACAAAAACTCTGTAATGTTTTCCAAACCCTTCCTTCCCCTCCCTCTGAGGTTGCTGTGAGGAAGCGGTGACCGAGGGTATCCTTGTGAAACCCTGCTGACCCACAATCTGGAATGCGCAGCCGGTTCAGGGCTGTGCCCTCCATTGGGGTCCTGTGCTCGGGGTTTGTTTTTTGTACTGAAGGAGCCTTTCACATGATATTTGGGAATGACTTTGAAAGCACAGCTAAAGTGATTTGGTTTGCTTGGCTGCTGAGCTAAAGAATATTAGGCAGGGCAAACTAATGGAACACCACTGATATTAATAGAGCTGAGATACAGTAATTAGAGAGCAAGCCCTTAAATTATAGGGAACTTATTATACAGGATGAGTTTAAAAGGCTCTAATGCTGTCTAATAATGTTAGGAGTCTTTAATAACCAACTAATTTCTAATTAGCTTTTTTTTCTTGTCAGCTCTTCTGTTATACATTTTTTTGTTGATGTCATAGTTTTGCTGTAAGAAAACAAAAGCCCTGTTCAAGATGAACTTTGCCCTGAGCTGTGCTTTCAGATGTGCAGTACCTGCTCAGGACAAGAGGCTCTGCAGCCTTCAGGGCTTGCATGTTCCTGTTGAAATGCACAGAAAATCAAAATGGAACCCTTTCTGGCCTGTAAATACCAACTGGGATGTTTCTGGAACACTTAACCCAGCTGATTGATCCCCATGGATTTTCCTGGGGACAAAGATACCATTCTAACTTGAGGGTTGTCTCGCTGCCAGATTTAAAGCTCCTGGTATAAATCATTGTGGCTGCTCAGAAAATAGATGAAAATGATGAATTTTGGCAAAACCATCTCTTGCTAAGTTTGTTCCAAAAATGGCTGAACTATTTTCTGTAAATCTTTCAAAATAAATTACCTCCAAACAAATCTGTACACTGGAAAGGGACTAAGATATCCCAGCTTTTTTTCAGGCAGTACTTATCGGGGTGTGGGGGTGTCACTTCAGCAAAGAATTAAAAACATGCTTATATATTATTGAAATAATGTATATTCTATTATCTAAAGCATTTTGGGTTTGAGATCCATGGGGAACTAGGTTATAAAACAAACATAGAGGCCTCGTGGAAGTCAGTCTGCTCTGGACAGCCTTCAGTTGCAACAAAGAATATGGCAAAAGTTAATTCACCGACAAATGGACTCGAAATAAACAACTACTTGAATGCAATCTTCCTTTTATTCAGAAGGTTGGATACTGCTTTTTGTTACCTTGTCTAATCTATTGCATTCCAGGCCATCTACCAACACAGTGCAATTATCTCCTTAGCTGCTCCTATGAATAATATGATGAGAGAAAAACCTGAAGCCAGGCAGAGAATATACAGACTTTTGTGACACCTTTGTTGCATTCAATAGGTTTAACTCAGAAAAAATTACCTGGCCTTTAGGAAGAGCACTTGGTAGTGACAAATGTGCACATATTCTGGTATTTTATGTCCTGAAATTTCTTCTTAGTTACTGTTCTCTGTGACCAGTGTTTTTATAGTGGAGACAATATCCAGGATATTTTTGCTATTTATAATTCCCATTGTTGCAGCTCTCTGGGGATGATTAGATTGGATGACTTCAGTGGTGTGATAGCTGTTGATATAAGTAACTTTCCAGAATATTTCCTTTTGACTTCAGACAAAATTAACTGACAAGAAAAACATTTCTGAAGGAGTTTAGTTACCTAGCTGGTAAACTGCACCAGGCACTGATCTGCATACAGAAGAGATAAGAGCCTTTAAAAGCTAATCTTTGAGTGCCTAGGCTTTTCGTTAAAAAAAAAATTAAAAATCAACTATCAAACATCTAGGTCCCATTTTCAAGTCTCAGGATCCTCAGTTGCTCAAGCATTTCTGACTGGTTTGCTTTCTGAGAAGTTTAGAGGAAAAAAGGAGAACTACTCACCTAAATAAAAACAAAAGTAAGATCACTGGTGTATTCATCAGTGACCAGACCAGTGGGTTCCCAGGGAAATCTGGACTAGAGACAGATAACACTCCAAAACTCACCACTTATTGAAGCATAGCTAAAGGTTTACTGTTGGAAAAGGTCTTTCCTTTGAGACTTCCAGTGTTTCCTAGTTTCAACCAGGCAAGGAATAGTGGAAGAAGTGCCTCACACTCTATTTTTGTACTACTGCTTCTGGTACTTCTGGTCCCTGAAGAAGGGATGCAGGGGCTTTGTGTATGTTTGAAAATAAAGTAACAAATCTCTAGTTGCTCTTTCATGTGGGTCTGTTTCATTTGGCTTCAGCTTTCAATCCTGTTTTTGTGGACTAATGCTGAGGAATTATTTCACTCTTCCCTAGGAGAACCAAAGATTTCAGGTCTCAATAAACAAAAGGTAAACATGTTTGTCATTCTCTCCCTTTTCTGAGCTCATGCACCCCAATGCTCAATCTTTGTGTGCCAGTGCATGTATAAGTCCAATTTGGATAACCTCCTTAGATTACCTGTGAAAACTGGAATTCTTAAACCTGGTTGTTAATTGACTTTGGATGTCATAAGAATCTGCCCCTCCGATTCAGTTATCTAATCAGAAGAGACCTCCTTTAGCCAGCAACAGAAAATGCTGAAGTCTTTGCAGTGTTCTGACACTTTACAATTGTCAGTGCCATGATTTAACATGGAAAGCTGCTTCCAGCACAAAACAGGTGTGCAGAGAGCTTCCTGTAAAGACCTGCTTGATTTATTGAACAGGCAGATACTACATGGCAGCAAAGCATCCAGGGGGTTGTTTGAGGTAACTGCAACTCTTTACTTCAGCAGAATGAAGCTAGCTAAGTTTTGTTCCAAGGAAATGCTCACCCATACCTTGGCATGTCATTTCCTACATGGAATCACAGGTGTTCCTCAGCTCAGCAGTGCTCCGTGCACCTTGAATCTTCCCTCTCTGAAAGAGAGCCCTGTTTTTCTTGGACAATATTTCAGAAGTGTTTCAGAGCCATCTAAAATTGGAAACCTCCAGAGAATGAGCTAATTGGTCAAGGAAATATGAATATATTTGAAATTTCGTGAAACCTCAGAGTCTTGTTGAAGTCACCTCATGCTAATCAGTCAGCAAGACTTGAGAGAGAGAACAAGGCTGGCACCATGCACTGCCGGGTGCCGAAGGAGGCAGTGCCTTGCCTGCCATGGTAAAATCAGGCCATTGCTTAAGGTAATGAACTTGAGGATGATTGATTACTTGAGTAATGAACTGCAATGAACTTTTCTAGGAAAAAAAAAATATTCTTAACTCATGTTCATAATGAAAATGTAGAGGGTTACATAGTTTGTTCACAGTGAAATAAGTGTATTGCCTTGCTGAATTAGGCCAGTGGTACATTACCAGAGATGCTGGTGGCTCGTACTGAATGCTCCTGAAAAGTGTAGGAAATGCAGCTGTAGGAACACATGCAATACTCTACACAAGGGAATGTTTCCCTTCATGAGAGATTGTTTGTCATTTGGAGTGAGAGACTTGCATCTTTTCAAGCCTCTTTTCTTATCTCAGGTTTAATCCAGATGACATTGCTGGCCTTGATAGAATCATGCAAACACACCTGGGGAAAAGGGGGAAGCTTCACTTTTGTGAGACATTATACCTTCTAGAAGATGATCCTTGAGCAAACCGATTATAGTATGAGAAGCTGTCAAAAGTAAAAGATACCCTTTGTAATATTCTGAAAGGAGGGATTTGATCAAACCTGTTCCTGCACCTACTGCAGACTGAAAAGCTGCTTGAGTCCTGGCCTATATTTCTAACCAGAAGTTCCAACTTGATGTCTCTTCAGGACCCAGATAAAAAAGAATGTGCCTAAAAAAAGAGTATATCAGTATTCATTTTCAGTTCTACTTACTCCACCAATTAAATATGTAAGCGTAGTGCTGTTTCCTCCATTCTTCCAGCCTTCAGTTGTCTGCAAATTTCGGATGACTTGGAGCATGCAGTGTCCATACAAAGCATGAGGCCAAGACTATTTTGAAATTTGGTTGGTGTAATGAGCTCAGAAGCTCTACTTTTTCACGTCTCTAAAACATGTATTAATACAGGTATCCTTACCTAAGGATGGGGAAATGCAATAAACATGCACATTTGCTTGTTTGCTTGTCCCTTTCTCTTTTATCACCAAACCCTTTATTTTATGACTTACTCTACCCACAGCTATTTTGACTCTTTCCTAAAATATTTTCTCATTGAAGTCACTGATTAATACCAGTGATTATTATGCACTGGGTTTTGTTTAATGAGTTTCTGCTTAGATTGCCATGAGGTGCCCAAGCCCTTAGCCAGCTCTTCTGCCAGGACTTGTTAAGAACATCCCTTTTGCCATTCAAACCAGGTACTGATGAGGAGTTTATTCACCTGAGTCCTTCAGGTGCTGTCATGAGCTAAAGTTTTCCAGCAGATCCATGAAAGGATGAGGAGAGACTTGGTCAGTGGATTGTGTTCCCAGTCAAGCATCATACTTCAGCACATTGAAAAAAAAAAAAGAGGTATTATTGAAAAGATATTTTTATATTATTATTATTATCTGAAGATACCAGGGAGGAATTTTGTTGCTCCCTCTGGTACTCTTTGTGTGTCAGCAACCTGCTGAGCTGAGACACTACAAAGTCAGGTCTTTGCTAAGCAAACTGGCCCTGAGGAAGCTGCCACCTGGCAGAGTGGGGCATTCCTGCCTCCTTTTCCTGTGCTGCTGCTGCTCCCTGGTGTGAGGGAGAGGTCATGGTAGAAATCCTTAATTCATTAGCCTCTTTTGCTCATGTCTGCTGTAGATTGACTGTGATAATGGCAGAGAAAATGAATATTAGCTCGCTCTCATCTCTATTCTTGGAACTGTGAGATCTTTTTAGCCTTCTATATGAAAATGTATACAGATTTAGAGAAAATAAATTCTCTGCTGTCCTTCCTGATCTGGATTTACTGCTTCCAAAAGAGAAGCACTTCTACCATCTGTATGACTCTACATAGGGTAATTCCTTGTAGCAGGAAGGCAATGTATTTGTACAAATTAAGTTAATTTTCAACACTAAAAGCTACTCAGAACTAAATGGAGTAGAAGAAGGAATTAAAAAACCAACATTTCTCACTCTAGCTCTAACAATATTTTTCTCACTTTCATGTCCTCACTTCTGGTCAGGACACAAGGTACTAACACAAGGTACTTTCAGCTTCAGTAGAATAAGTTGATTACATTGAGCCTGAACTTCAGAAGAATGTATTTTTTGTTCCCTGTTTTTGATCAGAGATGGCTTTCAAATTAAAGAAAATAAATAAACAAAATACATAGTAAATAAATCCTTCGTGCTCAATCTCTATGGGGGAAAAAAAAGCTGTTTGAATTGCAAATAGCCACTGGTGGTGCTGCCAGGCTTGAATTGCAGACGGCCACTGTCTGAAAGCTGATCCAGTTACGGCTTCTTCCTCCAACAGATGGTGAGCAGGACAGGGCAGGTCTCACTTTCCAGGGATGTGTCCTCTGCGCTGCCTTGAGCACAGGTTAGGAGAGGAAGGTTGTGCTGTGGGGACATGGCAGGCATTGTACACCTCAGTGTCTGAGTGGATCTGTGTCCTGGCACAGGAGAATTTGGGAAGGTTTGTCCCTCCTCTCAGCTACCATCACCGCTTCTCAGACTGACCCTGTGGCAGAATGCTCTCTGGCTTAAGAAGAAAGATATTTCTGAAGGAAAACTGTCTTTAGCTTTGTCGTGTTTCTTAAATCACCTGTGTACCTTTAGAAGGTCTTGCTCCCATCACTTCAACTGATGGTGACCAGCAGATTTCCCCAGAGTACTTGTAATATACCTGTCCTGATGTGTCCTCTCCTTGCTTCCAGTAAAGCAATTTTATTGTAAATTACCAAGCAAATGAATTGATGCCCAACTCCCTTGTTGTGTCTTTTCTATGAGCCCTTTGTGTTGTGGGGCATGGGTTTGGAGGAGACCTTACTAAAGCATTAATAAGATGTCACAAACACTGTGACAGCTTCTAGGCTTTGAGATTTGTGTTGGCTCCTGATACACTGCAGATAATGAGGTTTCCCTGCATCAGTTTACATTATAAATTGTCATGTAATTTAGTATAGAAGAGAAAATGTGCAAGGGAACACATGAAACCTCCTGGGTTTTTGTGATGGACTGAAACAGCAATTCAGTAGCTTTGTGGAATTGTGCCACCCTGGAGGGGCACATCCCCTGGTGGGGATGGATGAGGAGGGAGACGAGGGCAGAAGAGAGTCCCATTACTAAGATTTCCAGAGAGCTTATGAAAACCACATCACCCATGTGGAGGAATGGCATTTCAGTTTGTATCCCTCCACGCTGCTGGGATCAAAAGATGTGGGCAGGGGAGGATTAGTGGCCTTCTCTCCACTTGCCTTTGATACTGTATTTACCTTCAAGCACAGATGAATCTCTGTGGAGGTTCACATCTGTCATCCTTAGCCTTTATATTTCCTTGGAATAGCTGGAAAAATAGCTTTTATAAAATAATGTCCATTATAGACCTGACTTTTCTTCTCTTGTTTGCTAACCAGGAGGCTGGAATAGCTATTGCCCTCTGACCTTGCATAATATTCATTATGCAGATGTGTTTTTCAGTTTCCTCTCATGTTCACACTTCAGACCTCTCTTGCTGGAAGGAGCTGTCATGTCATTGCATTTTTTTTGCAAAAGTAATGGGTTCCTCTTGAAAGGATAAATCAAAAAGTCATAATGAAACACAACAACCTAGGCAGCTGACATGTTTTAGAAGCAGCTGAAAATGAAATGAAAAACCCTCCAAACCTTTTGTTCTCCTCAAACAGCCTGTGTTAAATCTGTTCAAATGCAAGAGGAATTAACCTTCCGTGCGTTACTGTGGGACAAACATCATTCCGTGGAGGTGGATAGTTTATAGTGTGGAATACTCCATCCATACACATTTCAAATATCGATCTCTAGGCCCCAGTGTAAACAGAAAGTACTTTTGCACTGTATTACTTACTTCAGTTTAACACCTTTTCAAACTCATTTCTGAGTGGATTTTATATTGTCTTGGACATTTTTTTCCCTCCTTTCCTTTTAAGTGTATATTAGTTTCTAATATCTAAATTGTAGGTCTTATGAAAGCTCTTCAGATAATTAGGAAAAGCTTGAAGATGAAATGAATGCAGCAGACATTTATCCAGCATGCAAATGTGTGCAAGTGCTTTAGGCTCTGGTGAGGTAACGGGTCACCTGCAGCTCTTTATGAGAAGTTTTAGTGTACCTTTTAATTTCAGGCTTACAAACAGTGGCATTGGAACATTATGATACAACTTCAAGTTATCTGCTGCCCTGCTTTGATTCCCAGGGGGGAATCTTTCAGGAGTTCTCTTGGTTGAGAAAGGAAAAAAGGCTTTGATACATGACTAAATGCCTAAAGGCACAGAAGCAGGGAGCTCCTGTCCGTTCATAAATGAGGAATGACAGCAACACACAGGAGGAGAAAACTTCAGGATGAGCTGTGGGAAATCTCCAGCTGCGTCCTTATCATGATGGGCTAATGAATCAATGGGACTGGAATTCGAGGTGAATCCTTCTTCAAGCTCATTCTAAATGTGCGTAACTCTGGTGCTGACATAAACCACATAAAATGCTTTTGTTTAGGTGCTTTGGTGAAAGTTCTTGCATATGAGGCTCTTGTCAAAATGTGGCCCTGAGTCACTGTATTTCTGAAATATGATGGAATTAGTGGGGTGAATGCAGACTCCATTCATTTTGGTAAGAAACTGCCACTGAGTATCTGTGAGCAATCTGAACAGGGGTGACTTCATAAATATGAATTTTACAGAATAAATGCAATAATAACAAGTTGGTAGTTTTTGGCACAGGTTAGAGAACTGTGACAACCCTTTTGACATCTGTGGAAATTAAAAAGCAGGTAGAGAGTGGTCCCTGCAAATGTTCCACCTTTTATGTTCAGGCACAACCTCAGCATTTATCTTACTGATCCAAATATCTAAATATGACAAAAAACAACTAGAGTTACACTCCTGGTAAATTAGTACTGTGACCTTGACCATACCCTGAAGCATCAGCTTCATGTGATATCAGCTGAGGCTTTGTGTCATGATTTGTGATTTGTGCAGCTGCCAGATGCTCACAAATCTGTTTTCTATGAAATTTGATGATAAAAGCATTGTGGAAACTTAATAAGGAGTCTTGTTGATCTTGGTCTTAACATATATAATCTGAACTATTTTTATACCTGGCTAATTAGAATATACTGAGAAAAATGTTAGGGCACCCAAAAGTAATTATTGCAATGGCTAAGCTGTTCCTAAATGCCATGTAGAAATCTGAAGGACAAAGTTAAATTTCCAAACACAAGCACAGTGTGTGAGGATTAATTATTACTTTTGTTAGGAAACCATAGTAAACTGATACTCACTTTTATAGATGCCCTTTTAATAATTTCAATGCACCAGTAACCTAATGCTTGGAAGAAAATACCATCTCAGCAGTACCTCCATAATTAAGATTTCACCTCCCAGGGTCAGGCTGCCTGTGCTGTCATGAGTCTAGACACATCCTTGTGATACCTGATATTGTTGTTTCAATGCAATAGGCAGCTTCACATTCAGCTGGAGTAGGGAAAATGATAATATTATGGCCTGATAATGTTATTCTTTTAGTGCATGGTTTGTACCTATAACAAGGAAAGTTTTATGAAATTTTTATTGGCTTGATTTACAGAAAGTGTACCCATTTAGTGGTTCACTTTGACATAACGTTTCTATTACTGCTTGGTGCATAGGAACAGAATTGTTTTAAATTTTTTTCTTTATTTTTCTTGCTTTTGTCTTTAAAATGCTCCAGAAAATCTGTGTACAATGTGGTTTCTAACAGAAAAAATACATTAATTTTGTTCAGGCATTTTGTTTTAGTAAGTATCCCTTTCAGGACTCTTGTGTCTTTATTGGTATGAATGGCACAGCTTCAAAGGACAGAGATAAAAACTTCATTCTTAGCATTGAAAACAACCTCCTGTCAGCAGAAAAGCTTTTTGAACTGGTTGGAGCCTAGATCCTCCGAGAAGATATTAATTTCTGACATCTCTTAGGCTCTCTCTTCTTTTCAACTCCCTTTGTGGTCAAAATAAATGGCACCACCTTGTCCTGAGTGGGAGGCTGGGGGAAGTTGGTACAAACCTGTGCCAGGTCCCCGCCTCGTGCAGAGTCACACTGGGGCACCCAAAGCAGCACCTGCCTTTCAGTGAGGTCAGTGTTTGTGGAGTTTCCTTGCAAGTTCCTGTAATCTGGTATGGGGGCCTGACATCTAATTTATGAGCTTGGGAACTTGATCTGGAAATTTTGATTTAACCTCTTCCAACAGTGGGAGTGCACACAAATGTGAAACAACATCCTTTTGTTCTGAATGATCTTTTCCTGAAAGTGAGATGTAGGTAAAATTTGACCTGTGCAGATGCTGCCTATTTTATTAAAATACTTTTTACTTTGTTGGTTTCTAAAACTGTTTATTTTATCAAGCTTATCTGGGTTGTGAAAATCAATCTATTTTTTATCTGTCTATTACACCCTCCCCTGAGAAGGAGCATTTTGCCAACAGTGTTGTCTGGGGCAGACGAGAGATCTAAGTCCCAACAGGAGATGCTGGAGCTCCCCAGGTGAAGCAGTAGGAATGGGGGGTGTGTGTATAGGTAACATTAAAAGGTACTGGGATGGTGTAAACTGGCTATTGAGGGGAAGGAAAGCAGCATTTTATTTTTCTGGTTTCCTCTCTCCTTTCCATTGGCCCCATGCCTCTACCTGAGGGCAAGGAGGAACTGCCCAGCACTGTGTGAACTCTGCTTGGCTGTGAAGCATCAAGAGCTCTATGGATCAGTGTTTGGAAATAGGCTAGAAAAATAATAATTACATACTGGGAAAAGTTTTAGAAACTTTTGTTCTGTCCAGCTCAAATTTCAACTCTTTGAGCAGGATCAACAAAAGACCATTTGTGAAATCGAGCTCCTACATCAGATTTGACATCCAGAAGACACAACAACAGTTTGTCCAAGCTAATGGATTTGAAATCTGATTTTCTCTTGGAAATGTTTAATACTACTCCTTATGTTCAAATGAGTTGCCATATCAGAGAAGTGAGAAATGCTTTCTCTAATGTTATGTTCTCTGCTTCTGAATAAACAGCAAAGACAAAGTGTTCACTGTGTTTATCCTTAGAACCCCTACAGGACTCCAAGGGCTTCCACAGATGAGAGGATAGGAAAAACAGCCATGAAAATTTAAAGTTCAGGCCCCTTGATAGGAAAAAGCAGGAGTCTTCAGTTCACTCCTTTGTGAATTCTTAATCCTTAGCAATAACTTTTTTTAATATTTCAAAATAACCTTAATTGTAATGTGGTAACTCATTACAATATAGTAATATTTTTTTTAAAAATTTTACTTGAACTACAACAAAGACTAAAATAAGCAGACTCATGTTGCTGTTTTAACAGCGAGTGCCTAAACACACCCCTTGACAAAAGTTTTAGAAAGCCAAAGTGGCTTTCTAAATAGGTGAAGCATAAATGAAGAAACAATTTAGCATGAAACACATTTTTGTACCCCCACTAAACCTCCATTTTTCAAATTTTTGGTGCTGCCTTGATCCCCAATACCTAGAATTTCTTTCCTATGTGGAATGTTTTCAGCAGCTCAGAAGGCAACAGGCTCAGGTCTCACTCCAAGACCTCAAAGGTTGCCTTTGCTGAAAGTTGGTTCTTTCTCTCCTAACCTGGTTTTTCTTTGAATCTCAAGCAATTTTCAGTTTCACTGCCAAGAATTAAATTGACCCTTGTGAACCAGAGGTTGAAACATGTATTGATTTCAGCTTTCCTTTCTTCCTTGAAGAAAGAAACAGGTGCTTTGTGAAGTATCCTTTAACCACACAACAAGCAAATTGGTTTCTAACAAACAATTCAATAAGTGGCATTTTTCATTTAGTAAGGTAGTTTATTTGTAGGTGTATACACAGTGGAGAGAAAAAGAATTTTTTGTGGCTAACTGGGTATTTTGTATGTAATATATCTGAGCAGTAGCCTTAAGATGAGGTCAATTTAAAAAATCATGGTCTTTCACAACAGAGTATTTAATTGGAAGGATCTAGGACAGAGTCCTTGGTTATATCCAAACTGAGAGAGTAATAAAAAATGTCTTCAGCTAGAAAACAGATGTTTCAATAAAATGCTGTTTCACAGAAGTGTTTGAACGGGTTTGTTTTAATTCCTTGCTGAAACAAAAGCAGATTTGAATGCAGACACAGGATGGATTTGCTCCTTAGCCAGCTCTGCACTTCAGAGAAGCCGAGAGAAAACTGGGGGGAAATGAGCTTGGGTAGGCATTGGGGTTGACTACATTTAGACTTGCTCTGGTGAAGCCCTTCTGGGTCACAGACACGGTCACTTCCAAAGTCTTTGATCCACTCCACTTCTGAAGTCTTTGATCTTTTTCTCCTTTCCTATTCCTTTTTCTTCTCTCTTATTTTTCTCTCTTCATGCATCCATCCACTCTAGTCCCCTTTTTTCCTCTTTCCTTCCCTGTTGCACTCTTCCCCTCCTTTATTTTCCATGGGCTTTCTTTCCTGCTGTTGTATTTTTCCCCCCCTACATTCTTCCCTCAAGCCAGGACAGCTTTTAGTTGCGATGAGAAATGACATACTGTGAAGGTGCTCTATTTTCCAACCTCTTCCCATACTTACTCTGAGTTGGGAGCAAAATGTTCCTGGTGTGTTGCCAGCTGAACCTCTTAGAGTGTTCCAAAGCTGGCTCCCTCCCATGCTTGTACTCCAGGGATGCACTCCCACAGCACAGGCTTTTTGTGGGCTATTTCCTACATGGCTGGCCTTCTCTTCCCTTCCGGCACAGGATCGAGCAATTATAAATCAAACTATTTACAAAAACTGTCCTTAAAGACCAAAGGGAGCAAATTTATTTATCAAAACCTGCATCTTTCTGGAGAAAATGGCAACCCCCCCTTCATTGTATCAGAACATACGTGTTATTGCCTTATATTTAGACCTATTTGAGACAGCAGTTAATTACTGTATTCACTCTTCTGGACGCATTGGGATGTGGTTTTGTTTTATTTTCATTTCCTTTTAACCTGAGATTGTATAGTGTTCTATCACCTCCTCATGTTAACCAGGCAAACCCAGACTGTCTTCCTTACCACATATTAAGAAAATATTTTATTTCCCTGTAATTTCCAGCCTCTTTGTTTAGCAGCTGTTCACATCTTTTAGGACCATAGGCTTGTTACTTGACATTTATTTGCAAAGAACAACAGATGCCATCTGTAACCCAACTACTATCATAAAAAGTACTTTCAGTGTATTTCTCCAATTAATGAATGAATGAAGTGCATTCTGAAATTGTGGAACTACAACTGCTTTCAACATGGAGGGGGGGAAGGTAGGGTGGAAACAGCAAGCAGAACATGATCCAAACTCTTTGCTCATGTAAATGCTAATTTGTAGTTTTAAATTATGAGATACTGACCCAGTTTCTGTTTTCAAATGTAGATTCTGTCTAATATAAGGAGTCAGTGAGATAAAACGTTCCGTGGTGTTTGCCAGCACACGAGAAGGCACAAAGCTGGAGGAGAGTGGTTATATAACAAGTCCTATAAACACCCCTGTATTTATAGTACTTTATTAGTACCTCTTCCTCCTTTTGCTGAGATTGGAGGCCTGGGGATCTATTCCTTATATAGCAGGCAAGCAGTGCTTTACCTCTGCTGTGCTGTCAGGGCTTAGCCTCTTGCAGAGTGTCCAGTTCTGGGCTACGAGCTCAGCAAAGAGAGTTCAGTATCCCCAGGAGTCGAGTGCCCACATCTTCACTGAAACTTCTGTCACAAAAGCAGCTTTGTCTTTAGTGTTCAGCTACTTTGGGGAGAGTCTGACTGTTTATCTTAGAGTAAAAGGACTTACTAATAGTAAACACCCTATCTCTGGGGGTTTATTGCATTTATTTCTTCAGGTGATAAGATGAAAGAAAATGCAAGCTGGTGGGAAGGAGCATTGACCTGTGAACAGCTGTGCCAGGACTCCTCTCTTGGTTCAGGGTGCAGTGACACAGGCACTTTCTGTCACACACCAAGTCTCTGCCCTCACAAGACCATCCTCCCAGCTCCCACAGGGCCCTAAAAGCTGAGCTGGCAGGGGCTCCTGGCAGTGCTGCCCGCAGATCAATAGCCCATCTCTCCCTGCAACAGCACCAGAGCAAGATACATGTTGTCACTGTCGATGTGCCAGTTACAAGTCCTTGTTTGAGCACAAACCCCACAGAGTTGGAGTGTTTTAGCTTAAAAACTAGTCTGCAGATAGTGGTGGCTGAGGCAGAGGAACAATTCCTGACCTGTCTCCAGCCAATCACAGCTGGATTTGCAGAAAGGTCTTTAAGAGTTGCAGCAAAATCCTCTAGGTCTCATCTGTCCAGATCCTTCATTGAGTGGTGCCTGTGTCTTACACACATTTACTCTTTCATTTGCGACTTATTCTTTTGACTTCTCATGGTATTGGCACCTGTGACCTTTATTGGCCTTGTGCTGCATTAGAAATTGCTGCATACTCTGTGCTGCCTGTGGCCAGATCCAAACTGTGAGCATATGGTATTCCTTGTTAATCCTTTCAATTATTTCTTTACAAGCTCCTGACTACCTGGTTGGATGCTGCCTTCTCACAGCCACGTGTCAGCTTTACCACAGCCACTTGTTG
The DNA here is from genome assembly GCA_013390025.1 of Pitta sordida. Classification (NCBI taxonomy): domain Eukaryota; kingdom Metazoa; phylum Chordata; class Aves; order Passeriformes; family Pittidae; genus Pitta; species Pitta sordida. Next base: position 300,190 of record WEKX01023838.1, read on the forward strand.
TTGCTGGGGAATTCTGCCTCACAAACTGTCCAATTCTAATTGTCCATTTTCTTTCGGGAAATTCAAACCAGAGGACACAAACATCTAAAGCAAGAGGGTTTTAATTTGATTGATTTCCAACATGCCTGTAATTAATTTGCTCTTAAGCAGAGATAACAGTTCCACATGAGTGTGCTCAGACTTGAAATTTGGTCACTGGGAAGAGATGGAGGAAGGAGCTGGAGCTGGGTCCTACTCTTATGGCCTTTAACTCCAGGCAGACTGGGCATGTTCTATCCTCCCCCTCTATTTCAAATCTTCCAAACGGGACATCTATTTATCCATTATTTTGTTCTGTTATTTTACTTTCATTCCTTACAGTTTGTGATTGTTGAGAGTTAAGAGTAGCGACCAGAGGAACTGCCCTTCTGTAAAATGTGAGGCACTGGACTCAGCTCCATGTCTGCAGGGAAGCTATTGAAGTGGAGATAAATATACATATATTTTATGAGCTGTTAGCTTGTTAGGGAGTTCATCCACTCCAAACAATAGTAATTCTAGTTAAATTTAGACACACACCAAGTTAGCAGGTTAAGTAACAGGAGGAACAGATGCATTTAGAAACTGCTGAGTTATTCTTAACCCAGGCTGCACTTGTACGTATTTGGAAAGGCAACAATTCCAGGGTTTCTGTTTGAGAAGCATGAGGACTGCCCAGGCTAATTCTCTATGAACAGCACAAGGTGAAGTGGGTGTCCCTGAGCCAGGCCCAGCGGATTTTGATGATGTCATAATAGGTGAATGACCACAGGCACCTTGTCTGTCACTGTCCTTCCAGCATTCCCCATGGCTGACATGAATGTCAGCACCATCCCACCCCAGCAAGTGGCACAGCTTGGAGTTGAAGTACTGACCTCGAGTCCCTGATCATAAACCAAAACAAAACCCTGGATAACTAGGAAGGAATTTCCCTTTTGTTCAGTTAGCTGCTTGGGCCAAAGGGCCTGTAGAAATATCAGTTGTTGTTTGGTATGTATTATTCTTGGTAGGAGTTGTGGGCAAAATCCTGTCAAACAGGAAGTTCTTTTCTGAGCAACTCTAATCACATCACATTTTCTGTCTCTTCAAAGATCCCAGATATCTCTCTGTTCATGTTTCATGTCTGGATGTGTTTGTTATGTTGACGGTAACTTAGTTGAAAAGCTTAATTGTGGGAAATTCCTACAGTTGGGATAAAGTGCACGGAACTGGCCACCACAGCAGGTTTTCACTCAGTTTCAAGTGACCCTTGAGTCATTCAGAGAAGTCAAGATCTTTTTTGGGGAAACAAGGCTCTTTGCTTATTTTGTTGCAAAGCTTTTTTTCACTTTGTTGCAGTAACATTTGAGAAGTGCAGATCCATTTCTAGGGCTGCTGCTTCCATGCTTTCTTGGTCCCTTTTTTATTTTAATGCTGTCACATACTACTTACTTTTAACTGACAGAACAGTAACTGTTGGCTATTTCTCTGAAACCAACTGAGTGTAATAGCTCTGAAAACATGGAATAGTTGTGTGACAGAGCTACAGGATGATCCAGTTTACATCCCTTGCCTGTTTGTCGTGGACATATGTCATCCCACTGTGGAAGACACGGATCATTTCCATCAAGTGAGATTTTGGCTTGCCAGGCTTCTGTGGTCGTTTATTCCTTCTCTTGTTCTCCCTTCATAAGAATTTAGGGTCATTTCATCTTTATTAGTGTGAAAGTGTTTCAGTATCTTAAGTAACAGTCTCACTGAGCTGTTTTCTAGGCAAAGTGGAGACAATAAAAATATTAAGCCATAATTCAATTTTAATTAGATTGCAGAAAAACAATAATAGAGAAACAACTATGATACTTGGTACAATAAATTTGCAGTAAATTTGCTCATTACAGGCTGGGATTCCACTGCCCAACAGTGGAAATGGGATCTTTGTATCCAACAGTCATGCTGATCATGAGACCACCTGTGTTATAAATGCTTAATTTAACATGAACTAGAGCACCTATTGCCTTGTAAATTTTCTTCCATGAAACTGCCTAACTCAGATTTTAGTACGTCAGGAGACCAAGTTTCCAAAAAGCAACATGTTTAAAAAAAAATGTAAAAAAAAATCACAAAGAATTATGAATATCCTGGCAAGTAATAGCTTTGTAAGAGTGAATAAATTCCAAACCAAGTTTAATTGCAGTAAAATATCTGAGGGTATATTTTTGCTTAAAGATTGTCATGGTTTGACCCTGGCTGGATGCCAGAGATTCACCACAACCTCTCCTGGAGGAGAAAAAAAATGGAAGATAAAACTGGAAAATAAAACTGGCCACAGGCAAAAAAGCAAGGCAACTACAAGTAAAGAATATAAAGGGTTTATTTTCTAACTAACAAGATTAGAACTGCGAAGGAAGCATCATTTAAAAGGCAACCTTTTCCCCCCACCCCTCCTTCTCTTATAACAGATCTCATATTCCCTTTTTCACCAGGAAAAAAAGGGGGAGCAGGGTAGGGGTAAACCAGGCAAGCTGGTATTTCTGACCAGATCCAGGGTAGGAACCATCTCTCTGCCCTTCCATAAAGTTCTCTCTCCCTCTCACAAGAGGAAAAATCTCGCATGACCCTTTCCCAAGTGAGATCTCGTCCCGGGGACGACAGTTCTTCCAAAATTCTCTGTTGTCCGAAAAGTCACAGCCAGGATTGCAGCTTTTAAGTACTGGCTTTTTTACTGTGTCATAATTGAGGCCATCCCAAAGCACACAGTTCAGATCCCACCACAATGCACAAAAAGTCTGTCCAAAGGATCTCTGCCGAGCTCTCAGCTAGTTCCAGGCTTCTGTTTCTGGGATCCGAAAAACATCTGCAGTTTTTCTCAGCTTTATCTCCATCTTCAGTTGTGGCTTAGATGGATTCTGCATCACTGGTTCTCTCTCTCTTTAGTCCATAGGCTTTCACCATGGTCATTCCAATTCACAAACAGCAGCGGGATGCCTGGAAGAACATTTCTACCCCTTCTCTCGTGGGCCTGGGGAGCCTTCGGGCTTTCAGCTTCTCGACACAGGTTCTGAGCCGGCCCCTACATCTTGCTACTGATTTTTTTTTTTCTCTCCCAAATATGTTATTCACAGAGACGTCTCTATCTCTATTACCTTGAGTTCCATGGCAGCGACTGAGCTGAGAGCTGAGCTGTTAACCTCCTCGCTGCCAGAGCAGCAAAAAAGCCCTAAACTAGGACAAAGATCTAAGCTTCAACTTATCTATTTTTTTTTTTTTGGCCAATCCCAATGAAAATGCTACTAATAAATAAGTGTAACTTTAAAAGGTCATTCTTACAGAATTAGCATGGGCCTCCTGTTACGTTGGAAAGAGCACAAGTTCAGCTGAAATTAAGTTTGGGGCTAAAGGGCACATTTCTATTTTAGCTGTCCTTTAATAGGTCCCTATTAAATTAGTGTTATATAAACTAAGCTTTAGCATAGTTCTATTTTTTATCCCTTTTTTACCATCAGCATAATAAAGATACAGGACTTGAGGAGTGCCTTTCACTACAGATACCATGTTTAATTTCTGCCTGACACCTGCAGAAAACCGGCAGGCATTAAATGCATGGCTCCCAAAGCAATATTCCCTCAGTTTCTTACCTATACCCCAGTCTTCTCCAGCATGTGCTTTGCATTTCAGAAACCCAGTAATTTCCACTGAACGCCTTTAAACTGGTAGACTTGCACCATTGGTAATTATTTTTCCTAATATATTCTGGGTGTGTGTCTTCCAAAGGGTATGCTGAAGCCAGGAAAGAGATTTAAGAGATGAATGGTAAATTATGGAACCCAAACAAGCATCTAAATCTTACTAAAATGACTTAAGCTCAAGGGAATGGTAACTTAAACACTAGGTTTTAAACTGAATTTGGAAGGGATGGAAAGGAATATTTCCCACCTTATAAGCAGCAGTCATAGAACCTATCACACATACAAACAACAAAATAGATATTTCTATTCAAAAGCTATAATAAGGAATAGGAAGAACGTTTCCTGTTGTATGTATTTTTGTGAAAGACTCTCAATGATCACTTAGGAAGTAATGTGAAGAAAAGTTTTACTGGCAGGTAGTGCAATTTCCCAGAGGACGGTGTGGTGTGACAGGGCTTCTGATATATGTAGTCGGAAAAGTACAGTAAAGGTGCACAGTTCTTGGTCCCACTGCTTTTGTAAAACGTAACTTCTGTCATTAAAAGAGGGGCTGCAAGAAAGGGCTGAGGAACTGTGCTCCATCCAAAGGAGCTGATGAGGAAAGCACAAGTTTTGTGTATTTAGACTGAATTTTGTGAGGATGGCTCAGTGTCTGCATTTGCAAGCACTGCTGCAGGGAAGAGACACTGCTCAGAAGAGTGGGGAGTGTGTTTGTGCCAGGCATCTCCCCAAACCTGGACCACAACACACAGGGCATCCCTTTGCTATCCCCCTAATCAAAATTGGAGATCTGCCCTTTGGGGAGTTTGTGCTGAGCTCAGATATACATGCTGTGCTGGGCCAGAAGGCTGTTCTGACTTCAAGCAGACACAGTATGTGGAGTGATACTGTATTCCTGGTGCCTGCAGGCACCTCTCCAGCTCTGCCTCCCTGGCTCACCCCACTGCCCTGAGGGCACTGGCTGCCGCAGTGAGGTCAGGGTCTGATGGCAGCTCAGCCTCTGCTGGGTGCTGTTTAGCGGTCAGCTTTTGTACCTTTTCACAATGAAGTTTAAATTTCTGTTCATTCCAAGAGAATTTAAAAGAAAATACCGTTTCCAGCAGGGGGACGACAGTGGAGTGAATTCAGGTTATGAAGGCAGAACGGCCTCAGGGGTGGTTGCCAGCTGTGGTGACTGTGAGAAGACACTATGTGTAAGGTGAAAACAGACTAGGCAGCAAATATCTCATAATTAAAAGTGGAATGAAACCAAGAATCAAGTTAATAACAATGTCCGCTGCATGGTTGCCGTGACCCATCTTTTCTCTGGGCTTTTCTCAGGAACAGTGTGTGATCACACGTACCATATGTGCAGCAGCATCTCAGCTGAGGGAGCTGGTAGTCTGAACTACTAATTTCCTTACAGTTAGTGGTGTTAGTTTGAGCCAAAGTGATATTAATTTTAATTAGGGCTGAAGGAAAGAAAAAAATATTTCCATTTGTTCCACTAAACCCCATAAATTTCCCTCTTGGCTCCATATGGAAAGCATTACATGAATTTTCCAGTGAATTTCTGTTTGTAGAGAGAGAAAGCAGTGGAAGTGCCCGTGTGAGCTGGCAGAAGTGTACACACTCTGCAGGTAGATGTGATTATTCAGAAAGCACCTTGTCGATTTGGTGGTTTGTACACCTGAGAAAAAAATTAGCAACAAAAAACCAACATGCCCAAGGGACCAGTTCCACACTGCAAATTCAGAAAAGCAAATCTCTAAAGTGAAGAATTCGTCGGCTATTCATTGTCTGAAGTATTTTTGTTCAAATCGTATGGTGGGTGCACCATAATAATCATAAACCACCACGAAATCCAGGTGTCTCCAGATCATCACAAACAGATAATGGGGTTGCATTCCAGGTATGTGGCAGGAGATGGAAGCAGCACCTTCCAGGTTTTGAAGCATCCATGAAGAAGTGAGCTATTAAAATTAAATCCTTATCTGGATCAAAATGAAATACATGGGCTACAGCACAGCTGCAATGAGGTCTGCAGTACTTTGGACTCACTAGGATGAGGCAGGACTGTTTCCTGGCTCTTTCCTGACCTGCATGTACACTTAGAAATCAAATGCTTCCCACAAAAGGAAGGAGGGGAGAGCACCCAGGGCTTGCCCTGGCAGCAGCTGGTAACAGCTGTGGTGTATCCCTGGAGCTGAGGAGTTCCTTTGGGAGCCCCAGCCTCGGAACGGGCAATTCACGTTCCCGGTAACCCAAGAAGTAAGATCGCATTCCAGCAGTCCATTCTGACAATCCATTATGCTTCACCTTGTTATCTCTGCACTGAATCCGGCAGATAATGTGTTTTCATTCAAGCTTATCTTCCAAAAAGGTAGCCACTCTGGAGTTGACAAGAATGAGAGATGGAGAATCCACTGTTCCCCATTCTTTCTTCATATTAAAGCACTGCTGAATAGAGATTTTAAGATTTTGGAAAGGAGTGAGTTTTATGGTATTTAGGTATTTCCATTTTCAATCCAAAAGGCTATGAAAATTATTTTTTCCTTGAGAGGGAGATACTGAAACCTGAGTTAAAGCACTTAAATTAAGCAGTCTGAAAATACACAAAGCCTTTCTACATTGACTGTACAGGGAATTTGGCCGCTGCCTTTAGGAAGACTGTGAAAACAGCTAAAATGAGAGCACCAGTATGTACATAAAGTAGGTCAGGTTCTTCCCTCTGCCTCAAATTTAAGAGCCTTCTATTCTTTGACAAAATCTACCTGGCTAATTAGCTCTGCCTCATCACATAGCACCAACTCTTACATTAGGCAGCGGCTTGACAAAACTGATTTAAAAAAAGAAATGTGTGTGATTGTCACTGTGTGTGTTTTTCAGCTACAACTGCAGTGTGTCAGACACCAAGGGGGAAGATACTCTTTTGAGAATTAACATTTGTTTGAAGCACACCTGCACCTGAGTGATTTCCTTCACTAGAGAGGCTGTGTACTGACAGGAAGGAGCTTGTTCTTACTATTTAAAAAAGGGGAGAAAATGCTGATGAATCTTTTCTTTTGTCTGTGCAACTTATCAAAAGGTAGTTTACAATATAATTAGTATGTGTGGAAAAAATTGAGGTGCTTTTTATCCTGCTGACTGGTTTAGAAACAGGACCCAGTTTTTCTCTATTATTCTTCCTCTGTGTAGTCTCTTGAGGCAGAAACTCTCTCAGAGGTGAGAACACAGCTTCTGATACAGAAAGGCCTTGATCTTGCCAGGGGTTTTGGAAAACAGGGGAAAAGGAAGTCCTGCTGAGCATAGTTGCCTTGGATTTTGTGGTATATTCCTCTTGAGGCATGTCCCTCATCCCATACCCCTGTGCCACTGGGTTGAGCAATGGGAAAGCTGCTTTTTTCCAAGGCGATGGAGTGCCCCTGCAATCTCAGTCTGTCAGCTGATTGATCACTGGAAGAACAACACTCCAGGATGCTGGAACCAAGCAATTGGGCTTTGCTTGCTGCAGGTGCTCTCCAGAGCTGTGATCCAGACAGCAGTACCTGGAGCTTAACCAGCTCCTTGATCCCCTTCTTGCTTATTCCATCTGTTCTCCGCTTTTTGGCAAATTTTTCTCATCCTTCAAGCTTTCCGGCAGCAGTGATAATAGACTGTTGCAGGAATAGATTCATTTATCCAAATCTTTTTTAAAGAATGAAAAGGATGGACTTCAAAAGCAGGAAAATGGGATGCAGTGCAGGTGAACAGAAGAGTGTGCAGTCAGATTAAATTAGCCTTTCTGTTTGCAGGCAAAGGAACCCATTTCTACCTGCCTTTTCAATTTTTTTTTTTTCTAACAGCAAGGGTGAATATGGAATGGGGTGGATCTCACGTAAATGGAAGGTTTAAAGTTGAGCTAGTAGGAAGGCAGATCCACTGGGGAGGCGGCGTTCAGGGATACAGTCCTGGGATGTGTAACTGCTCTGCTTGGCAAAACAAGGTTACAGAGGTAGGGAGTACCAATGCTGAGGCTGCACATATACAAACCCTGATATCCTTTCCATACCCTAAACCAACATATCAGGGAAAAGTCAGGTAGCAGTGCAATTAAAGAGTGAGTGACATTTTTTTGAAACAACACCTCGGCCTACAATTGTATTTCTTTTCTCACCTCCACCCAAACATTTAAAATAGTGGACGATAAAGCAGGATCATCTGGCCCCTCTGTGACAACTCTGATTTCATTCAATTTGGTTTTCTTTCTTTGTTAAAGATTTGTACATTGTTGGAGAACAGGGTTTCGGGCATAGCGTTGGTATTCTCTAGTTTCGAGTTCATCCTCAGGGCTTTAAATTATCCATTCTTCAGCAACCTTTTTAATTGGCTTATCTGTTTTAGGATCAGTGTTTGAAAGATTTAGCAAAAATAATGGACTGTTGTGAAACATCTGTACTCTGTAGGAAAAAATGGAATTCATGCCTACTATGAGAAATGGAAGAATATTTTGGCGTCTCACTCCATGCAGAGATAGAATAGGGTGAAGAACTTCTCCTAATTTTTGATTCACCTGACCTTTCTCAGAATCTGGTGGCTAAGAGGTCTGGGTTTTAACTACAAGCTCATATGCTGAAAAAAACCCCATTATTTATTGTGAACTTGCCTCCTACATTCATCTGAGGTTTCCTACCTCTTGTGCTGGAAGAAAAAGGAAGCAACTATCCCACCCTTTATGATTTTACAGACTGTTTTACCTCCCCTCAGTCACCTTTCTTCTAGCATTGGGATCCAATCTATTTAGCTGCTCCACAGATGGAAACTATTCCCAGTCTTTGATCTTCTTTCTTTGAAGCTTTTCCAGGTCTGTCTTGAGGGAAATGTGGGTGGTTGGACAGATGGAGGAAGGGCAATGGACCACAGCTGGAGTGTCCAAAATGTAGGCGAACGAGCCTACACTGTGGAATGAAGGTCTCCGCTTTGTTCTTTATCCCTTCTCTAAGAGTTTTCAGTTACTATTCTGTTGTCCTAAGCATTGAGCTGATACTTTTACTTACCTGTTATCATTCCAAAATCCTACTCCCAAGCTTACTACTTAGCCTAGAGCCCATGATTTCATATAAAAATCAGTGAGTAGTTGCTGCACTTTCATTTACTGTTTTTAAATCTGCCATCTTACTGCTTCAGCACTCAGCCTTATAAGGTCTTCTGCTGTGCCACGAGGAGAATCGTGCAAATACCTCCTCCCTTCCTTTGTTTCTGCTGTGTGGAGGCAGCTCGGAGCAGCTGGGACACAGCCCCTTTCTTGGGATAAAGCTGTGGGCGACCACTTACATCGCTGGGGCTCTGCTTGCCTGCCTGATGTTTCCTGGGCAAATACAGATGCTCTGCAGCTTTATCTTGACTTGGTAGTTGTCCCAAATAATTGCAGATGAAACAAAATGTTCCAGTTGGAGCTTTCCCTGCATAACTAAACAGGGAAAAAGGTGAGAGGACCTTTATAGCCCTATTGCCATGCACTGTTTCAGCACTCAGAGCTTTGTTTAGAGCTCGGCCTCAATACAAACCCCGGAAACTATTCTGCTGTGATCTCACATAAATTACTGCAGATCACTTCACATTTATGACGTTTTAATCCTTTTCTGGTTGCTGTTTCTTCTTCAAACAACAGCTCCCTGCCCTACTCGCCCAAACTGAACTTACTAAAGGATTTTATGTAGTTGTGACAGTAACCAGAGCCATAACAGAAGAATAATTAAATGCGATTTTTATTTTATAAGGTAAAATTCACTGTCTGCCACCCACCACCATTGCATCAGAATCACTGACATTTAGGACAGACAGCATATCTGGCTGTACAAGGCATTTCCTATTAACCTGTCTACATTGATGTGATAAATTTCCTAATTAGGTTATTCCATTCCATGGCTTTTTATAGCTCCCCAGTCTGTAGCATTTTTATGAATAGTTTATGCTGTGGTGTACTTATTAATAATGGCATAATTATCTCGCAGGTTCAATTAAAAGGTAATCTAGTAGGAGGTGGAATTCCCAATTACTGGGAAAGTAATTGGGAAAGACGCCTGTTCTCACTGTCTTTCATCTCCGATGTGATTGAATTGGTCTTTCTCCCAAATAAAATGCAGCTTTTCATGCCTGTGGAGGAAAGAGAGAGGTCATGGAAACCTGTGGAGACCATATATAATGATGTCTATTTTTACCTCCACTTTTCTGTAAAGATACAATTAAATCTGTAATACACTCAAATTGCAGACACTCTGTGCACTCACTTGTAGATAAGACAGAAAAATAATTTATTTTCATTGCTGTTTATTGTAATTCTAAAACAACTTTTCTATTTCAGGTTCATTAACCACGCCTTTGCAAGTGCATGACAAGTAAAAAAAACAAAACCACAACCACATTTTATTTCTTACAAGTGTTTCACTTTGGAAACTTGTAAATAGGTACCATCCCCCTTTTAGAAAATGTCAGAACATTTTGACAGATTTAAATCTGTAATTTAATATTCATAACTTAAAACTCCAGGTATAATTTCCAGGGAAAATAATTGTGAATAATGCCAGGGGTTGATTAGTAATCTGTTTTCCTTTCAGGCAAGTGTTTACAATAGTTATTGAAAAATTAAGCTTTTGAAACTGGAATATTTTCCATGAATGCTGTTAAATGAGTGGCACTAAAGAATGAATTGTTTTTCTTCACTATTTTTTTTTAGGAAGATACAAATATAAAACTTTTATTTTTTTAGCCTTTTCAATTTGACATAATGGATGCCACTACCTGAGGTACACACCTGTGTTGGTCTCATCCAGTGTCTTCATATACCCAGATTTCTCCTTTGGGCATGGATTTGCAGGATCTCTGACAAAAATTCCCATGGTTTAAGAAGGAAATGTACTTTGAGAACAATAAAAACATGCATCTATCCCCAGTCTTCTTCAAAAATATTTTAATGAAATATTAATCTATCTTCATGTGGTTGTTATTTTCATAAAAGAAAGTCTTGGACCAGGGGGTCCAAGCTTTTCTCTCCATTAATTACTGGTTTGAGTGTGTGTATGGAGAGTGTCTGGGCTTCTTTCCAAGTCATACTAACTTTTTCCTTTAAATATCTGAAAATGGGCATAATATGTATAAGATCACAAGGTGTTTTCCCCATTAAAATATTCCCAAGATTAGCTCACAGTTTGGCGAAATAAACCAAATTTAATTTCTTTGGCCGTTTTTATAGGGAACTTATTACAGACAGATTTCAGATTGGGGCACAGTTCACTGTTGAGAGTGATGGACTTCAAGCTCTTTCTCTGTTTTGAGACTGCACACAGTGTCAATAAAGATTTTATGGGGTTTTAATTTAATGGCCTTTCATACCCTTAAAGTAAGAAAATAAGGCAAGAAGTTTCATGGTCAGGATGCTTTTGACATCCCACCTCATCTCCTGACTTGGCTTTTGGATTCAGAACCCTAAAATGTTGCATGCAAAAAGGAGTCAGTTCTTTATACACTCTTCTCTTATTTACATATTTACATTTTATTATGTTAATATGTTTACACAAATTCACATTTTATATATATTTTATAGGTAGTATTTGTGTGTGCTCAACTAGCAACGTGGTTTTGTTACCTTTACCAAGCTGCATATGTGGTGGCACCTTCACACTGCAGCTCAAACACCAGCCTGAGCACCACGACAGCTTCACAGGTGACCAGGGTTTTAAACTCCAGGGGTTTAAAAAATATTCTCCTTGTCATTCCGAACGGCCTATTGACGGGGAGAGTCCATTTAGTCCCACCACTGATGGATGGTGACTAGTGTAAGCTCACAGTCTCTGGATTTGTCTGTAACAGCTCATGGAAATCTCCGAAAGCGCAAGAAAAACTGAGAGAATGGAATTCAGAGTGCTGAAAAAGAAGGAAAAAAGAAAAAAAAACGAGTCAGCCTAAATGTGCCGTACAACATTGCATAGCAACAGCGCTGGAAATATTTACTTAGTTATTGTTTCCTTATCATCACTAATGAAGTACTCAAGAGCCTGTTTGCATTGCCCTCCTGTTAAACAAAGCATACGCATCTGTAGATTTAAATAGGCATGGGGTTTTTTCTGCCATGAGCTACCAGAGATCCCAGCTATTTTCACAGGGACCAGCTTACCCTGGTACGTCAGGGTGAAATGTATACATTTATGAATGTGTTTCAGTGAAAGTTTCAGATTATTTATAATCCCAAAGTTGATTGGGACCCGGGTTCGCTCACCGAGGGCTGTGCTCTTTGCAGGGGCACACCCGAGCAACGCGGCATCACGTTTCTAAACACCGATATCCAACTATGAGGTGTCAAAGCACAAGCGGCCGGAATTACAGGGCCGTAAAGGTTTGCAGGATCCCCGAGGTGAGCAGCGGAACCCTGGCACCACTGAGCCTTCCAGGGCGAGGCTGGAGCTCCCGGGTGTAAAGAGCAAACTGTGGCCGCTGTACACGAAGCTGCAGTGCCAGAGCACACATCGCTCCCCGCCCGGCACAGGGAACACACCGGGAACACAACGCCCGCCCTCAGCGAGAGGCTCTGGCACCACCTGCAGCCACCCGGCTGCCCACGCCGCGTGTCCCAGTGCCCCTTCCCTCCAGGGCTCAGAGCGCACGGACCGACAGCGCACGGCTGCACAGCACCGCGCCCCTTCCCTCTTCCCCGCGCCCCGGGGACAATGCGGGATCCCCGACACGGCGCCTGAGGGGGAGCGGCCATGTCAGCGCCCCGCCCCGGCGCGTGCGCGGCGGCGTCCCGGGAAGATGGCGGAGGCGGAGGAGGAGTGAGTGCGGCGGGATCCGCCGCCATCCGCGGGCACCGCGGGGCTGGGGGTCGGGGGGGCGGCCCGGGATGCCACCGGCATGTGACGGGACTGTCTCGCCCGCAGGCCGAGGCGGCGGATCCCGCTGGTGCCGGAGAACTTGCTGAAGAAGAGGAAGGCGTACCTGGCTATCAAGGCCACCCAGGCCAAGCAGGCGCTGCTCAACAAGCGCAAGGTACGGCGGGGCGCGGGGGGG
>WEKX01023839.1:0-21959 GCA_013390025.1 Pitta sordida
AAAAGCAAATTAACAAAACTAACCCAGGGAATCTGTGGGTGCCCCAGGTCGGCCACATCCGTGCGGAGAGGGACATCCTGGTGGAGGCTGACAGCCTGTGGGTGGTGAAGATGTTCTACAGTTTCCAGGACAAGCTGAACCTTTACCTGATCATGGAATTCCTGCCCGGAGGTAACTGGGGATGGTTTGGGGATGGGGGATTTCTTAATTACCACCAGAGTAATTGTGGAGTGTGTTTTGTGACAGGGCTTTGTAAAGGTTTCTGCTTTTTGGGGTGCAGGAGCTTGGGGTTAAGCTTGGCCTAAATATTCTCCTCGTTCCTGGCTTTCTGTGGAACCACCACAAAACCAGGTTTGGCTTCTCTAAGGTGTCTGAAATCGGCATATATTGGTTTTTTTTTAAACTATAAATACCTTACAAAGTCCATTTTTTTCCTCATGGTGACCTGGACTGACCAAACAGGCTGATAAAATCCCAAATCTGCCTTTCCTTATTGCAATTGGAGAGTTGAAAGTGGTGGTGGGACCCTGAAGCTGCAGGTGGGGAATTTCCAGTGGGAAATTTCCAGAAGATCCCAGTTATTCCCTCCTCACAACCAGGGCTGATCACATGGACTTAATTCAACTCCTTAAATGAGCGTGTTGCCCTTTAGGTGACATGATGACCCTGTTGATGAAGAAGGACACCCTGACAGAGGAGGAGACTCAGTTCTACATCGCCGAGACCGTGCTGGCCATCGACTCCATCCATCAGCTGGGATTTATCCATCGGGACATCAAACCCGACAACCTCCTCCTGGATAGCAAGGTAGGGACTGGGGAGGGGGAACCGGCCTTCTGGGGGTTAATGGTGGCCTGAATTAATGTCAATATTGGCCTGAATTAATTTAATATTGGCCTGAATTCATGTCGAGAGCTGTGGAAGAAGGTGGAGGGGCTGGAGCGTGTCCAGGGAAGGGAATGGAGCTGGGAAGGGAATGGAGCAGCTGAGGCAGTTGTGGGGGCTCAGCCTGGAGAAAAGGAGGCTCAGGGGGCACCTGGAATTCTCTCCAGTCCCTGACTGGAGGGGGTCAGGCTCTGCTCCCAGGGAACAAGGGACAGGAGGAGAGGGAACGACCTCAGGAAGAGATTTAGGTTGGATATTACAAAACATTTTTTTCCTGGAGAGGATGGTCAGGCACTGGAATAAGTTGCCCAGGGCAGTGGTGGAGTCACCATCCCCAGAGGTGCCCAAGAGGCCTCTGGATGTGGCACCTGGGGAGGTGGTTTACGGGGATGGTGGTGGTGGGGCTGGTTCTCTTCCATCCCTGACAAGTCCCTGATTTCTCTGCTTGTGGTTCTTCCCTTGGTCCTGTATTTTGGTCGGTTGGTTCTTTTCCAGGGCCACGTGAAGCTCTCAGACTTTGGTCTGTGTACTGGGCTGAAGAAAGCCCACAGGACAGAATTCTACAGGAACCTGAACCACAGCCTTCCCAGTGACTTCAGTGAGTACCTGGAGGCCTGACCCGACTCTTTTTGGTCTAATAATCAAATTACAGCTCGAGCTGTAATCTTGATTTGCTGTAAAATAAAAATAATTTCAGTCACTTTAAACCCATCTTCACTCCCAGGGGTTTGTCCCCTGAAACAAAGGCTGCTGGAAACCTGGAATGAAAAGATGGTGGGTTTTATTTGAATTAATTTAAATTGATGAGTGAGCACAGCCTCTTTGAATATTCAGGAATTTTCTGAAGGGGAATAACCTGAGTTACGGATTTAAGGATGGATCAGTCATGAAAGGCTTGATGGATGTTGTCAGTATTTCATCGGTTTGGAAGTTGCTGGTTTTAGGGTGTTGTATTAAATGAGGTCTTTAATTTGGGGGTAAAATTAATTTGGGTGCCCAGTAGGATCCAGTCACAGATGTTGAATCTCCTTCAGCTTTCCAGAACATGAATTCCAAAAGGAAAGCAGAGACTTGGAAGAGGAATCGACGGCAGTTGGTGAGTGGGTTGGAAATCCTCTTCCTGAGATGTTGCATCCCAGTGCCACGTGGATTGACATGGGAGGGGTTAATGCATCCCAGAGTCCTCAACAATCCTGAATTATTTTATTTAAAAAAAAGAGTAATGCCTCCAGTTTGTCCTGAGCAGCTGGTGACACATATACCTGAGCCAGCACTGCCAGGATTATTTCCATGGATATTTGATGCCTCCCAAAACAAACAGTTCTTGCCACTTCCAGCCTGACAAAAGAATGCTGACCCATCCCAAGGTGTACACGGGCAGTGGCATCTTTCCCCGCATTCCTGAGGGTATTTTAACACATATCAACTTGTTAATTTTGCCTCTACACGTCACAAAATAAAGGCTTTAAAGAGCTTTGCTGAAGGAGCTCAGAGACAACCTGGTCTCTTCCTCAAAACAACAACCAGTGTTGTGTGAGTTCCCACTTCCAGGCCAGGCAGGTTTTTTTTCCCTGATAACTGATGGTGTTTGTTCCAGGCTTTTTCTACTGTGGGGACTCCGGATTACATCGCTCCTGAAGTGTTCATGCAGACTGGATACAACAAACTCTGCGACTGGTGGTCCCTGGGGGTCATCATGTACGAGATGTTGATTGGTAAGGAAAGGGGCAGGGCAGGGGCTTGAACAGGAATTGTGTGGGAGAGCAGCTGCACTTCATGGAATCGTGGAATTCCAGGCTGGGTTGGGTGGGAGGGACCTGAAAGCTCATCCAGTGCCACCCCAGGGACACCTTCCACTGTCCCAGGTTGCTCCTGCTTGGCCTTGGACACCTCCAGGGATGTCACAGCCAACCTGTCCCTGTGCTCAGACCTCCTGCTCTGGGAGGGGTGTTCTGACCAGCACATCTGGGGCTTCAGGAACTATTTTTTGCTTTATCTAAGGGTGTATTTCCCTTTCTTTCCAGGTTACCCACCCTTCTGCTCCGAGACCCCTCAAGAGACCTACAAGAAGGTGATGAACTGGAAAGAGACCCTGACGTTCCCTCCAGAAGTTCCAATCTCCGACAAAGCAAAGGATCTTATTTTAAGGTGCCAGACACACGGTTTGCCACTTAACTACAACCCTGATTTCCTTGTCCTGCTGTGTTCTGTGCCTCTCATGGCTTGTTCCACGTGTTAAAACCCTGCAGTGACAAACTGTCGTGCTGAACTCCCTCGTCAGATACTTCTTGTCTCTCAGTTTAGTTGTTCCCTGACTGCTCTGGCAAAACGTTTCTGCTCCTTATTTCACCTTCCAAAGGAAGCAATTTGGATCCTTTTGCCAGAGGTGGCTTCTGACAGCAGGAATGGTTTTGCCACTGTGTGCACTGGAGCGTAGGGATGTATCCCAGTGCTTCGTTTGTATTCCCCACCATTATCTATTCCCAGGACAGAAATACAAATGTCCGCGTTTTTAGGCTTTCTGTGTTCTCCTGCTCTACCCTGGTCCTGGAATAGAAAGGCCACATTATCCTGTTGGGAAGGAACATCCTAACCATGGCCTTGGACATTCCTGAGCAGAACTTTGTGTGTTGCTTTTGCTGTGGGAGTTCTTGGGCTGCTCCATTCCTGCGTTAAACCGTAGCAGGGTCAGTCCAGAAAGCTGCTCCGTTTCTGGCTGGAATGCTTTCCTTTTTCATTCTCCCTTCATTTTCATTCTTCCTTCCATCCCAGATTTTGCTGTGAATGGGAGCACAGAATTGGTGCATCTGGTGTGGAGGAAATAAAGAGTAACCCATTCTTTGAAGGGGTTGATTGGGAGCACATCAGGTAAGAAGCTTTGCAGACCGAGGGAGCTGCTCTTCCCCAGGGACTGTCCTGCAGCCAGGGAGCAGCTGCCTGGAATTTGTCACCTCCCGGCTGTGGGGGAGAGGATTTTGTTCCCTACCTGAAGCTTGCTGAGGTTTAAGGCACCTTCAGTCTCGATTCTGTTGAAGAAAGTGGCTGAATCCTGCTTTGCCTTTGGAATTTTAATGTTCCCTGTGCTCTCCTTGGCAGGGAGAGACCTGCTGCCATTTCCATAGAAATTAAAAGCATCGATGATACCTCAAACTTTGATGAATTTCCAGAGTCTGATATCCTCAAACCAACAGGTAAGTGACTGGTTCTGCACGTGAACAACCTTCTCCAGTAGAACAACCTTCCCTGTTAATCCAAGGATCTCATAAATGCTGCATTTTTTATTTTTTATCCTGATGGAATGCCTTGGTAGCCTTGGGTGTGGTGTGAATTCCCAAAGGGTCCTTGGGTTTGCTCATCAAAGCACAGTCACGTGTTTGCTCCATGTGTCTAAAAACAGAATCCTGGAATGGTTTGGGCTGGAAAGGACCTTTAAAGCTCCTCCAGTGTCACCCCCTGCCCTGGGCAGGGACATTTTCTGTGTCCCAGGAGGCTCCAAGCCCCATCCAACCTGCCTTTAAACACCTCCAAGGATTGGGGCAACTTCTCTGGGCAACCTGTGCCAGTATTTCACAGCCCACATCGTAAACTATTTCTTCTCTATGTTTAGTCTGAACCTACCCTCTTTTAGCTTAAAACCATCGTGCTCTGGTCCTGGGCACCAGCATTTCTTCCCTGGGCTTGAACACGAAGGATTTATGGCATTTTTTTTCCCTTTCCTCTCTCATATTTTGCACGAAAATAAAACTTTGCAGTGCCCAGAGGGGTAACTCCATTTCTTCTGTGTCTTCCCAGTGGCCACGAGCAACCACCCAGAGACCGACTACAAGAACAAGGACTGGGTTTTTATCAACTACACCTACAAACGTTTCGAGGGCCTGACGGCCCGAGGGGCAATCCCGTCCTACATGAAAGGGGGGAAGTGACCCAGCTGTCCCTGGCACCTCTGAGTGGAATCCTGTTGCTGTACTTTGGGTTCATCCCCGTAAAAGAACTCCTTTTTTTTTTGTTTTGTCTTTTTTTTTAAAGAAAACTCGAGGGCTATCAACTCATGGAGGAGACTTCAGGACTCTGTTTTGTTCCTGAGGATTATTTCTGTTTGTTTGTTTGTTTCCACGTTGTTTGCATCACCTTTTGCTGCTTCAGGAGCGAAGAGTTTTGTTTGTGGAATCCTTTGCCAGGCCCTGCAGTCCAGGGGCAGTCGGGAGCCTTTCCCCCCACCGTGGCCCTGCCAAGCTCAGGATGCCCTGGGGGACTGTTTGCCAGCCCTGCAGGAAGTGACAAAACTCCCTCTGCCAATCCTGCCAGCGGTGTTTGCCCCTGGGGAGGCTGATGAGGGCTCCAGGAATGAAGCAATAATTAAAAGCGCTCCAGGAAACTGGAGCAGGAGGACACAGCTCGGATTTGCCTTAACCTCGGTTTGTTGTGCTGTTTTTATAAAGCTCCTTGGAAGCCTCTCGGATGGCATTTCTCAGCTCTGTGGCAGTGCCCTCCAGCCCTGGTGCACTTTACTTTTGGTACTAAGGGACCCTCAAGCCATTGAATCTTTTTCCTGAATTAAAAAAAACAAGTGCAACGCTTCTCCTCCCGCAGACAGAGGAGAGAAATGAGCCTTTTCCTCCTCCAGGCGCCGAGGGTTTTTGGGTAGTGGATGACAGGACACAGATCTTAAAGTGGTCACGGAATTGGAGCAGAGAGGGAGGGGAAATTCCTTGGATCCTGGGTGCGCAGAGCTGGCTCAGCTCCTGTGGCTGCCTGGTGCCATCTCTTGGCCGGCTCTGGGCTCTGCTGCACCTTCAGCAGTTAGAAGATGGGGTTGTTTTTTGTCTTTAGTGGCCTTTTTGCTGTTGGTTTTGAGTAGTAAAGTGTGAGGATCTTGCTGGTGTTTGGCGGCAGAGCTGCTCGTGCTGTCCTGCCTGAACCATCCCTGGGGTTTTCCACAGCCTGGGGTCACTTTTGGGGCAGTGGAAGCCACCGTGGCCACGTTGATTATTGCCTGCTGCAATTAGTCAAACATTCTGATGAGGTTCTCTCTCTCCAGGAGGGCCCCAAAGTGCCTTTCCTTCCCTCAGCCCCTGCAGCATCACGGCAGCATTTGGGGAGGGAGGATTCTGCCTCACCTGAGCTCTAACCGGGAGCTCCATGTCTGGAGTTAACTCTGCACTTCCAGGGGCAGGGTCCAGTCTGTCGTTTGCAATCGGTTTGGGAGGTTTCTGAAAGCCTCAGTGTGAATTGTCTGGGATTCCTGCAGGTCTCTCTCGGTGCTGAACTCCAGAGAACACACAAAGCCTGAGTGAAAGGAAAAACCTCCAGGGCTGCTGAGTCCTGGATGAGGAAATGAAACAAAATGGGTTTGTAGTGGAACTTTTTTTTTTTTTTTAAATAGGTGCTTTTAGGGAATTGTGCCCTACGTGTCTTCTGAGTGCCATCCTGAAGGAGTGCTGGGGGTTGCCAGTCCTGTAAATAACTCCTGTCCTCTCCCTCACCACCCCCTGTGCTTTTTCTACGTGCTCCAGTGACTTGCCATAAGCAGTTGAGGTACCACTTGAAATGCAAAATAGCCTTAATTCGAAGTGCCAGGGTCAGTGGAATCACCAGGGCTCCCCTGGATGGACAAGGGCTAAGGGAAGGAATGACTCCCAGGCTCAGGCTTTTACCAGCTCGTCCCTAAGATCACCTTTGTTTGAAGGACTGATACCAACTTCTCCTGCAGTTTCTTCCAGCCTTTTGAAAACGTTGCCTTATAAACCACTGCAATTAATACAAAACCATTTATATTTTTATTTTTCAATTCCTATCAGCTCAGTTCCTGCCTTAGGATTAAAAACAAAAATCCAAATCCTTTAAAGCTGTTGTGGATTAGCAACGAATGATGTTGAGAGAGTTGCTGCAGTCGTAGCCCTTGACTGAAAGGGACCAGCATTTTTATTTATAAATACCAAAGAATAAAAACAATTACCAAGTTGGGATGACTTGCTGTGAAAACAAAACCCCCCAACTCTCCAGTACTGTGGACTGTGCATTTTTATTCTGTGTTTGACATCAACCTGAGTCCAAGGTGAAGCTTTTCCAAGGACACTTGGGGACCTCATTCCCGTTGTCTTCCAGCAGAAGTTGGATGTCTTTGGACACACCTGCAGGGGGAGGTTCTGGATCCCAGGTGCATTTTAAGCCTCTTCCCTACTCCAGTTTTCCCCCAACATTAGGTGTGTCCTGGAGTTTGTCCTTCCCAGGATCCACCGTTGGCATCTAACAGGGTTTTGGATGCCTGTTCCATCTCCCGTGGTAGCCAAATGTTTTCCTCAGCTGTTTGTTTTATCTTTAGCTCTTTATTTTTTTTTTTGTTAACCTGGAGTTGCTGGACTTGCAGGAATAATTCCAAGCTGAATTCCCAATGGATCTGAACACCTCATCTCTCTACCCTGCCCAGCACAAAGCTGCACCAAGTGTTTCTTATCACAGTGCCCTGACTCTGCCTTAACCTCCGAGTTGACTAAAGTGTTCTGTAAATATTTAAAAGCTGTTCCCAAATTGCACTGTAACATTTGGCAGGTGGTGCCAACTTTTTATGGAACGATCTCCTTGTGTTGTGTAAATAAACTCCTCTTAGTATAACACGCTCTTGCCCGTAACGTTGTGTTTTACAAACTGGAGTTGTACAATCCCAGACTGGTTTGGGTGGGAAGGGACCTTAAATCCCATTGATTCCACCTCCCACTGTCCCAGGCTGCTCCAGCCTGGCTTTGGCCACTCCCAGGGATGGGGCACCCTGTGCCAGGGCCTCCCCACCCTCACAGGGAGGAATTTCTTCCAAATATCCAACTTAAATTTCCCCTCTTCCAGTTTAAACCCCCTCCCTCTTGTCCTGTCACTCCGGTTCCTCAGGAACAATCCCCCACCCCCTTCCTCGTAGCCCCTGCAGGTCCTGGAAGGTGCTGAGATGTCTCCACGTAAATCCCACCTTGTTCAAACTCTTCACATCTATCCTGACCATCATCAAGTTCTGCTGAAGCTGGAACTCAAAACCAGAGCTGTTCCCTTCCAAAGACAGAAGTGGAGAGCACCTTTCAGAGGAGTTACCAAAAATTCTGGTGTTCTCACATGTTCTAAGTGTTGTCGGAGCCTGTGCTGCCTTTAGAACATCCCTG
This sequence comes from Pitta sordida, assembly GCA_013390025.1. Classification (NCBI taxonomy): domain Eukaryota; kingdom Metazoa; phylum Chordata; class Aves; order Passeriformes; family Pittidae; genus Pitta; species Pitta sordida. Next base: position 8,031 of record WEKX01023839.1, read on the forward strand.
TGAGGAGTTAAAATCAACCTTTTGAGGTCCTCAACCCTCCTCAGATCCCTGCCAGGCTCTGATTCCAAACTGCTCCTGAGTGTTTGGGATCACAGGCTCCAAATCCTTCTATCCCTCTGTCCCCTGCCCCTTCATTTCAAACAATTTCAAACAAGAGCCAAGCACGTCACGTATAATTTATATTTTAATACTGAAATCACACAGCTGGAGTTCATACACAGCACGGGGAACACTTCAGGACACCTGGAGAAAGACAAGAGTTGACCTTGTACCTGAATCTGTGACCATGAGAGGAGGAAAAGCAAACACTGGTTCAGTTGGGTTCGGTGTCCCAGTGGAACTCATGAAAATTAAAATCCAAAATTCATCTTCAGTTACTTGGGAAAGGCAATGAACTACAGTGGTGAAAACTGCCTGGAAATGATGGGAGCTGGGAATTGTGGGACTCTCCATCCCGTGCTGAAGGTCCACGTTGGCTTTTCCAACCTTATTAATTCTGTGAATCCACTGAGAGTCTTTCACCTGTGGCCACTAGTTCCAATAAACTGAACCTGACCTTGGGCTCAGAGACACCCACAGGGGGAACTTGGTTGGGCTGGACACGATATTTGATCCCCCAAAGTGCCACTGAGGTGCAGTTCTCAGCTCCTGGGGCTTTGCTGGGGTCCCCTCCTCACCAACCCCCAGACTCCAGTCCTTAGAGCAAAATGTGTGACCTCCAACTCCATCTCAGCAACACCAACACTCCAAGAATTTAAACTGACACGGCTGTAAAAATAAATAAACACTGAAAAACATCCTCACAGGGCCTGGGGCAACCTCCATCCCTGCTGGGCACCTCCTGTCCTGAGGGAAACGCTCCTCTCCAGGGCTGGGTTTGGTGTGGCCCCTGGGGGAAGGGGAGTGGTCCCTCTGTTTTTCTTTCTCTCCTACAAAAATAGAAATTCATCTGTGAGTGCACATCCCCCCCCAGCTCCGAAGGACACTTCTTGCATTGACCCAGTGACTCAGGGGGAGTTTTCACAAGTAATTGGGTGGAATTTGGGCAGCTGAACCCCTGGGACTGGAAATCTTCCCAAAGGCACTTTGATAAAAACGGGAGAAAAAACGTATTTGCTGCACTTGGGAAAGAAGCTGAGAACAGAAACCTGAATCCAGACAAATGGGAACCAAATGCATCAGATTCTTGGCAGAGATTTGTTACTTGGGACTGAAAATTTGTGCTTGATCTTGTCACGTGACAGTGCAAACCAAACCACCCTCAGCAGCAAAGAGCAGCAACCCTCACTCTCCAATCCCCCAGGCACCTGGCACAGGGAAAATTAACACAAATTCCCTTGATGATGCAGCCCTGACAACAAAAATTAAACTGTCTAGGGGCAGCCTGACACCTTCCTCTGCTTGGCCAAGCAACTCAGTGGCCAAGTGGCCCAGTTTTCAACAGCACTGACCTGAGCAACTCTGCAAGTCCCTCTCCTTCCTCTGGAATGGTTTCAGCTTTTCTGTGCACCAGCAGCACGTTTGAACGCTCCAGTTTGGGGGTGTGAAGGCTGTACACAGCCACCAGAAGGGCTGGGCTCACCCTGTGCCCGGGGAAGTCCTACAGGGAATTCCCTGCTCCAGGACCAGCAAGGCTCCGGTCTGAGCTAAACCAGCCTGGAGTTGTTCACAGAGCCACAGCTTTGTTGGCCCTGAGCACAAAATTCCCAGAGCCTTTCCCACCCCCAGGGTAATAGAGCAGGAGAGTTGTTTCCCAGGTGGATTTTTCTCCCCTGGGGGTTGGTTTATTCCTGGGATTTTGTACCTGCCCGACAGCAAAACGCTTCCAAAGTGGTAAGAAAGGAGCTGGTTTGTAAAGCTGCAGGAGCAGAGTGTTCCTTGGAGGATTCACAGGAATTCTGACTGAGGTTGCTGAGGGCAGGGATTTTACACAGGTACTGAACTGTTTGTACTGGGAGCTCCTCCACTGTTGGGTTTGGGGTTTTTTTTGTCTGAGCAGAGGGATGGAGGAGACAAGTGGAATCTGCAGAACCCAAGGTCACCTCTAGAAAGCTCCACATCCATCTGGCTACCAAACAGATTGACTTGGTTGGTAAAACATCAGCTACAGCCTCTTTCGGGTTTTCTATTAGTTTTACTGAACAGAAAACATCCCTAAAAACAACGGCTCCACCTCCTGGAGAAGTATCACACGGGGAGTTCCTACCAACAGGCACACGCTTCCCAGGGAACTGGCTGCTCCTCGCCCAGGACACCGAGCTGGATCCAAAGCCAGGTGGCAGTGCAAGCAGGTTCCTCCAGGCTCAGCATTCTGCTGTCCCAACTCTGCTACATTTCTGCTGGTTGCTCAAATCTGTCCTGCTTTGATGTTCAACTCCTCTGATCCCCCACCAAAGCAAAGCTAAGCGTCGTCGTGGTAAAGGAAAGCTCTGTCTTGACAGGCCCACAATTTCCTCTCTCATGTCAAACAAGATGTTTCTACATCATTGTGCTCTTCTTTCAAGAAGTTTTAGATGAAATATTCAGCACGCACCGGTTCAGGAAGCCTTTGTAGTCGAAACAAACAGCACCATTTCCTTCTTTGTCTGAGGAGATGTTGCCTTTGATTGCACAATTAAGACTGTGGAGTGTGGCTCTTTATTAACATGCTTGTAAATATGACAACGTGGTAAGAGCAGGAAGGAGGATAAAAGCACCTTTTGCAGGAGTCTGTGAGATGTTCCCACACCCAGCACGATTCTCTCCACCGCTAATCCGGGAGGTCGTTAACGACCATTTGGGAGAAGGGGGCGTTGAGGCGGTCCAGTTCATCCACCTGGGGCGGGTGATGCATGATGACCTCCTGCTCCTCCGACACGTCGTCCCCCACCGCCACCAGGTTTGTGAGGGATTTGCTGCGGACACACTGGAAATCCACGTGGCGGCTCTTGCCCTCCTCCTTCTCCCAGGACATCTGGATGAAGGGCCTCTGCACGTAGTTGTAAATCACCTCCGAGCGGCCCCCGGGCCTCCTCTTCACCTTCTCCTTGCAGGTGGGATATCCTGGAAACACAGCCAGTCATTCACCCCCGTCTGCCCCACACAGAGGGACAACATTCCACAGGAACTGCCAGGTGGGGTCGGAGTGGGACACACACACAGAGATAAATGCTCAAATTCCACATTATTGGTTTGCAAAAGAATGTTCTCTCTCCCCCTGCCCTGGGAGGCTGGACATTCTTTAAAAAAGAACGTTTAAAGCTGCAGGAACGGGGCATTTCCACATGCCAACGATGAGCCAGTGGGGATGAAAAGGAGGGAGGACTATGAAGATGTGGAGAGGAAATCAGAAGGGCCAAGGCAGGACCAGAGCAGTGATTGTCCCTCTGTGCTGGCACTTGGGGTCACACCTCAAACCCTGGGGGCACTTCTGGACCCCTCAGGACAAGGACATGGAGGGGCTGGAGAGTGTCCAGGGAAGGGAACGGAGCTGGGAAGGTTGTGGAACACCAGGAGCAGCTGAGGGAGCTGGGGGGGCTCAGCCTGGGGAAAAGGAGGCTCAGGGGGAACCTGGAATTCTCTGCATTCCCTGACAGGAGGGGAGAGCTGAAGGGGGGGTCAGGCTCTGCTCCCAGGGAACAAGAGGAAACAGCCTCAAGTTTCATCTCCAGAGGTTTAGGTTGGATATTGGGAGAGTTTCTTCACTCCAAGGGTTGTCCAGCCCTGGCACAGCTGCTCAGGGCAGTGGTGGAGTCACATCCTTGGGGGGACTGAAGACACACATGAATGTGGCGCTTGGGGACATGGAGGGTTTGGCAGTGTTGGGTTAATGGACTCAGTGACCTCAGAGGCTTTTCCAACCTAAAAATTCCACCATTCTGTGACAGGAGGGTGCAGTCAGGGTGTGATCAGCCAAACTATCAAAATCACCCATTCTGTGAGCAAACACAGCTACTACAAAAATAGAGACTCCCAGGACAGAGCACAACATTCCCTAAGCTCCCTCAGGGAATGCCTGGAACAGCAGGTGGAACCATCTGACTGCAGTTCCCTGCAGCCTCACTCCTAAGGACTCAGGCCTTACTGGGACATGTTATTTCTCTTTCACCTTCCTTTAACTTCCAATCCTCAACATTAACACAACAGAGGTGAAGGAACACGCCCAGCTTTGTCCAGACTCACAAAACGCAGAATAAACCAGGAAATGCCTGGGACTCAGAGGAAACCAGGCTCTCCTGGCTGTGGATCACCTGCCCCAGGGTTTCCTTTGCTGAAGGGACACTTTACCTTCGATGCCAATGCGGATGTTCTTCAGGCCCCGCTCCTTCAGCACGGCCTTTGCCACGTCCCGGTTCTCGATGTACTTGAAGAATCTGTACAGCTTGGAACTGTAAAGGACTTGAGAAACAAAAAAAGGGGGATCAGAGTCTACAAGGAGGAACCTTCGCCCTGTTTCTGACATGCTCAGCTGTGACAAAAAGCAGGGGTGGTTTCCCAGGTGTGTGTTTTCCTCAGTGATGCACATCCCAGGCTGGTGATGGGAGTGCAAAGCAGAGAGTATCCCCTCACTAAGGAGGCAGGAAAAGGCTGAGGGGGAGGCAGAAGCAGAAGGAAAAGCTGCAGCGAGCGCAGGGGTCAGACCACAGCTCTAACCAGCAGCTCAGGAGTGCACAAAACAGGGCTCCACGTGCATCTCCTGTCACAGGATCACAGAACTGACAAGGGTGGAAAGGACCTTGGAGATCATCAGGTCCAACCTATCACCATCCCATCATCTAAACCAGATCACTCAGTGCCTCATCTTAAAGAGTGCCTACTCTTAAACATCTCCAGGGATGGTTCACAGGTTATTCTGAGTTGAAATGGACCCACAGAATCATCGAGTCCAACCCCGAACCCCAGAGCCACGGGCACCACACTCCATCCCTCCAACCCTCCCACCATCCAGCCCATGGCACTGAGCTCCTCATCCAGTCTGACCTTAAACACCTCCAGGGATGGTGACTCCACCCTGGGCAGCCCATTCCACTGAGGGATCACTCTCTCTGGGAAAAACCTCTTCCCAACATCCAGCCTAAACCTCCCCTGGTGCAGCTTAAGGCTGTGTCCTCTTGTTCTGGTGTTGTCAGCCAGATGGTGATTCCTGTTGTTTGGGAATGGCTCCCTCCCTGTGGCTGGAGGTGTGGAACACAGAGCCCTTACTTTGGGAATACTCCTCTCCCATGGGAGGCGGGTGATCCTCATCCCAATCCACGGTGTCCTCGTCCGTCAGCACCACGATGTGACACTCCCGCTCCCCTTTCCTGGCGCTGTTCACCATGATGGGCAGGATCAGCTCCTCCAGGTACGTGTCAAACTGTTTGTGAGCCCCGTCATTGGAGAGCTCGTGTAACAGGGCACCTGAGGGGGCACAGAGCACACAGGGAGCTGTTCTATGGCCCAGCTCTGCCCTGCCAGACCCACCCGAGGGCACAGCCAGGATTCTGCCTCACACAAACTGCCCAGAGGCACCAAGAGCCTCCAGAACTGCCCAAATCAGATGGCCAGGCTGCATTTCCAGAGGGATGCAAACTGCACTGCAGAACCAGCCCCTGACCGTTAAAAACCCCACGGAGCTCCAATCAATACAAACAGTAACAGACTGAATAATTCATTCATTAGGACACTTAACCGAAATTTCCAGCAACAACCTCTGCCCTTGAAAGTACATTTTGCTGCTTTCTCTGGATCACTCATCAGAGGACAGGACAGGAAATTCCACCCACAGCCTGTGCTGGGCTATCACCCCCCTCCCCCCCATTTCAGTAAAGTGCTTTTCAGAGATTTGTCTGCATTAAAAGTATATTTTCATTGCCAGCACGGCCACCAAAAAGCTGCTCCCACTCACATCCCTGCATGACCAGGAACTCTGTTACTTCCCAGCTTTGCTGTATCCTCGGTTCCTGCTTTGCCCATCATCCTTTAGCTTAAATTATTCACAATTCTCTGCTGCATTCTGGATACAAGTCATAACCCTGTTTTAGCTTTCATTTCCTTGGCTCTCACAGCAAGCTCTGCACAGCCTGTGCCACAAAAAGAGCCCAGGATGTTTAGAACTTGCTTTTTGAGCAAGGTGTCTGTGACCTGCAGGATTCAGGATCCAGGCAGATGATCTCCTAAGAGCTCATTTCTCCCCAGACTTACTTAAATCTTGGCATTTGATTGTGTTGAAATCGAAGTTTATGCAGAGGTAATCACACGTGTCTCGAAGGTCGGGGATGGAAATCCCATCAGGGCAGTTGATGATTCCAGTTTTGTAATAATCCTGTGGATAAAAGGACAGGTTTTGGAGATTAGAATTAGGAGTATTTTGGACTCTGGTCACTCTCAATCAGTTTCTTTGCTTTGTTTACCAATATTTGAGTTACACAGGCTGTTTAGGGCTCTGTGAACAGTAAAACCAGCCCTGCTTGTCTGAGAATCCACGTCTGCAGATCCTCCTGGGATCTGATGAATGATGAGCTCCAGTTAAAACCTCCCCCATGGCACAGAACTTACTGCATCTCATATAAAATATACATTTACATGCAACCACAAGGTCAGGCTGCAGCTCAGGAATGACAACAGCAGGACACAGGAAAAGCAAAAAGCAGCACGAGCCAATACCCAAAACACTGAATCTCTACCCAAGTTGGCTGCGTTTTTCCTATAAAAATCACAGCACAAAATGGAAAAAGAGAACGTCCCCGGGAGTGCAGCTGCCTGGAGATGGCTCAGTTCAGCACATGTGACAAACTGGTTGTTTATTTGTTTCCCAATGTGCCAACATCTCCTCACCAGCACCGTGCGGAACACGGCGGAGCTGATCCCCTCGGCGATTTCGTACTCCCCCTTCTCGTTTGGCCTCGTGAAATTGTATTCTCTTCCTGGTCCAAACATTCTGGGGAGATAAAAAAACCCATGGAAGTGCACAAGAATATTGAAATACATTTATCCCAAACGGGTGAACTGAAGTTAAAAACATTCTTCCCTCTGAGGGTGGGAGGCCCCAGCACAGGTTGCCCAGAGAAGCTGCGGCTGCCCCACCCCTGGAAGTGTCCAAGGTTGGGTTGGATAAACCTGGAACAACCTGGGATAGTGGAAGGTGTCCCTGGCCATGGCAGGGGGTGGAGCAAGATGATCTTTAATGCCCCCTTCCAACCTGAACTATTCTGGGAGTCTGGGCTGAAACCAGCAGTGCCACAGAGAGACAGTAACTTAACCCCACACTCCAACCTTTCCCATGGTAAATAAACTTAGGAGTTGGCTCAGGCAAGGCTGGGCTCTGTTGCCATGGTCACCATGCAGGGAACAAGGCAAAGAACACATCCAATCCCCTGGCAATGAAGCCCTTTCACTGACCCACAGCAGATATCTCCACGTGGCTTTTGATCCCTTGTTTTGCTCGAGTTTTGTTTGTGTTTTACACAACGACCCGTGCAGGGGGTCAGTGACCCACAGAACCATCTCCCCTGGCTCCCACAGGATGGGGAAGTGCTGCCAATTCACAACAGGAGAGATTCTCGGGGCAGCAACAGGCTCAGAGGGAGCTGAGGAACTTCTGTTCTGGGAGGGTGTCAGAAGATAAGAGCAGGAGGGGCTGGGGAATTATCACCCTCCCCATTCAGGAGGGGGGTTATCAGCTCGGCACAGATGTGCTGCTCACAAACCAGCCAAATTCATGGGAAGAAGGCTAAAATGTTTAGCTCAAAGTGTGCATTTTTTGATGGAAATGGCCCAAAGGGAGACTTATCTAGAGAACTACCAACTCTCCACCTGGCCGTGCCTTGAGGGCCTCACCCACAGCCGAGTCCAGCCTGAGGTCCCCCCTGCTTTGCTTCCTTGCAAAAATGAACCCCCAAACCAAACATTATGGGTTGTTTGTTCCATTTTCCCAGACATCTGACCCCCTTGGAGATATCCTGAAAGGAATGGCAGTGACCCACCTGCCCAGCATGGTGTCAGGGTGGGCAGTGAAGATCTGGGGGTTCACTGCAAAGCGGGTGCCATCCACCACCAGGGTCACTTTCTCGGGAGCCACTGTCTGGGAGTTGCTGCTGCAAGACAAAGCACCACAGCACCCGTGGCGTTCCTGGGCACTGAAATATTCCGCCTGTCTCTTATTTCCATCTGGGACGTGGCAGCTGTGAGCGTCTTCGGGAGCAGAGGGCAGGCAGTTGATCTGGGGACTTCCTGGGCAAGTGCTGTGTCGGCATTCGGGGTCCAGCCCTGAGGGAGACACAAGGATATTACAGGGAAAGGGAGAATTCAGGGGAAAACAGCGTTTGATTGTCACATTTCCTACTGGGAAGAGAAAACTCAGTCATGCAATAATTAAAAGATGCCAACAGACACAACTGGCAGCTGCATCACAGATTCTGTATCACAGAATCGCAGCTGGAAGGGACCCACAAGGATTGAATCCAACTCCTGCTCCTGCCACAGGACATCCCCAAATCCCACCCTGTCCCTGAGAGCATTGTCCAAACATTTCCTGAGCTCTGGCAGCCTTGGGGCTGTAACCAAACCCTGGGGGAAGAACCTTTCCCTGATATCCAACCTAAACTTCCCCTGACACAACCAGACCACGGTTTTGAATCGAACCAGCGGCTGGATTTTGGATACGAGAATTTCCTGGTGACCCACGAGGGTTTCAGTGGCAAAGGGCAGGAGCACAGGAATTAAAGCAGGCCAGGAATGCAGCCACAGCCTCTCCCAGGCAGCTGGAGCAGCAGCAGGGCTTGATCCTGCTCCATGGTGGGTACAGAGGAGTGCCCAGCTGCTTCCAGGGAATGTGTTCAGGGCCAGCCTGTGAGCTGCCCAGGGCATTCCCAAGGCGCTGTGAACTGCTGTCCTTTAGAGCAGCCTGGCAGAGGCAGGGCACATACTCCCCAGTGCAACCTGCCTTCTGACACTGGCACCTTTTCCAAACCACAACCCCCCCGCTTCAAGACCCCGAGGTGAGGACACGACCCTTACCCTCAGTCCTGGCAACTGCAGCAGGGCTGTGACCTCCTACCACCACAGAAGCTTCTTCTGGCTCATGGCATGCCCCAGTTCTGTTTTCCACAGGGCAACTGGACTCCTGGTTCCTGGCCCAGTCTGTGCCCCCAGCACAGTGAACGTTCATGCTGGGCCTGCGCGCCGTGAGGAGCTGCTGCCGTTTCCTCAGGGAAGAGCTGCAGGGACAACATCAGGTTTGTTGGGTTTGGAAGGAACCCCCCCAGCAAGGAAACTCAAACCCCTGCTCCTTGGGGAGCCTGTTCCCCCCTCTGGGAGAGGAACCTTTTCCTGTTCTATGGAATGGACTCGGTCACACAGGGAACAAATGCAGCCCCTTTTATCCGAGCAAACACCAACTCCCTGTGAATAAATCCAGGGAATCCTCTGCCCTCTTTTCCTCTGCATCTTATGGAACATCTGGAACATCCAGCCCTGCTGATCTGAGAACCTGGGGTGGGCTGATGGCAATTCCCTGTGTTCTGGCCTCTCCTGGCATTCTCAAATCCTGCTCCCTGGGTGTCAGCAGAACTGAGGTAAATGCATAAGGATCCCTTGGCTGGCACAAGAAATGCCCAAACTGGTCATTTACAGTGACAAACACACAGGGCCCAGAGGGGAAACCAGGACACAAAGACTTCAAGGCCGAACTCCTGCTTGCCCAGCTCCCAAATCCCTGCTTTCCTTTCATGCCCAGGATCAAGGAAAACTCCCTATGGTGAGAGTGAATGCCTATAAATAATAATTAGCACCATCCATCTTCAAAGCTTTTTTACAAATATTAACTGCTCCCTGCTCCCGCAGCCTTGGGAAACACTGCAGGGAAGTGTTTTATGAGAGAAAACAGGGACACAGAGGAGGAGACAATCCTGAGGATCAGAGTATCCAAGTGTTCCTCTGACTTGGAGCACAGTTCACTGCTCAGCTCCCTTTCCCAGCAATTCCCAGGTTAACCCCTTCCCTTCCTCATTCCCAGCCGCTGGGAAGTGAGAATTAGCTGGTGCCACAGGAGGGATGAGGAGCAGTGAAGGAGAACCTGGAGCTCTTTGCTCCCCTCCCTGGGACTGGTTTGTGAAATCCTGAGGGAGCGGGGAAGGAGCAGGTTGTGCACCCAGATCCTGAGGGAGCGGGGAAGGAGCAGGTTGTGCTCTCAGATCCTGAGGGAGCGGGGAAGGAGCAGGTTGTGCTCTCAGATCCTGAGGGAGCGGGGAAGGAGCAGGTTGTGCTCTCAGATCCTGAGGGATCAGAGAAGGAGCAGGTTGTGCTCTCAGATCCTGAGGGATTGGAGAAGGAGCAGGTCGTGCTCTCAGATCCTGAGGGAGCAGGTTGTGCACCCAGATCCTGAGGGAGCGGGGAAGGAGCAGGTTGTGCTCTCAGATCCTGAGGGAGCAGGTTGTGCTCCCAGATCCTGAGGGATCAGAGAAGGAGCAGGTTGTGCTCTCAGATCCTGAGGGAGCGGGGAAGGAGCAGGTTGTGCTCTCAGATCCCAAGGGATCCAGGAAGGAGCAGGTTGTGCTCCCAGATCCTGAGGGAGCGGGGAAGGAGCAGGGTGTGCTCTCAGATCCTGAGGGAGCACGTTGTGCTCCCAGATCCTGAGGGAGCGGGGAAGGAGCAGGTTGTGCTCTCAGATCCTGAGGGATCGGGGAAGGAATAGTTTATATTCTCAGGTCCTGAAGGATGAGGGAAGGAGCACTTTGTGCTCTGAAATCCCAAGGGATCGGGGAAGGAATCCATAGTTTATATTCTCAGACCCTGAGGGATCAGTGAAGGAATAGTTTATATTCTCAGGTCCTGAAGGATGAGGGAAGGAACAGCTCATATTCTCAGATCCTGAAGGATCAGGGAACAATCCACGGAGGAGCTGAAGTCTTCCAGCTGGATTTTGGGAGCTGGGCACTCAGGAATATCAAAATCCCCATGTCACATTCAGCACTAAAAAAATCAGAGAACCTGCCCCTAAACAAGCTGGGGTTTTAGTTTTTTAAAGGAAATCAGTGTCAGAGTCAAAAACCAAAATTCCAGTTTCCTGCACTCGGAAAACACAAACACGAGCTGGAGAAATCCTCTCTCTCTAAACTTCTCTTTTGTTGAGAGAAAAATAAGGAAGATGTATTTAAATTATTTTGAATCACAGAGTGGAAACCGTTTTTATTTAGCAAAGAGCCTTTGGCACAAAGAATTCCCGCTCCACACAGAGCAGAGATGACGAGGCTGATCCTCGTTCTGTGCAATTTTTAAGAAGGGAATGTTCTGGAAAGTGGAGAGGCTGGGAAGATGTTCAGCACATCATCCTTCCCCACCCTGATGGATCTGAGGCACATCCAAAGCCACTTCCAAAGGTTTTCAGTTCTCCCCCAGCTAAAGTTGCACAAAACACCATAAAAAAGGTGAAAAACACCATAAAAAACACCAAAAAAAAAAAGAAACTCAAATACAGCAACACATCCAGCACAGAAAACCCACTCAGATGCAGCACATTTCTTAAGCTAAAGATAACAAAAGCATCTCTATGAACCTGCTGGTGTCTATTTTTTATTTACTATATTTTATAATATTTTATTATATGTTATTAAGGATATACTCGTTATCCTTGGGATTTTTTTTCCCGTTTTTAAAGAACAATTAGAGAATGTTTTAGGTATCAAGAACTGCATGAAAACTTAAAAAAACCCCCAAAATCGTGAAGGGCCAAGATATCAAAATCCATGGAAAAGGAAAGGCAATGCTGTAACACCCCAGAGCTCTTGCACAGCTCCGCTGGCACCTGGCACAGCCAGAGAGTGAAGTTGTAAGAGAATAAAAATAGTAGAAATGAGTAACTTCACTCCACCGTTTGATTTGCAAAGAGCCAGGAAGGAGGAGCAGCGAGTGAATCAGGTGCTGAGCAACGCCTCCCCCTTCCTAAACCGCAGCAAAAACCACCGGGCCTGAAATAAAACTCCAAACAGCTCGGGTTTGAGGTGACAACACTCCTTCAAATCCACAAAAACATCCCCGCTGCTCGCAGAAATATGAGCAAGCAGGAAACACGCTGGGTGTGCCTGACCCAATTCCAGGCAGCTGCTTTAGGACAGGCTGGATTTGGGAGAGAACTGCACGAGGGTTTAAAGCCCGGCTTTAATTTCTGTCCTGGTTTAACCCCAGATGGAAACAAAGCCCAGCTCAGCCCCTGTGCTCACTGCGCCCTGGTGGGATGGGGGACAGAACTAGATCAGAAGCTCGTGGGTTGAGGTGAAGATATTTTAGATATATTTATCAAGATTTTTAAGGGTTTAAAGGTATTTTAAACAGTTCCAGGACCTGAAGGGGCGACAAAAAAGGTGGAGAGGGACTGTTCCTCAGGAACTGGAGTGGCAGGAAAAGGGGGATGATTCCCATTGTCAGAGGGCAGGGTTAGATGGGATATTTCCTCCCAGGGAAGAATCCCTTCCCAATATCCCATCTGTGCAGCTGAAGCCATTCCCTGTGTCCTGTCCCTCCACCCCTTGTCCCCAGTCCCTCTCTGGCTCTCCTGGAGCCCCCTCAGGCTCTGGAAGGGGCTCCAAGTTCTCCCTGCCTGGATCCTTCCCTTCTCCAGGGGAACATTCCCAGCTCTCCCAGCCTGACTCAGGTGTCCCACATGGAAGTTGGTGTCTCCAGACTAAGCCCCAGCCACTGCCCTGTGCCCCTGAACCAAACAAGATGCTCAGGGCGAGGTGAGACCTCCCTGGCACCTTTGGATACACCGGGACCACTGGAAAACATGGAATTGCGTCCATCAGGATTGCACCAGGGAGAAGCAACATCCACCTGCAGCCTTACCATGCCCTTCACGCAGTCATTAGTAAGTACTAATGACCCTCATTTCATTGCCCAGCCAATAAAAGCTCCTTTATAGGTTGGACCAGCACAAAAAAGCTTTTCCCTTGTTATGAAATAACTCCACCAATATACAGAGGATTCATTTTCCATCTGGCTCCAGAGGAGAGATGGAAAACACCATCCCACAGGGCTGATGCAATGCAGGGCAGCCCGAGAGCTCTGGCAGGAGCCATCAGGGAAGCTGAGAGGATTTTGGGGTTGTTCCTCCCATTCTGTGCACTGGGGGCAAAGTTTCTTGACTTTCCTGAGGTTTAAAAACTCCCCCAGTGTTGTCCCAAATGCTCCAAGGCTGCACTTGCACACCCTGGTTTAAGAACCCCAAAGTTCCCCAGGTCCTTCTGTCCCCACAAACGAGTCACCTCAGCCCCACACTCACACCAGCATTTCTTTAGAAACCCTCGAATTAATAAAAGCAGAAAACTCACTGAGATTGGGAAAACCCTGGGGAAGGTTCACACCAGGTGAATCAAAGAAAAGCAGCCTCATCAATGTTGGATGGATGAACATCCAACCATGTCCCACCCCCAGCTGGCTCCGAGGGGACAAAATTCCTCACCAAGGCCAAGAGAGGAATGTTTTTTTCTGTTTCCCTCCCTGTGAGGCTCCAGGTATTTGTGTTAAAGAGCACAACCAACAAATTCTAAGGGGCATTTCCACTCTTCACATCACTGGAATAAAGACAGAAAAATGATGTACTTGTTCCTCTCAAAGAGCTGCTCAGCACTGTGGCAGATATCAGATAATGATACCTGATTAAATTAATTGATTTAAATAAAGCTGGTTGTGCCCTCACAGAATATAAACCTCCTTCCTTGGCAGAAGGATGGAATATATATATATATTTACATATATATATATATATAAAAGCAGGATTTTTTTTCCCTAGAGACAGAAAAATCAAATGTTCCTCTGCTAAAATAGAGAATATTGAGCTCAATAAAGTTTTAAAGCAGGTGACACCCACGAGTTGTACTTTCTCTTCACCTCTGTTAGATTAAGGTACAAAACACACAAAAACCTGCCAGAGAGGCGAGAGCTGCAGAAAGCAGAGATTTTCTCTGTTCTACCAAT
>WEKX01023839.1:21964-33955 GCA_013390025.1 Pitta sordida
AGAGATTTTCTCTGTTCTACCAATTCCTGCAGAAATACTGACAGAGTTTCCAGAAAACAACAAAGCACAAAAGCAGGAGCTGCCTTTGCCCTGGGGAGTTTAAAACTCTGATTTCCTTCCCAAATTTTATCCTTGGGAAGTTGAACTCAGTTTTCAACTCACACATCCTCCACTATGAGCTGTAAAAAAATAAAATAAAAATAAATGAGAACAGCATTTCTGAGGGAATTCCTGCAAGGAATNAGCAGGTGACACCCACGAGTTGTACTTTCTCTTCACCTCTGTTAGATTAAGGTACAAAACACACAAAAACCTGCCAGAGAGGCGAGAGCTGCAGAAAGCAGAGATTTTCTCTGTTCTACCAATTCCTGCAGAAATACTGACAGAGTTTCCAGAAAACAACAAAGCACAAAAGCAGGAGCTGCCTTTGCCCTGGGGAGTTTAAAATCCTGATTTCCTTCCCAAACTTTATCCTTAGGAAGTGAAGTTGAACGTGGATTTAAACTCACACATCCTCCACTATGAGCTGTAAATAAATAAATGAGGAGAACAGCATTTTNAAAAAATAAAATAAAAATAAATGAGAACAGCATTTCTGAGGGAATTCCTGCAAGGAATCTGATCCACCTGCAGCCAGAACTCCTGGGGAAATTCATCCCATCCCTCTTTTCCTGGAGTAACTCGGGAGCATTTTCTCTGTTCTACCAATTCCTGCAGAAATATTGAAAAGTTCCCAGAAACCAACAAAGCACAAAAGCAGGAGCTGCCTTTGCCCTGGGAAGCTTAAAATCCTGATTTCCTTCCCAAACTTTATCCTTAGGAAGTGAAGTTGAACGTGGATTTAAACTCACACATCCTCCACTATGAGCTGTAAATAAATAAATGAGGAGAACAGCATTTTTGAGGGAATTCCTGCAGGGAATCTCATCCACCTGCAGCCAGAGCTCCTGGAGTAACTCATCCCATCCCTCTTTTCCTGGAGTAACTCGGGAGCATTTTCTCTGTTCTACCAATTCCTGCAGAAATATTGAAAAGTTCCCAGAAACCAACAAAGCACAAAAGCAGGAGCTGCCTTTGCCCTGGGAAGCTTAAAATCCTGATTTCCTTCCCAAACTTTATCCTTAGGAAGTGAAGTTGAACGTGGATTTAAACTCACACATCCTCCACTATGAGCTGTAAATAAATAAATGAGGAGAACAGCATTTTTGAGGGAATTCCTGCAGGGAATCTCATCCACCTGCAGCCAGAGCTCCTGGAGTAACTCATCCCATCCCTCTTTTCCTGGAGTAACTCGGGAGCATTTTCTCTGTTCTACCAATTCCTGCAGAAATATTGAAAAGTTCCCAGAAACCAACAAAGCACAAAAGCAGGAGCTGCCTTTGCCCTGGGAAGCTTAAAATCCTGATTTCCTTCCCAAACTTTATCCTTAGGAAGTGAAGTTGAACGTGGATTTAAACTCACACATCCTCCACTATGAGCTGTAAATAAATAAATGAGGAGAACAGCATTTTTGAGGGAATTCCTGCAGGGAATCTCATCCACCTGCAGCCAGAGCTCCTGGAGTAACTCATCCCATCCCTCTTTTCCTGGAGTAACTCGGGAGCATTTTCTCTGTTCTACCAATTCCTGCAGAAATATTGAAAAGTTCCCAGAAACCAACAAAGCACAAAAGCAGGAGCTGCCTTTGCCCTGGGAAGCTTAAAATCCTGATTTCCTTCCCAAACTTTATCCTTAGGAAGTGAAGTTGAACGTGGATTTAAACTCACACATCCTCCACTATGAGCTGTAAATAAATAAATGAGGAGAACAGCATTTTTGAGGGAATTCCTGCAGGGAATCTCATNCATGTCCCACCCCCAGCTGGCTCCGAGGGGACAAAATTCCTCACCAAGGCCAAGAGAGGAATGTTTTTTTCTGTTTCCCTCCCTGTGAGGCTCCAGGTATTTGTGTTAAAGAGCACAACCAACAAATTCTAAGGGGCATTTCCACTCTTCACATCACTGGAATAAAGACAGAAAAATGATGTATTTGTTCCTCTCAAAGAGCTGCTCACCACTGTAGCAGATATCAGATAATGATACCTGATTAAATTAATTGATTTAAATAAAGCTGGTTGTGCCCTCACAGAATATAAACCTCTTTCCTTGGCAGAAGGATGGAATATATATATATATTTACATATATATATATATATAAAAGCAGGATTTTTTTTCCCTAGAGACAGAAAAATCAAATGTTCCTCTGCTAAAATAGAGAATATTGAGCTCAATAAAGTTTTAAAGCAGGTGACACCCACGAGTTGTACTTTCTCTTCACCTCTGTTAGATTAAGGTACAAAACACACAAAAACCTGCCAGAGAGGCGAGAGCTGCAGAAAGCAGAGATTTTCTCTGTTCTACCAATTCCTGCAGAAATACTGACAGAGTTTCCAGAAAACAACAAAGCACAAAAGCAGGAGCTGCCTTTGCCCTGGGGAGTTTAAAACTCTGATTTCCTTCCCAAATTTTATCCTTGGGAAGTCGAACTCAGTTTTCAACTCACACATCCTCCACTATGAGCTGTAAAAAAATAAAATAAAAATAAATGAGAACAGCATTTCTGAGGGAATTCCTGCAAGGAATCTGATCCACCTGCAGCCAGAACTCCTGGGGAAATTCATCCCATCCCTCTTTTCCTGGAGTAACTCGGGAGCATTTTCTCTGTTCTACCAATTCCTGCAGAAATATTGAAAAGTTCCCAGAAAACAACAAAGCACAAAAGCAGGAGCTGCCTTTGCCCTGGGAAGCTTAAAATCCTGATTTCCTTCCCAAACTTTATCCTTAGGAAGTGAAGTTGAACGTGGATTTAAACTCACACATCCTCCACTATGAGCTGTAAATAAATAAATGAGGAGAACAGCATTTTTGAGGGAATTCCTGCAGGGAATCTCATCCACCTGCAGCCAGAGCTCCTGGAGTAACTCATCCCATCCCTCTTTTCCTGGAGTAACTCGGGAGCATTTTCTCTGTTCTACCAATTCCTGCAGAAATATTGAAAAGTTCCCAGAAACCAACAAAGCACAAAAGCAGGAGCTGCCTTTGCCCTGGGGAGTTTGAAACCCTGATTTCCTTCCCAAACTTTATCCTTAGGAAGTTGAACTCTGTTTTAAACTCACTCCCCTCGGTGTCTTAAACACCCTCCACTCTGAGCTGTATAAAAAAAAATAAATGAGAAGAATTTCGGAGGGAATTCCTGCAAGCAATCGGATCCACCTGCAGCCACAACTCCTGGAATAACTCATCCCCTCCCTCTTTTCCCGGAGCAATCCCTGTTCCCAGTGCTGCCTCACTCACTGCCGGCTCATCCGTCCTCAGCTCTTGGATCCTCCACCAATTCCTGGAGCGCCGGGACGCGCCGAGCCCCAGCAAAGCCCAGTTTAAACCCCGGGAGCAGCGCTGGTCCCTCCCCCAGAGCCCCAGCGGCTGATTCACGGAAATATTTCAGTTTAAAAGTCCTTCCCCCTCCTCGCTCGGGCGCTTTGAATTGGACCAGCTGGGCTTTCTTTAAGTCTTCTCTCTCCTAAATGTTTCCTTCTCCCCAAATCCCGGGTTAGGCTCGGGTTTTTTCGGTAGGAAAATTGAGTTTTATTATTATTATTATTGTTATTATTATTATTATTTGGTGAAACACGTCCCTTGTGCAGCCCCAGAGGAATTAAGCAGCACCAGGTTTTTAATCCTGGACCTGGGTCCGAACCACCTGAGAACGACTGAGGATAAAAGGAGTTATTTTGATAATTAACGGCTGAGGATAAAAGGAGTTATTTTGATAATTAACACATTGCTAATGAGCCCAGTTGAGCACCAACACCCTCCCCCTGTGCTCAGGCGATGTGGACAAGGTGTTACAACTTCAGGTCACCTGGAAATGGGGTGAAAAATAACAATAAAAGATCAATTTCTTCTGGTTTTCTTGCTGAAGGGTCTTATCTACAAACAAACCAACATAAACCCCTCAAATTTTTAATTAATTTACTCACTTCTGTATTGTAAGAATTTAGGACGTTTGGTTTGGGGGCAACATTTGATTTCTTTAGTGCCCAATGATCTCATCTGTTTAGACATTAATTAGCTTTTATAATTACCCTGTTTGCTTTTGGCACAGCAACTGTCCAGTGGGGCTCCTCTTGAGCATCATTTTATTTCGAAATAAATAAGTTTTAATAGGAGTGGATTGTTTTACAGTAGAGAGAATATTCAGCCTAGGAAAAAAACCCCCAAAATTCCTCTTATTTCTGGAGTTTTAATTCCCTCCAGGAGATCATCTGCAGCAAAAGTGCTCTGACTTTTATTTTTGAATGTTTTTGGGCAGCTCCAAACTCCTCCTCCTCTGGGAAGGATCCCAAGGAGTCATTCCCAGCTCATCCCCTAAAATTCCAGCCCCAAAGTTGTCCAAAGACAACCTGGAAAACCAACAAGAGGTTTGGTTGTCGCAGGGGGTTGGGTTTGGGAGCTGAAGGCAGGAGCTGTTCAGAGTTCAAAAAAATACCCCAAACCAAAAAATAACAACAAATATAAATAATAAAAATAATATAAATAAATAATATAATAATAAAAAATAAGAATTATAAATAATAACAATAATAAAAATTAAAAATAATAAAATGAACGCAGGGAAGGTGCACTGGAATTCAGTAATATTTGAAATATTGCAGTGCTGAGAAGGAGGTTCAGGGCTCCAGGGCCAGTGTGGAAATCACAGGTTTCATCACCCAGGTCAGGAGGTTTTTCCCCAATTTTGGGCTGAGCCAAGGGATTTTCTGGCCTCCCCAGAACCCACCACAGGCCCTGGAAGCTGCATTTTCCTGCTGAAGGGGCTCAGATGCTCCTTGGAAACCCCTAAATCCAACTCATGGTTTATTATCATTAAGACACTGATAAAAAAACCCCAAAGTGCAAACCCAACCTCGAGGCTCCTTTCAGAGTAACTGCAGCATCCAAACCCTAAATTATCCCTGGGATTTTATTTAGCACAACTCCCCAGGAAACACAACTTGGGTTATTTTTAGGGAGGCAGCAGCTCCGATTTCAGGTAGGTGAGGTCAGCCCAGAGCACCCAGAACCTGATCTTTTATTTTCAAGAAGTGAAAAACAGGTTCATGGTTTGAGTTCACACTTTGTTGACATGTCTGGAGGATTATTTTACTCCCAACACTTTCTAAGAATATTCCCCTACATTCCTGCTGCTGTGAGTAATAATTCTGACACAGAAATATTTGGCCACGTTACAGTGAAATTAGCCAAGAACTGGGGTTGGGTTTTGTGGGAGGGAAAAAAACAAAACAAAACAAAAAAGGGAAAATACCACTAAAATTAAATAAATAAAATAGACAAGGTTGAAAAAGCAGAGGAGATGATGATTTCAACACACATAATGAGGGGTTCATGCAGGGGAAAGGTGCTTATTTGGGCATTAAATAAAATCACTCTTGAAAAAGCCAACTGCTAAAATTGAAATGTATCCCACAACACTCCACTCCAGCTTGGGTTTAATGTGTTACTGCCAAAATTGCAGCTGGTTTCGTGTTTATGTCCAAGACAACATGCAAAACAACGGCCAAGACTTTAAAAAAAATGTATTTATTTATTTCAAGGAAATGGTTTTCAAAGGCTGTTCTTGTGTGGAACCATCAACTCTGCTCAATAATCTGACGGATTCCCCAATAAATAGGAATATTCCAGCTTATGCATGACTTTAATAAATCCTTAACACGGAGAGAGGTTTTAGGGCAGAGCCTGCTAATTAAAGGGTCTGTTCACGTCTCTGTAACCCCAGGATTTCAACTCAATCCTGATCAGACGTGACCAAAACTGTGACATTTCAGAGCTCTCGACCTGGTGAGGCTCCAGAAATAACAGCAATTTTTTATCCCCCTGAATATTCCCTCTGCTGTAAAACAATCCACTCATTAAAACCTCTCTATTTCAGACTATTCTGATCATCTCAAGAGCTCCACACTGGACAGTTGCTGTGCTAAAAGGAGATAAAAGTGAATTTATAAATTCCATGTGTCACCACCTGAGTTGGCTGAGGAGACAAGAAATCACCAAGTGAAGTCTGTGGTGGTCAATCCCAGAAATCCCAAGAGGAGAAATCCCCCAAAAGGCTCAATCCCAGCATGGAAGGGCTGGAGAGAAGTAAAGCCTTGAAATCTCCCACTTGTCACTCTGCTTCACAAGAGGTTTTGGGCTGAGCTGTTATTTTTACTCCTCATTAAAGGCAGCCCTGAGTGTGTGCAGCTCACGGGGGGGAGAGGCTGGAGAACATCCATTTTCTGCATTAATAACAGTTTCATCCTTCATAAATGCACTGACTCTGCTCTCCAAGTGAAGTGGCATTTCCTGGAGCTGCTCACAACACCCTCAAAATGCTCCTGGAATGACTCAACAGCACAAAGGAAAGACAGACGGAGATGCCACAGCCAGGGAGAGTTGTGTCTGTAACTTTTATATACATTTAACTTTTAAAAGGAGAGGCCCATGATGTTGGGAAAGGACATTTTGCACCAGGGACATTTGCCAGACACCATTTAAATATAGCACAGCCTAATGCACTGGAATTCCCAACAAACACAACCCCACTTTCCCCCACAAATCATTGCACTGGTTTCACTTCGGGGTCCTGGGCAGTGAATTCCCAGAGGATCATCCTCACTGTCCTCAGCAAAACATGCGAATGCAGCTCCTCATCTCCAATTATTCATTTAAGGCTTTCTGAGACTCACAAGGCTCACCCTGGGATGGGAATTCCATCCCCAGGGTGGTGGGAGCAGGGACAGAGCTGTCCCAGGGACCGTCCCACTCCAGCCAGGATGGGAAGCAGGGCAGAGGAAGCTGGGAATGGGAAAGCTGGGAATGGGAAAGCTCCTGTCCCACGTGTCCAAGAAAAGCACAGGATCAATGTTTTCCTCCATTAGTGCAGCATCCAGATCAATGCCTTTGATCCCACTCCAAGGGGAGCTCTGGGATTGCAGCAGCATCTGGGGAAAAGCTCAAACCTGCCTCGTCCCAAATGACTCCTACAGAAGATCCCGTAGAACATTTGTAGATTATATATATATTAAAGAAACTCCATGGATTTAAGAGATCAAACTGTAACAGCAAAACTGGAATGTCACCAATCTGTATTTCATTTCCATTCTGTAGTTGGCCTCCTGAGCAAAGCTGCCACAAATGAAGCAAACATTTTAAAACCCTCCAGAGGCTCCTTGCCCAACACAGGCACTGAAGAGTTTTCCAAACCCCATCCCAGGTTCATTTCCTGAGCCCGGATCAATCCCTGACATCCAACCAAGGGCTCCCCCAAACCCACCAGATTCCAGGGAATTCTGCTGGGATATTTCTGCCAATGGATTAGGGAACTCATTCACAGCAGATAACATTCCAGGCAGATGGACGCTTCGCTGGCAGTGGGGATGATGTAACTCCACGATTTTTAATCCAGTCACCCAGAGGAAGAAGGAATGAGCTCAGTTTCACTCAGGTTAAAGCTGCCTTATGCTGCTTCTCTCTGCTGGTTATTCCAGCTGTGCTGAACTAACAGATGATATGGGAGCACATGGATGGATGGAGGGAGCTGGAAAATCCCCCCGGCTCAGTTCCAGCCTGACCAGAACCTCCGCTGTTGCTGGGAAGTTTTTCCCTTCCTGCCTTTTCCTTGGCTCCCCCCCTTTGTGGATCCCTCCCTCCAGTTTCTCCAAGTCACCAGAACACCCCGAGTGAGAACTGCAGCCCTTCAGTTACAAAACACTTTGAGGAAAATTATATCCATTATTATTAACCTGAGAACCCCCCTCCAACTGGGGCAGGTTAATCCAACAGTTACAGGACATCCGTGGGATCCACGTCAGGAAACGTGCCCAGGGTTGGGCTCCAAGGTCCCAGCTGTGCTCTGCTTCCTTCTGAAAACTCCCTGATGCCACAGGCTGAACTCCAGGTCAGGGACTCTCACTGTTTTATGGGAGCTGGTTGATGATTGATTTCGTTTCCCAGATCCTGTGACACTTGCTGCTGCCACTGAGAGCATGACTAATAAAGTCTAATCGGGATTACTTGTCCACAGACTGCAGAGGCAGAGCTGGGCTCCCATTTCTCTCTTTATTCCATTTCTTTAGTCCCTTCCCATTCCCCCTCTCCTTTTTTTTTTATCGCTTCTTTTGGCTATTTGAGGATTGAACCTCAGGCAGATTTTTCCTCCCCAGCCCCTCTGACAGTGGGATATGTACGAGCTGTTCCAATTTTCAGCTCACAAGGGTATATAATGTTCTATATTTGTGTGTTCAGTACCAAACACACACAGTGACTGAACATTCCCACTCCCAGGAGCAATCCATGGATGAACAGCATTTCTAATAGCTGCTCAGAACCCATCTGAGGCTGTTCTGAGGGCAAGAGAGAAAAAAACCAATCCCAAATTGCAGCTGAAATCAGTGAATGTTGAGCTCCAGCAGCTCCAGCCCTTGTTCAGAGCTGCTCCCAGGACTGAGATTGATTTTCCTCCTCGATTTCAGGCCTGTGCTGACCTTCGAAAGTCCTCAGTTCTCTCTTGTGCTGGAAAAAGTGGAGACTAAACCCACCCAGGCCAGACTAAAGTCCCTGCTCAGGTCAGAGGGCACATCCTGACTGCAAATTGGACCTGGAGCAAGACAAAGGAGGAGAAATATGCAGGAAAGCTGCTAGAATGACTCCCAGCTCCTGTCACAAACTTCCCAAACAAGTCCCAGCTTCTCCCCACTGCCAAGGCTCAAACCAGGGACGATGTTCAATAAAGAATTCCCAAGGCCACCCGAATTCCAGGGACCCCAAATTGGACTGACCTTGGCAAAGGATGGTCCACGAGCTCTAGTGCAGGGCCATGTTGGGATCAGAAACCTGAAATCAGAGTGTTTGCATCAGCAGCTTGATCCCCAAAACCAGACACTGCAATCCCAGTGCTCCTGCAGAAAATGGTCATTTTACCAAACCGGTCATTTCTCAACTCAGCATTTGCTATTTATTAACAAAGTGGGGACAAAAATACCAGTGGCTCCCCATCCTTCTACATTATCCCCCAACAGAAAAGGTGTTTCTTGTTGTCTGCACGTGGGTTAAATTAGCCAGTGATGAACTGATCCTTTAGCTAAATTCACTTTTTATTGAGCACTTAATTAAAAATCAGGAGAACCTTCAGCAAGTCCAGTGACTTTTATCAGCAGGTCAGTATTTTTCTGGTAAAAAAACAAAACATTTCGCCTCTCATCGTGCTCTGACTTTCCCAACAGGGCTCTGATGCAATTCCTAATCCAGTCCCACTGCTTGGCCAATGGCTCTTTATGATCCCAACTTTTGGCTGAAGGGGCCAAAGGTGTTGTTCACTCCAGCACCGCAGCGAGTTCATCGCAAAGTGTTATTTACCTTTCCCTACACCCAAATTTGCTCCTTGTGGGTTTTCAGGTGTTTAAATAACGTGACACTCAGTGAATGAAACACGTGGCTCCTGTCAGGGACACAGGGAGTGAGTTCAGGAGGAGGTGAAGTGACAAACACAGCCTGGCACGGCCCAAACTTGGTGCTGAAAGCAACAACAACAAAACAAGCTGATGATTCTGCCTCCTCCTGCCCTGTACACACAGGCTGAGTCACCACACAAAACATGTTCCAATACCCCTCAACAGAAAATTCCAAGGGGTTATGAAACCTCTGGGATTCCGAGAAGGAAAACTGAACGTGCTGAGACAGGAAGGTCCCTCCAAGAAACTGAGGTGAGATCAGGTTTATGATCAAATCAGCTCAAGGGAAGGGGGTTTCTCAATCCTGAAATGGTTAAAAAGAAAGATTATCGCTGTGCAGAGCTCGGGGAAACTCTGGAGCACAGGAAAATAAAGTGTAGCGTTGAGGGATTTTATACCAACAAATCTGGGTGGATTTCAGAGGACACATTTTTGTTTGCACGAAGATCACCAGTGATGAGGCTCCTGGAATCACTGTCTTACCTTCCCTGCCAGGAACTGCCTCAAAACCCCAAGAACACCCCTCAAAAATAATAACCCCCTCCCTAAACGAACATTTTCTCTGCCTGCGGGTCCGTGAAATCCCCCCCCAACAGCCCCAAAGGCTTTGCTGTAACTCAGTTCTCCCCACTGTTGAGAAGAGAAATAACCAGTTTGGTCCTTTTATCTACAACTTCTTCCAGGTTGGCACCTGCAGCTCCCCCTCTTTATACAAAATACCTCCAAAACAGAGAGATCCCCTAAAATAAAATGATGTGATCAACTCCTACCACAAAAGTCACCCTTTTCAAGCCCAAATCAAACAGAAAACTCATCCCTTTCAGACCTGCCACCAGAGGACAGCACTGAAAGGGAACAGAAGGGATTTCAGGCAAAGATGTATTGAAATAAACCCCAATAACTGCAAACACACCCATTTCCACGCCAGCAGAAATTACTTTAACCTGTTTTTAATTGCTTTAAGATAAGCTGAAATCAGTCTAGACACAAACTCCTGCACAGGTTTCACTTTTCTGGGTGATCTGCTGCATCTCAGACCACGGGAGACCCTTTAATGTGGATGCTACTGTTAGAAAAAATAACAATATTCTGCCAATATAAACCTTGTGCAAACCAAGGCTGCTTTGCACAAGGACACTTATTTTTAGCGAGTCCACAGAGGTTATAAACAGCATTATTACTGTTTTAGTACAAGGTGACTGTGTCCCTAAATAGAATAATAACAAAGGCAATCCACTCGGAAGGGTAATAACACCTCTCCCGAGCAGCTTTGGCCACACGTAACCCCAAGTTTCTGAGGCCAGTAGTAATTCCCATTTTGCTGCTCACAACACATCAAACGCTGAGTTGTCCATAACCCTCAGACCCAGGTGACTGAGCAGGGCAGCCTCACTGTCCCAGCTCGAGGTAAACAAGGACACACCTCAGCAGGGAAAGAGGAGCTTCCCACCGATTCCCAGACACCACCTCCTGCTGCTGAACCCTTCAGGGCTGTGCCAATGCCAGCAGGAAGGGCAGAAGGAGGCACACAGGGAGCACGGGGCAATTTCTGCCTTCAAGACAAAACCTCCTGCTATGACAGGGATTTGGGGTTGCAGCAACTCTGGCCAAGTAACCCCAAACCCCTTCCCCATAGGGGTTCCCAGCCTTCCAGGTTTGTGGAATCAGAGAATGGCCTGAGTTGTGAAAGGGACTTTAAAGCCCATCAAATCCATCCCCTGCCATGGGCAGGGACACCTTCCACTGCCCCAGGTTGCTCCAACCTGGCCTTGGACACTCCCAGGGATGGGGCAGCCACAGCTGCTCTGGGCAACCTGTGCCAGGGCCTCCCCACCCTCACAGAGAGGAATCCCTTCCCAAAATGCCATCTGACCCTCCACTCCCCCTTGTCCTGTCACTCCAGGCCCTTGTCCCAAGTCCTTCTCCATCTTTCTTGCTGCTCCCTCCAGGCACTGGAAGGCTGCAATCAGATCACCTCAACGCCTTTTCCTTTCCAGGCTGAACAATCCCCGTTCTTGCAGCCCTTCCTCACAGGAGGAGCTCCATCCCAACTCAAGCCTTAAAACATGGTAAGAATAAAACGACACCAGAGCAGGTGTGGGAGGGCAGCGTGAGACCAAACAGTGCCCCGAGGGCAGGACGGGGCCACGGCACTCCCACAGTGCCCAGGAATGGGGTGACACATCAGGGACACAGGGGTGCAGTGCCATCCCAGGGGTAACAGCCCCAGCCCCCTGCCAAGGAGTGCAGGAGATGCCCCAAAGATCCCCCCCCTTCCCAAGGGAACACTAAAAAGGAGCAGGAACCCCCACCTACAGAGCAGCCCTGAAAGCCCCTCCAAAGCCCATTCGCAGTAATGGAGCCCCCTGGGACCCCCTCAGCCCCACAGTCCCCTCCTCCGTGTCCCCTGAGACCCCCCAGACCCCTCCCAGTCCCACAGCCCCTTCCAATGCCCACTCACATCA
>WEKX01023839.1:34963-101882 GCA_013390025.1 Pitta sordida
GGGGGGATCGGGATGTCCCGGGATGATCGGGATTCCCGGGGGGATCGGGATGTCCCGGGATGATCGGGATTCCCGGGGGGGATCGGGATGTCCCGGGATGATCGGGATTCCCGGGGGAAATCGGGATGTCACGGGATGATCGGGATTCCCGGGGGGCGATCAGGGCCCCTGGGACGGAGCGCGATACTCTGGAAGGATTGAGACCTTCCGGACGAAGCGGGATCTCCCAGAAGGATCGGGATGCCCCGGGAGGATCGGGATGCCCCGGGAGAATCGGGATGCCCCGGGAGGATCGGGATGCCCCGGGAGGATCGGGACTCCCCGCACAACCCGAGATGCCCCAGGAAGTTCGGGATGCCCCGGGCGGGGCCGGAGCAGATTCGGGTCCACGGCCCCGGGATGGGCAGAGTTGGGGTGGGGGGGACCGACTCGTCCCCTCGCCGCTCTCCTGCCTCCCGGGGCTCCGGCTCGTTTCGATTTCGTTTCTCGGAAGGGTCGCGTTAAAGCCACAGGGGGGCCGGGACGGGCTCGGGACGGACACGGGGACAGCGCCGGACACCGGGACCGGGCTGGGCACCGGGACATCTCCGGACACCGGGACAGCTCCGGATATCGGGACAGCTCCGGATATCGGGACCGGACCGGACACCGGGACGTCTCCGGTCACCGGGAGAGCCCCGGACACCGGGACCGGACCGGACACCGGGACATCTCCGGACACCGGGACAGCTCCGGATATCGGGACCGGACCGGACACCGGGACATCTCCGGTCACCGGGAGAGCACCGGACACCGGGAGAGCACCGGACACCGGGACCGGACCGGACACCGGGAGAGCACCGGACACCGGGACCGGACCGGACACCGGGACATCTCCGGTCACCGGGAGAGCACCGGACACCGGGACAGCGCCGGGCTCCGGGTCGCACCGGGGCGGGGAGCGGCCGCCCGCTGCCCCCGGGGATGCAGGTAGGAAACACCAGCCCTCGGCCCCAGCCCTTCCCATCCCTCCTCCCCGTCCCCCCGGGCTTTGTCCCGCTCCATTCGGGCTGGAAGTTCACACCCCGGTTGGTGGGTGACCCCCCGCTCCCGCCCCATCCGCCTCCAACCGGGACAACGGGGGCTCCGTCCCGAGCGTGGGGCTGAGCCAGGAGCTGCTCTCACATATTTCGGGGTTCCTTTTCACCCCTGTTTCCACTCCAACCCCTCCAAGGGCAGTATTTCTACTTGAAGAAGAGCTGTGTTGGAAAGTGTGTGGAAGCAACTGAACGGGGATGAAAGAAAAAAACATGAAATAATAAAATTTCAGAGTGTATCTCGTGGCCTAGAAACCTTTAGGAGCAGGGAAAATACCGGATTTGTTCGGGTTTTACTGTAAATCTCGTCGTGAACAAGTCGGACCGATGGGAAAATAAAATAACTTTTAGACAGTTCTAGCCAAAATTCACTGCTGATTTCTTTCACTTTTATTTTCCCCGTAGTTAATTGCTTAGAACGAATCTGAAAGGCAGTTTGCATTGCTGCCAAGTGTGCTCAGAGTTTATTCTGAGTCTCAGGGGTCCCCTGCACCTGCTTTGCTAAATCCATCCCAGAGTCAGGCAGCAGGAAAACCCCTGACCAGCCTGCTGAAAGTTCCAGGGAAGCACTTTTCCTGGTTTTGGGGGCATCTAATTTGAATTTAAGATGTTTCCAACCCCGTTTTCTTCACCCCTGGTTTTCAGGGGGCTCAGCTCCCCTTCTCCCCCCACAGTCAAGGAGTGGCTGCTTTAACCACCTCCAAAACCCTGAGCCTCAAGTCCTCAGAGCTGACTTTAGAAAACACCATTTTCCCAGCAAAATTGTTAATTTTCCAGTGGGTGAAGCTGAGAAATTGCTGGGATTCACATTAATAGATTTTTAAGGGGAACCATTATCTGCTTGGCTGCCAGTAATATTTCAAGGTCTGGATGGGGCTGGAAGCAGGATCTGGGCTCCCCTGTGGCTCACGAGCGTTTCCTGAGAGGGAAAAATAATTCCTGAGGGGCTGGAACTTAAAGGCTGGTGAGCAAGAGGAGAGGAATGGCCATTTCCACTTACACCCAAGTGATCAGTGGGGGAAAAGGTTGGAGATCTCTCTCCATACAGAGTTTTAAAGACAAAATCTAAGCACTATCGCCAGCTTTATTTCACAGCTCTGAGGAATGGAAATGCTCTTCTAAAACCTTGGGACGTGAGAATCTGGGGATCCTGGGCCAGCACAGGCACTGCAGGCTCAGCTCCATCCTCTGCTTCCCTGAACCCGAGGGGCAGAGGGGAGGGATAACCCCCTCCCAGAGCCTGAATGAGGGCAGGTTCCTCTGCTAAAGGAAGCTGAATTTGGATAAAGAGAGGGATCACTGGCTACCAACACTGGCTCAGACAACCAGACACATCCTGGG
This sequence comes from Pitta sordida, assembly GCA_013390025.1. NCBI lineage: Eukaryota > Metazoa > Chordata > Aves > Passeriformes > Pittidae > Pitta > Pitta sordida. The sequence continues at coordinate 37,381 of WEKX01023839.1, forward strand.
GCTGGGATGAGGAGGAATGAGAGGGAGAGCTGCAGCCAGCACTTCACACTGCTGGGAGAAAGCAGCTGGAAAACACTGGAGCAGGTGGAGGCAACTCCAGAGCAAAGGCAGGAGCAGAGCTGGGAGTTTCCCCCACTGATGTGTCTGATCTCTTTATTCCCCAGGGCAAAGTGGCCGTCAGCTCTTCCAGCCCTGCTGTGGCAGCTTCCTGCCCACCCCAGCCCCAGCCCAGCCACTTCTCCGGCAGTGCTGGGGAGATCTTCAAGCTCCCAGGCAGGCTGAGTGAGTAGAGCTTGAGCACATCAGTGCTAATTCCACCAGGCCAGGGTGGGATGTGGTGGGTACAGCCCTGGTGTCCCAGCCCGGGGCCACTCCCTGCTGGCAGAAGGGACAAAGGTGTCTTCAGGGTTCATTTTCTCTTCTTGGGGTGTTTTTGATCTGTGGGTGCTTCATAGAGAAGGAGAGTTTGGGGGATGAAGAAGAAATCCCTCCCTGCCCCTCAGCAGTTCTGGGGAGGGAGACAGAGTTGTTGCAGAGGCTGCTCCCGGTTTCAGGAATCCAGCCCTCGCTGTGGAGCAAGGACGACGTGATCCACTGGCTGAGATGGGCTGAGAGGGAATATTCCCTTCGGCAGACGGAGGAAAGCAGGTTCGAAATGAACGGCAAAGCCTTGTGCATCCTCACCAAGGAGGACTTCAGACACCGAGCCCCGAGCTCAGGTTGGACCCAGGGCAGGGGGGTTTCTGATCATCCAGGCTCAAGCTGAGAGGGGCTGGATGGGTCCCAGCAGAGCAGGATTTACCTCTGGCCACTCCGGTGCTGGAGACAAGGACAAGCCTCTGCCTCGCTCTGATCCATCTGCACTGCAAATGCTTTGGGGTGGGGAATAACCTCATTAATTATGTCCCAACTCAGCAGCATCACCTTGAGAGAGACTCTTACCCAGAGTTACCTGAGCAGAGTCTCCATCCTTGCAGGGGATGTGCTTTACGAAATCCTCCAGTTCATCAAGACCCAGAGACGAGCTCTGGTGTGCAGCCCTTTGCTGAGATCATCCTTTGGGAAGGCCGGGAGGATGGAGGAAGGTAGGATGGAGGGCAGCAGAACCTGCCCACGGCTCCAGTGGGTTGCACACCCCCGGGGTTTGGAGCTCAGGCTGCTGCACCCATCCCACACCGCCTGGGACTGGCAGCCGGGTCCAGCAAAGCCCAGGTTATCTGGGAAGTTTGGAGTGGTGAGGCGGGTCTGGGCAGGATCAGCCCCAGGCAGCAGCAGGGGGGTCCAGGGTGGCCAGGCAAGGCTCTGACTGCCCTCACAAACCTCCTTGCAGATTGAGATCTGGATCAGGGGGGGTCAGTGGGCAGGCAGAGGCACAGCCCTGCTGGGGACAGGTCCTGCAGCGCAGCTGGGAAAGGGCTGAGGAGCCAGAGCTGAGCTTCCTTCCAGATTCTGGGACAAAGGGTGGGGAGGGAGAGGCCCCAGGTGAGGCTGGTGGGGGCCAGTGAGGCTTTTTGGTGCCCTTGGGGGGCCCAGGTAGGAGCTGGGATGGGGCCAGGTTGGTATCAGTGTGTGGAGGTGGATCCTGGGCGCTTTTGCTGGCTCCTGTGTAATGTGATGAACATCTTAAACCCCCACAACGATTCACCAGGGACTGCCTGTGCTCTGGTGCATCCTCCTGTCCCACTTTTCCCTCTGCACCTGGCCCTTACCCTACCTGGCACCTCCTGAACTCTCTGCTGCTCCTGCCCCAGGAAAATCCCAGAGTTCCCTCAGCACCCTCCTCCTGTGCCCAGACTGGTGCCAGGCTGATAACCACCCTGGGCTGTCCCTCCCCTCCTATTTCAGGGCTCTGGAAGATCAGGGACGTGCCCTGCTGTGCCACAGGGTGTTTATTTGGGGTTATTTTGCAGGGACAGACTGCAGTGCTGAGGCTGCCCCAGTTGTTTTTCCCTCCTGGCTGGAACAGCCCGTGTTCCACGGGCACGTGGAGCCCCTGAACCTCCCCCCTCCCAGCTCAGAGAGTGGCTCCAGGGCAGGTGCCATCTGCTCCCTCCTTCCAACCCTGTCGGCCCCAGTGGATGGGAAAATTGCAGGTAATTACGAATTTACAGCCTGGCTCCTTGGGGAGACGAGACGGTGCTTTGTGTTTTCAGCCCATCTGTCTCTCTTCCCTTTATTCTGTGTGTTCCCACCTCAGTTCCCCCACCTGAAAAAACCTGTTGTTCCTGGTTGTGCTTTTGAGATCTTGCCATAAAACTGCTCTGGGCTCTTCCTGTATTTATTATCCCCACTCCCACGTGCAGTCCTGCTGCTGGAGCAGGGTGAGGGGGCTCTGTGACTGTTCATTCCAACGCTCAGACTGCAGGTTGCTCTGGGAATACGTTTTCCAGCTGCTCTCCGACAGCCGCTACGAGCCCTACATCAGGTGGGAAGACAAGGAAGCCAAAGTTTTCCGTGTTGTGAACCCAAACGGACTTGCCCAGCTCTGGGGGAACCACAAGGTAAATGCTTTTGAGAACCAATTTGTCACCCCTGGGCTCCTGAATGTCCCTTTCGTGACCTGGTCCCCAGAGCTGAGGGCACAGGGACTGAGAAGTGGGACACGCTGGGTTAGTGAGAGATGCCAAGCTGGGGATTCAAGAGGGGATTTCTCATCCCCTGAAAAGCAAACCACGATGGCCATGAGGGTTAGAGACCCACGTGAGGACTACCTGGGACATTCCAGGCGTGGGCCACCCAAACCAGGTGTTGACTCAAGGCCCCCCAATTCTCTCCCTCCCCAGAACAGGATGAACATGACCTATGAGAAGATGTCACGAGCGCTCAGACATTACTACAAACTCAACATCATCAAAAAGGAGCCGGGGCAGAAGCTGCTGTTCAGGTGAGATGAAGCAGGGCAGAGAAATGAGCTGCCTGGGGGCGGCGTGGGTGGGGCAGGGGAAGGAGATGTACTCCAGATGTTGGCAGCTGCTTCATCCGGCAGCTGCAGCCCAGTGGTTTTTGTCCAGGCTGAGGAGCTCCCTGGGCTCCAGGTGCTGATGGTGCTTCCTGGGTTCCAGGCAAGAGCTGGGATCCTCAGCAAAGCCCAGGGGTGGCAGGTCCCTCTGGTGAACTCTGGAACTCAGCTGACTGTGGCTTGGCTGGGAAGGGACCTTAAAGCTCATCCCATCCCACCCCTGCCATGGGCAGGGACACCTCCCACTGTCCCAGGTGTCCCCAAGCCCCGTCCAACCTGGTCTTGTCCAGGGCAAAGGCTCCCAGCATTTACAGCCTGTGTTGGGGCTGGGTTTGCACGGGCCCTTAAAGTCGTGACAAAAATGGATGGCAGGTTTTTGAAGACTCCTGGGGAGGCTGCCCATGAGAAATCCAGCAAACTGGAGCAGCTGGAGGACGAGGACCGTGAAGATTTGAAAGAGGAGCCGCTCGAGGTTTCACCATAGGAAATCTTTGGAGGTGCCGTCACAGACTTGTGCTCTGCAGGGATGTGCTGGGGTCCCTCAAATCTCCTGGACAGAAGGCCAGAGAAGAGCTGGCCCTGGATTCCAAAACCTGCCCTGAGCCAAAGCTGGGACATCTCTGGGGCTTCGTTAGCAAAGCACACCCAGAACTGTCCCCCAGCCCCAAACCCCAGGTGAAGGTGGGGGTTTGTTTCCTCTGCTTGTTTCTCTCCTGCCCTCGGGGAGGGAATGTGATGTTTTTGCTCTGGAAATTTGGATGTTTTCCTTAAAGACTCAAACTCATTGGAAGGGATCACTCTGTTCTTGCAGAAGAGGTGCCAAGCAGAGCAGAGCACATGCTCTGGGCTGAGCATCCTCTGCAGAGAGTGTTGTCCCTGAGGGTGAACCTGCTGCTCTGAGTCTGAGCCATTTCCCTAACTTGGAAAATGGACTTGTGGTGCAGAAATGCTGCACTCTGGAGTTACCAGCTCCTGTGGGGTTGCTCCTGTGATTAAGGATGGGAATGTGTTGAAATATCCACCTGGATCAGGCCTGGATGAAGCTCCCTAAGGTGGGTCTCACTTCAGCTCCTTTCACTCCAAGTAATGCTTTTTGTAGTTAGCTGATCAAATAATGTGAAAGGAAACAAAACAATAACGAGTATGAGCTCAGTCGTGGTCAGACATGTGGTTATTTGCTTTGGGTTTGAAGCAGGAATGCCTGGAGGGAGCAGAGTGTGTGTGTTTGAAAACAGAAAACAACCCACTGGGATTTTCACATCGCTTTTCATTGAGGAAATAAAATCCTGTGACTGTGTAAGGCTGAAAATCCCATTTCTTGCTCATCAAAGGTCTGAAAGTGGGAAATCCAAGCTTTCCTCACTTAAAACCAGCTCCTGTGGGCACCCAGATCTTGTCCCCGAGATCTTTTGCCCGGAGCTGATGGGTGACCATGGCACAAACCTGTGGTGTTTTGCACCACGAGCTTTCCACCAAAAGCGGTTGTTTCCAACCCCAAACCACAGTTCCCTTTTGCTGTGACTGGTATTGCCCCTCCAAAAGTGTTTCAGAGCTGGAGCCTGGGGGTGCTGGGGATGGTGGTGGGGTGGGTGGGGGCTGGCTGGCAAAGCTTTGGCAGCTCAACAGCTCCAGAAACACTTGGCTGAGAAGTTTCACTTCTAGAAAAGAGTCACCGGCTCGTTGGCAAAGCAGAGTGGCTTGAAAATCCGGGTGGTGGAGGAGAAGGAAATGAGAAGCTCCAATGGGGGAAACGAGTGTGAGGTCACGGCCTGTGGAGCATCCTGGCTGGGAAGGGAGACCAAAATCCTGCTGGGAGAGGGGCCTGGGGATGCAGCACAGCAGGAAGGTGCAGCCAAGCACCTCATCCTTCCCTCTGCAAAGGGTGCTTTTTGTCCCAGGGAACACTGAACCAGATCCTTTCTTGGGGTGAAATCCGTCAGAATAAGTGCCAGTCCTGCCCAGCCCTGAGGGACAGCTTTGGTGGGACAGCAGACGTCCTTCCCTGGTGACTGGCCCATCCTGACCCTGTGCCGCTCCTGGGACACACACGGGTCGTTTTTTTGTGACATACCCCCACTTTCTTGGCCTCATATTTCCCGAGCATTCCATCCCTTCTCCAACCTGTGTGTTCTGTTGTCACTGACTCTCACCTGTCGGAGCAGGTGACACTCAGTGACAGTCTGGTGCTTGTGCTCACAAGGGAGTGTGTGACATGACCTCTCCTCACCTGTTTTTCCCATGATGACTCAGGATCACTCTGGACTTGGCCGGGGATTTCCTCTCCTGCTTGGGCAGCTGCCAAAACCCCTCAACCCTCCTTGTGCCGGAGGGACCTGGAGAGGTGAAAATCCAAGGGCACTTTTGCCAGGGATGGGCCGTGACGATGAGCTCGATCCCTGGAAGCTCTCAGGTCCTCCCTGGGGCAATGTCTGTCTTTCCTTGCTGTAAACAGAGGCGTGAGGGCTGTAAATCCGAGTGTTTTCCTGGAACATGGGCCCAGCCCTGTTGGTAAACACCGGAGTAACCGCCACCCGTGCCGGGGAGTTTGGTGTGCGTGTGTGGGCAGGGAGAACACACAGCCACGGTGCCCTCTGGCATGGCTGGAGCCCAGGGGCACTGGAACACAGGCAGGTGCCCCATGTGGGCTTTCCTGAAGGTTTGCAGGTGCTTTGATCCCTGGAGAGCATCGCCCACACTTCAGCCAGCCCCATGTCTGGGGGGGTTGGGCCAGGGGGGTTGTTTTGTCACTGCTGGTCGGATGTGGGAGGCAGCTGAAACCAGGCCCAGGGCTGGAGGAAAAGAGAATTTGCTTTGGGGGCTGGTGCCCACAACTCTCTTGGATGAGGGGAACTGCATGTCTGGGTTGAGAGGTTCTCACCAAGGCCATGTGTTGGGCTGTGCCCTCCATCCAGACCACGGCTGGTGCAGGGAGGAGTGGCTGCCCTCAGCACCCCTGTCATGGCTCAGGTTCTCTCCTCAACACCTTTGTCAGGGCTCGGGTTCTCTCCTTAACACCTTTGTCATGGCTCAGGTTCTCAACACCTTTGTCATGGTTCAGGTTCTAAACACACCTTTCATGGGTCGGGTTCTCAACTCCCCTGTCATGATTCAGGTGCTCCCCTCAACACCCCTGCGGTGGCTCAGACCTGAAACTGCCAACACTATTTTTGTGCCCAGGTGGTGGCTGTTGGCTCAGGGCTGGTTGTTGCCTCACCTTTGTGGACCATGTAAAACACAAATCTCCAAGGATGGTGATTCCCAACCCCTCTAGAGACACGTTTGAGGTTGTCCCACCCTCCTGCAGAGGAGAGTTTTGCTGATGTCCAACCTCAGCCTGTCCTGTCTTGTACCCCCAAAATTCGGGTGACCTGACCCCTGATGCCTTCTGAGCCCGTTGTAACCCTCTGCACTCCACATCTCCATGTGGGGACCCTGGATTTTGTTCCATCTTCTGAAGCAATTTCCTGCAGAGAAGTCGGTTATCCCCAGCTGCGTCCCCATGGGTTTAGTTCTGCTTTTCCCCTCCGGAATCACTGGCCTGGAGACGCCAACCCTGGGGGTGGGTTCTCCCTCCCCACGACCACATTTCCACCCAACTTCCTCATTCTCTCCCACTATTGATAAGAAAAGTGGACAAATTGGGATCCAGCTCTCTTCCCCTATCCTCTCCCTCCCCGCCAACTCTGGAATTGGGGTTTTGGTTCGTGTCGGTCTCTTGGAAACGCCTTTTTCTTATGCCTCTCTCCCATGGGGTTTGAGCATGTCCCAAATCCCAGGAATTTGGATAAAGGGTCTCCAGAACCACAGTTCAGGTCAAGATTTTTCCCTGGAGCCACTTTGGGGTGTCCCATCTTCAGGAAATGCTGCTCCAAAGAGGCCTCACATGGGCACTGACTCCCAGCTGAATCCTGAGAAGCCCCTTGTGAGCAGGGGTTGGGTTTGGACTCACCCTTGGGTGACCTCCAACAGCACCACCCCCAAACTGGAGGTGGCCAAACTGTGCCCCACGGCAGGAGTGGATGTGGCTTTTTGTTTTATGGATGCTGCAGAGGGAAAAACAAACCAACAAACCCACCAAATCGATTGTGGAACTTCTTTTCTTCCCCCTCGGAATCGACCTGCGTAGGGAAGGATGTGGAGCTGCCGGGGAGCAGCGCAGAGCTTGAATTATTCATCAGCAAATGGGGATGCTGGAAAACCGAGCCGGGTAATTCCTGATCAATACCAGACTCTGATTCATCAGTGTGGGCTCGGGAGAGATGGAGGGACGTGGAACGGATCTCTCCCAGTTATAGGAAATTAAAGCACTGAGGGTGAAAGGGAAAGAAAAACAAACCCAGAGTGCTCAGGTTGCAAACTGAGCCCGTTATTGGGGAGAATTCCTTTTTTTGTCCAGGAAGAGCCTTGGCTGCGCATCATCCCAGCGGAAAACCAGGGGCAGCGCAGCGCTGCTCGGTTGGACATCTTCCCCAAAGAGGGGTTTTCCAAAGAGGGTTTTTCCAACGCCTGCAGCTGCTCCCGGCAAAAGCATCCGGCTCCTTCCCCGCGAGGTGCAGTGCGGAATTTTGCCGTCAGATGGCAAAACAGAGATGAGGAATGTGGGAAACACCTGCCGGAGAGGGCACAGGGAGGGGCCGCGGGGCCAAGCAGAGGTTTGGGGGGGTAAGATTTGCCCGGCTCGGGTGGTTTTTACAGCCGAGTGAGTTGGATTTTGGTCCTGGCTCCTCCTGTGCTGCTCAGCGCTGGAGAAAGTCTGGCCTGGGTCTGGATCTCTGAAGGGTGAAATTGGTTTTGGAAGTAAAACCAGCCCAAGACACCCTCAGAGTTCTCTGCTTGTCCAACGGCAGCATTTCTGTTGCGTCTGTAGGTGTTGGGATGCGGGTGATGCCCTGTCCTGGTGAGGCTGTGACGGATTTGGGTCGTGAGGTGCTGTGGGTTCATTTTTGGGGTGGGACATGGGCTGTGTGAGGGACCCCAGGGTGGCTTTGAGGATGTTGCAGCCCAGCTGTGCTCCCGAGAGTGAGGGTTTGATCCTCGTGTGCTCCACGATCCTTCCCACTCAGAGTATTCCCTCTTTCTGTGTCCGACAGCGCCGTGTCCCGGAGGGTCTGGCAGTCCCACCAAACCCCCCTGGGATGCCAGCAGGGCACGCTGCTTCCTCCTTTTGCCCGAGTCCTGACTTCCCCTTGCAAAAGCAAACCAGGAAAGGCCATATAAGGCATCCCACAGAGTGAAAAACACAACAAACCCAACGAAACCCAAAGCGAAGGAGCTGCCTGAGATAACTGGTCTCAAAGGGCAGCGCTCACACCGCCTGACGGGTGATTTCCATGTTGTTTTGCTGTTGTTTGTCATAAGGGGGAATTGTTTTCTCCTCTGATGAAACTCACACCCACGTGGTTTCCGCCACCAGGGCGGTGATAACGGGGATCCCAGGCGGAAGCACTGGCTGCTCTCCCACCTGAATGGCTGCTAAAAATAGGAATTAACTCAGCCAGCCGCGGGCTTGGGTATAAAAAGGCACCTCCCAGGAGAGCCCGAGATGCCTCAGCGCTCGTGGCCGAGGAGTTTGTCTTGACCTGTGTCCAAACGGGCAGAAACACTGATGGAAAGGTAAAAAGCGACCCAGCAAGGGCAGAGCGGTGTGGCCAATGCCCTGGGATCAATCGAAGCAGGATGGGGGCTGTGGCTTTGCTGTGATCAAATGAAGTGGTGTGATCAAGGAGTGATTTGCTGTCGAGTGGTTGGTGGGGTTTGGTGTTGGGTTGGATGAAGAGGTTTGTGGGTTTTTTATCCCCAGACCAGGCCAGGGTGGGGTGGGTGGGTGTGCTGGGGGTTGTGGGTCTGAGTGGAGGCTGATGCCCAATCCCAGGGTGGTTTTTACAGCCGAGGGTTTTGGCGCTGGCTCCCCCTGTGCTGCTCAGCGCTGGAGAAAGTCTGGCCTGGGTCTGGATCTCTGAAGGGTGAAATTGGTTTTGGAAGTAAAACCAGCCCAAGACACCCTCAGAGTTCTCTGCTCTTCCAGTGGCACCATTTCTGTTTAATTTTGTTTGTAAATGTAGAGAAAAAGGGTGATGGGATGGGCAGGGGGTGGGTGCCCCCAGCTCCATTCACAACCCCGTGCTGGGGGGAGCTCACGGAGGGGCCGTGTCACCCCCAGGGGACGGAGGAGATTTGCAGGGGCACGTTTCCCTGGGCCTCTCCAGCAGCTGGGAGCACTGAGCCATGTCGAGGAATTTTTATTTAGTTAGTTGTTTGGGTTTTTTTTAACAGCCAATACTTTAAAGGGAAATAGTGAAAAATCTGGGTTGGGGGACTCAAAGGGTGTTTGATTGGTGTGGGAACACATTGGAGTGGGGTGATAGGATGGGTCTGGTGATACCCTTGGGGGAGGAAACCTCTTGGATGATGCCCAGGCTCTCCCTGAAACCTCTTGGATGATGCCCAGGCTGCCCCTGAGAGGTGCCCAGCCCATCTCCCCCTCCCTGCAGTTTCAGTCTCTTTATCAGCCATGACCACAGTCCATCATAAAACCCCACGTGGGCCACCTGCTCCAGCAGCTCTCACACAACAACTATAAAACTGGCTGATCATTAACCAGGAACGTTGTCTCAGACACCCCTGGGTGCTGGTCTGGGGGGGGGTGAGGGAGATTTCCATCATGTCCAACCCTCCCTGCGCAGCCACCTGGGGAAAGAAAGCAAAATCCAGGCTGAAAATATTGTTTTTCCCCACAGCAATGAGCGGGGTCCGGCCATGGAGACGCCTCAGTGGGATGTGGGGAGGCAGCCCTCAGGAAAGATCCTCTCCCTGGACAGGAAAGGGGCCAAGAAAGTGCTGGAGATTTATGTCAGGCGCTCGCTGAGCTGCCGGGAAAACCCGCCCGTGGCCAAAAACACACCCCAGGAGAAAACCGGAGGGCGAGGGAAGAAGACACATGGGCTGCAACGCTCGGAAAGCGACTTCTGCACATACCCATGTGTCAAATCCAGCCCCAAGAAGGACCAGGAGGAGGGAGTCAAAGTGCCAGACCAGGAAGAGGCGCTGGGTGATGATGGCAAAGTTCCCCTGGAGGTCCCTAAAGAAGAGTCGAAGCCCAAGAGGAAAAGCACAAAAAACTCTTCCCAGGGCAAAGCCCAACATTCGGGTTCAAAACCAACCTGGCTGAAAAGTTTCTTAAACCTCTTCTTCAGGAAGAGCCCCGAGGACCAGAAGGAAAATGCAAAGGATAAAGATGCCAAAACACCCCAGGGCTCCAAACCAGAAGGAGCCAAGAAACACAGAGGAGACTCAAACACGTCCCCGACCCCGGGCCGAACCCCCAAGAGGAAAACAAGCATCAAGAAGGTTTTCTCCCTGAAGAAACACGGGGAGGAGGAGCGGGAGACGGGATCGGGGGCGAGGACCAAGCGGCCCGGCTGCCTCCCCCTGCGGCACGTCCTGTCACCGGCTGCACCAGGTGGGACCCCAAACCTGACCCCAACCCCAACCCAACTGGGCTTCTTTTGGGAAAGCCATCCTGTTTGGTGCTGGTTGCTAACAAAACATCACCTTCTCTTGGCTTTCTGGGATTTGGGATGGGTTTGGAGGCTCCAATGCCCCAGGACAGGGTTGGCCTTCGGGCACACATCGCCCCAGGCCTGCTGATGGCAGGAACCACCCAAGCACAGCTTTTCGCCCCTCTGGCAACCAAAGGTCAGGGTGGTTTAGTTTTTAAACCTGCATTTGAGACCTAATTAAATTAAACCTTAAATTAAGGTTTTAAATCCTAAACCACTCCAGGACCAACGTGAAGCCGCCCAAGGTTTGCCTGTGGGGTTGGGTGTGGGCAGCTGGTGTGGCAGAGCCTCTGAGACACCCCCCACCCTTTCCAGTGCCAAAATGCTGCTGAGGGGATTTCTAAGGAGTTTTGGTGGCTCTGGGACAAGTCCCAACCGTCTGGTTTCAGTTCTGAGAGTGCAGCCACATCCTCCACCACGGGAATGCCCTGACCCAGGGTGGGCACCAGCACACCCTGTCCCTGCTGGGCCCGCTTTTCCCTTTCAATCCATCACCAACAACAAAACCAACCCTCACCTCTGGCTCTGTTTGATTTCCAGCAGAGGAGGAGCAGCCCGATGGCTACTACACACAAGTCTCCGAAGAGATCGGGCTGATCGTGCAAGGCAGTGAGAGCCAGGGGAGAAGAGCAAGTGGATTTGGGGAGCCCCCACAGCCCCCTGGCACCGCTGGCGTTGGTGAGTGTTGCCCTTGGGATGTATAGACAACGTATGTGCACTTGTCCCTGTCAGTCCTGACCCAGGGTGTACAGAGGCTTTGGGTGAGACTTTGAGCATTGACTGGGGCAGGGAGGGAATCGTAGAATTCCAGAGTGGTTTGGGTTGGAAAGGACTTTAAAGCTCATCTCATCCCCTGCCCTCTCCCACACCAAAGGCAGAAGCCAAAGGCAGGAGTGTGGTTTTGCTGGGTGAGGGTAACAAGGCACTTGGCCATAGGATGAAATAGGTTTTGGAGGGGTGGAGGTGGATAAAGGTTGTTCAGGGAATCTTTCCTGAGGGGTGAACGGATCATCTGGTTATGGAAAGGGCTGGAGATAAGGTGGGGTCTCTCTCTGCAGATGAAGCCATCAGGAGGATCGTGGCCCTGCTCCGGAGTGCAGGAGATGAGCTGGACAGGCAGGTGAGAGCAGAGCTGAGGGAATTTTAGCCAACTCCTGCACTGCTGAACAACAGTGACACCCCTGATTTCCCTGGAGTGGGGAAACGCCCTGATCGCAGCTCTCAAATTCTCCAACTGGGCGTGCTGGTGGCTGTCCTGGGCATGCTGGTGGCTGTCCTGGGCATGCTGGTGGCTGTCCTGGGCGTACTGGCGGCTGTCCTGGGCGTGCTGGCAGCTGTCCTGGGCGTACTGGCGGCTGTCCTGGGTGTGCAGGTGGCTGTCCCATGGCTGTCCTGTGTATGCTGGTGGCTGTCCTGGGTGTGCTGGTGGCTGTCCTGGGCGTGCAGGTGGCTGTCCCATGGCTGTCCTGGGTGTGCTGGTGGCTGTCCGTGTGTCCTCCCTCCGCTGCCACCCTTCTGTGAGGTGAAGGCATCAGTGCAGGGGTGACACCCCGAGGCAGTGGCTCACGCCGTGTGTCCCCCGTCTCTTCCCCAGGTGAGGGAGGACGCTCGGCTGCAGCTCTTCTTCAGGGACATGTCCTACAGCTCCTTCAAGGACCTGGCTGACGCCTACGTGCAGCGGGAGGTGACGGCCAGCAGAGCCAACGCCGACCCCCAGGAGATCCAGTTTGCCTTCACGGTCCATCTGACGGCCCGGCTGGCCGGGATCTGCAGCCAGGCCGTCAACAGGATCATGGGCTTTGGCACTCGCTACCTGGAGGATTCCTTCGCTCCCTACGGCAAAATTCTCCGGGTGAGGAGGAGGGTGAGCCCGAGGTTCGGGGGAGCCGTGGCTGCTCCACCCCTGGGAGTGTCCAAGGAGCAACCTGGGACAGTGGAAGGTGTCCCTGCCCATGGCAGGGCGTGGAATGAGATGAGCATTAAGGTCTCTTCCTACCCAAACAATCCTGGGATTCCAGGATTTTGGAGCCCCTCTGCTCTGGAGCCAGGCTGGGAGAGCTGGGAATGTTCAGCTGGAGCAGAGAAGGGTCCAGGGAGAACTTAGAGCCCTTTCCAGAGCCTAAAGGTGCTCCAGGAGAGCTGGAGAGGGACTGGGGACAAGGGGTGGAGGGACAGGACACAGGGAATGGCTTCCCACTGCCAGAGGGCAGGGAGAGATGGGATATTGGGAAGGAATTCTTCCCTGGGAGGGTGGGCAGGCCCTGGCACAGGTTGCCCAGAGCAGCTGTGGCTGCCCCATCCCTGGAAGTGTCCAAGGCCAGGCTGGAGCAGCCAGGGATAGTGGAAGGTGTCTCTGCCCACGGCAGAGGGTGGAACTGGGTGATCTTTCAGGTCCCTTCCAATGCAAAACATTCCATGATTCCATGAATGTATTTCCTTCTGTCCCAGCAGAACAGAGAAAAGCTCAGGACAGACCACTGTGACAGCCCAGACTGACAGTGAAGGGCCTGCGCTGGATGGAGATTTACTGATGGGAGGGCAATCCCTGATGGTGACCTGCATGTGGGGTGAATTCCTGAGCCCTGGATTTAAAACCTCCTGAGGAAACCCACAGCAGCAGCCAGAGCAGCGTGGAATCCTTAAAACCCCCCTGGCTGGGGGCAAAGACTCTGTGAATCAACCCAAGCCCAGATTTCACCCTGTATTTACATTTTTGCCCCTGCCAAGTGCCTGTGTTGACCCTCAGGGGCCGGTGGGGTTTGTGTATATGTATTTATTTACCTGCTTTTCTATACGTGTCTGTGAATGTACAACATCATTTTTGTAGCTCCTGCTGTCAGCCAAGCACCCAGTTAGGACCCCCCCCCCCAAATAAATTGGTGCCAGGTTTATCTGCTGGGTGTTGTGTGAGGCTGTTATAGATGGAATAACGTTTGCTTTGCTCCAGCTGCTCCTTTCCAGCCAGATGTCAAGTGGCACAAGGGACTCTTGCAGCAGATGCACGGAGCTGTCCCTGCCATTGTCACAATTTCTCACCATTCCCTCTCCAGCAGAAGGAGATTTGCCACCCAAAGCAGCTTGGGCTGACACCAAGAACTGGGTAAAGCCAGGCAGGAGCTGTCACTCCCTCCAGGCCTGAGGGGATTTGCAGCTGCCAGGGTCTCACCTACCAGCTCTAAGAAGATGAAAAATGTCAAAGGGATTTAAACCCTAATCACTGGGAATGTTCCCAGCTAATCTGTGGCCGGACCCCTAAGCAGGGCCATGGATTAAGGCAGCTCGGGGCAGGGGGCTGGCCAGGGCTTGGAGCCTCTCCCTTGTGAGGTCAGACCCAGCCTGGGGTGAAGGGGGTGAAGTTTTGGGGTTTGGAGTGTGCAGGAGGTGGGATGTTCCAGTGGGGTGAAGGTGATGATGGTGGCAAACAAAGCTGTAGGTCTGGGTCGTGTGTGGTGACAGTGCCCCGTGGGCCACCAGAGCCAGCTGGGGCTGCCCAGCACCTCCTCCCTGGGGGATCTGACCTCAGACCTTTCAAAACCCTCAGTAAAGGAAAAAGCGGAAGCAGGAGGATGGGAACAGCCCTTCCCCATCCCCATCCTCATCCCCATCCCCATCCTCATCCCCATCCCCATCCTCATCCCCATCCCCATCCTCACCCCCTTCCCCATCCNTCCCCATCCCCATCCCCATCCCCATCCCCATCCCCATCCCCATCCCTGTTTGTGAAGCCTTTAGGGACACGTTCAACAGAGGGTTCAGTCACCAGCTCATGAAGAACCCCAGAGAGGGGAGTTACCTTGCAGGGGGTCTGTCTAATTTATCCCAGGGTAATTAAATCTGAAATGAGAAACACCAAATCCCACTCCTGGGCCCTGCCAACAACAAGTGCAGCATCAGCACCGTGTTTCCTCTGGGCTGGGAACAAAACTGGGAGAGTTTTGCTGCAGGAGAAGGTGAAGCTGCTCTTGTCTGTTTGTAACTGTCCCGATGTCCCAGTTCCCTTCCCAGGGACTGAGCTGGGCTGGCACCAGTGCAGGGTGAGCTGGGGATGTGGTGGAGAACTGGAGGGGCTGGGCCCTGTTTGTTTAGAGCTCCTGCAGTGCCAGGGGCAGGTTGGGATTTGCATGGAGCACAAAAGGGTTCTGTGTCCTCACCGACCATCCCAGAGGGTTTCACCTTCCATCAACACCTGCCAGGTGAAACACCAGCAAGGAAAACAACTCCTCTCTGCCATTCCCTTCTCCTGTGCTGTTCCCAACACCAGCTGAACCAAATACTCTCCTTCCATGGCTGATGGAGCTTTTCCCACCCGTCGGGGCAGCGGTGCCGGGGAAACAAACCCTGCCCAGGCCTTTCCACAAGAGGCTCCTGCTCCCAAACAACCCAACTTAACTTAGGGATGCTGCTCCAGCCCAGCACAGTGGGATGAGGTTGGGAGCACCCACAGTGTCCCTTTTCCTCGTGTCCCTTTTCCTGAGCAACTCCAGCACCTTGGATTAATGTCTAGGTCATAATTGAGATCTTGAATGCCTGTGGCCACTGCAGATATTAAGAAGGTTTTAAAGAAGGGGAAGTTATTAGTCCCGGGGGTTTGAGCCGTTTCCAGCTCTTGGCATTACCTTCATCCTTCCCTAAACCCCCTGGTGTGGCTTCCAACAGCCAAGACAATCCCCTGGCATGAAAATCCCTGGGATCACGGACACCGGCCATCTGGGCACTGATCCTGCCCGGGCATGAAGCCCCGTGCTCTGCACAGCCCCCAGCCCACCCTGTGCCCAGCGTGAGCCCCAGGGCTTCTCCCAAAACCATCTCAGGGATCCTGTGTCTCCCGAGTCCCGGCTAATCCTGCTTTGCCAGGGTCGGGGGGGGGACGGCAGCTTTCGAAAACCAGCCCGGCACTTAATGAGCCAATTAATGCAAAATTTGCTGTGGCTGAGAGGATGATGACAAGGTTTCATCTCGCAGGAGCATGGAGCTGAGCCAGGGGGAGATGAGGTCTCCTGGGGCGCTGTCCCAGGGCCTCGGTGTTGGCACAGGGGGGGATTTGGCAGCTCCCCCCAACACCCCTGGGGGATCCCCCTGGTGTCACCGCAGGACAATGGACAGAGGAGGGCGATCCCACAGGTCCCATGGGACCTTTAATGCCTGTCCCAAGTCTTGGCGGTGCCAAGTGCTGCCGAGTGAAGCGGGAGCATCCCAAGGCTGTGCATGGAGCCTTCGGATTCCCTGAGGGCCTGGCACACACCCCAGGTACAGTTAATGCTCAGGGAACAATTCCTGCTGGCGTGCAAACACTCCTGCACTTCCTTCCGACGCCCTGCGGTGTTTGGACCAGTCTCAGCAGGAGAGGAGAATTTTGTCTACTTTTGTCCTGCATCGACTTGTCAGTGCTGGAAGAAAGGCCTTTAAATAAAGGGATTTTTACTGTGGGGAGCCATGAATCACAGCTGAGGGGAGACCTTATCACCCTCTACAACCACGTGAAAGGGATTTGTACCCAGGTGGGGGTCGGTCTCTTCTCTCCAGTTACCAGTGATAGAACGAGAGGACATGGTCTGAAACTGCGTCAGGGGAGATTTAGGCTGGACATCAGGAGGAACTTTTTCCCGGAGAGGGTGATCTCTCAGTGGAATGGGCTGCCCAAGGAGGTGGTGGAGATGTTTAAGGAAAGGTTGGATGCTGTACTTAGTGGCATGACCCAGATAATAGTGTGGCATGACCTAGTGTGTTATTGGTAGGATGGTATGTGGGTAGCAGGATGACAACAGATTGGGTAACAGGTGATGGGTGACAGGTTGGACCCGATGATCTCTGTGGTCTTTTCCAATTTTACTAATTCTGTGATTCTGTGGTTCTGTATCTTGGAGCTGAGAACTCGCTGCTGTGTGTCCTGACATCGAGGCAGCACCAGAGCCCAGCCCTGGCCGTGCTGGGACATTTCCATGGGGAGCAGGAGTGGGGAGGCTTCAGGCTGTTGTCACTTCAACCCAGGGACAGTTGGCACATCTCTGCTCCAAGGACACAACTCTTATTGAGGGGACAAATTTATACAAATTCGGGGTGAAAGCAGCACTGCAAAGGCTGTACCAGGATGCTGGATCGTCCTCTGCTTCCCCTGTGCACGACACAGGGAAGGGAGATCCTGATCCTTCAGCCCATGTTGTGTGTGTAGACACAACCTAAATTTTAACATATGTAATATTCCCTTCTCAGTGGCGAGGCTGTGTGGATTTGGACAACATAAGCACAGAGTATTTACCAATATTTAATAAATACATCTGTTAAAAATGGCAATTTTTATTCTGTATGTTGGCAGCAGCCCTGGATCATTAAGGCTGAAAAGGCACAAGGAATATCTGGAATTTCTCCCTGGTTTTTTTTTAACCAATCCCCCAGGAAATGCAGGGAGCCCAAAGACACTTTGATTTGGGTTCAATAACCACATGTTTGGGGGATGTGGTGCTGCTGCGGGGCCTGACTGGGAGAGGAAAACCAAACCCAGCTCTTTGTTCTTTTGCACCTTTCAAATGATATCCAAGAGCCAGGCAAAGACAGGGAGCAAATAGAGGGAATATTTCCAAACCTAACCCAGCCCTGCATCCACCCCTTGTGTAACACCCTCTGGCTTTAAGTGTCTTATACAAGCCTTTACTCACTCAGTACTGAGCTGTGCCTAAGCCGGGATTGATGGAAAATCCTATTTAGGAAAACACCCTTGGAAGAAGAAAGCACGAAGCAAAGAGGAATTTTTGCACGGGTGTTCCCGAGCGTGATGGGCACAGGAACTCCAGGACCATCCCCTGGAGAGCTCCTGGGGCCCTGCAGACCCTTTGGGATGAGAGGGGAGCCTTGATCCGGCCCCGAGCATCAGCTGGGCCGTGCTGGAGGATTATAAGAGCTGTTTTGATCAGGGGAAAATGTCTGTTTTTAGCACAGGCAGCAATTAAAATAGCTCAGGAACCTCAACGCCTCGCGGAGCTGTCATAAAAGCAGCCAGAAAACCCATCTTCTGGATTCCTCTGCGCCACAGATAAGCCTGGAAAGGGTGCAAGGAGCAAAGAGTCTGAAGTTCACCCGGTGATAAACCCCGAGAGGAGACTCAGCGCCGGATACACCCCTCGGATCCCGGGATGGCCGGGGAGGATCTCCGGGGTCCCAGCACCCCTTTTTCCCTCTCCTTCTCGGGCAGTGGCTTCTTGGCTCTCTACCAGGTCGGGGTGGTGCAATCCCTCCTGGAACTGGCTCCTGAGGTCCTGAAATCCGCCTGCAAAGTCTACGGCTCATCCGCCGGCTCCCTGATCGCTGCCGCCGTGGTGTGCGAGGTCGGCCTCGGTAAGACCAACCTCACCTCAATTCCCACGTCCCGGAGGGTTCATGTCAAAGCTGATGCCTCCAAGTGAGGGTGGGATCGATGCAACCATTCTAATTAGTGTTAAATGAGCTTTTTAATGAGTTGTTTTTGATCCGTCATAAGTTGGATTTTTAGGCTTTCGATCAGTTTTAGGCGGCGCAGGGTGAAAAGTTGCCGCGAGCGGCTTTTGTGGGAACCCAGCCTGGGAAAAGGGCTGGAATTTTAAGTTTTGAATTAACCTTGATGTGCTCCGATGAACAAAGACCGGGACGGTGAGAAAACTGTGTTGTTTTGCTGAAAATGGACATGTGGAAACAAGGACCTTTTGCAGAAACCAGCAGAGAAGGAGGAAAACTAACAAAGAATCGAGTGTTTGTGTTGGAAAATCCCCACTGGAGGAAAATGCTAAGCCCACAAAAATGATGAACTCATTTGCATAAGCAATGAGAGATTAATAACCAAGAGTGGATACAGTGATAATTCATGAAAGGGAGTTTAGAGACAGCGGGCATTCATTTGTTTAGATTTATTTTAAATGTATAAATAGGTGAAAAAGTGTGGCAGGACTTCTGTGTGGTGGTGGTATTTCTGTTGGCCACATACACCCCCAGTCCTCCGAATACACTAATTCCTTGATTTCTAACACTAAAAAGGAAGTGTTAGAGAATTCTATTATTCCAATAGAAGTTTTGGAGGTATTTGGCAGCAGGAATGAGGTGTTGATGTAACTCCTGTCATGAGGCACGAAAGAAATGCAAGGCGTTGACACTTCTGGCAGCCAAGCTGGAGCAATTTGGGGTGATGGCTGGTTGTGACAGTCTGAATGTTTTCTGTCAGGGGTTGGGGAGATACTGGCTGGAGAAATGTGGATATACCTGTATTCCATTGACTCATTTCCCTGCCCCTGGGGAAGGAACAGATCTTCCCTTCTGCTGGGAGGTCTGAGGAGTGCTGTGCCCCAAATCCTCAGGCTGGGACACATCTGGCTGTCAATGTGGGATGGACTCATGGGATGTGTCCATGCAAAGCCCCCCTTGTTCCCTTGTGGATCAGATCCCTCGGGATCCTTGGCTCTGAAGGGGCAGGAGGGGCTGTCAGCCCTTTCTGACTCTTGGTTTGGGTTGTCCTACCCAACATTCCCAGCACAAGGGAAGATGTGGTGGGATTCCCACTCCCAGAGAGCCGAGGACCTTTCCCTGTGGGAAAAGCTCCAGAGCTTCNGCTGGTAATGGGTGGAGCTGGGGCTGCCCAGCAGCACAAATAAATTTGGGAACTGCTCCTGCTGAAATGGGATGGAAGGGACCATCCACTTAGAGGGGCTGAGATGACTTTGTGCCCAAAATATCTTCCTCAGGGGAAAAAAAAGCCAAACCAAATTTCAGGTAGTGATGGCTCTGGTTGGGTTTCCGATAAGGAAGGTGAATGTGGCACAAACTCTGCCGGGTTCACACGGGGGCAAAGAGAGGGTGAAAGGTCTCGGGGTGGCTGCAGTCAGGTCCCTGTGCCCTGCCCTGGGCTGGGTAAGGAGCTCTGAGCTCCCCGAGCTGGGCTGTCCTTTGCCACCCCACGGGTCACCTCCTGGGGACGTGCCTGGTCACCAAGCTGGTGCAGGAGGGGACAGCCAGGGCACTGCTCTCGGGGTCACCCCTTGCTTGCCCCAAGTCAAAGCTCCAAAGCGTTGGCTCTCACCTCCCACCCAGCAGCTTGTGGGCAGTTTTCCCAATTTTTTTCCCCCGTTCTCAGGACCCAGAGCAGCCAGGCAGTGCCCCGTGGGTGCCCAACCTCCCTGGGGTGTCTCTGGCACTTTTGGGATCCCCGAGGACCTCGTGCGATCCCGCCCAGCACTTATCGCCACCCCCGGCCTCAGCATCGGCCCAACCACACAAACCCCCTGCTGACACCTGTGTGGCTCCAGGTGCCTTCAGGACACGCCATCTAATCCCTCTGTCTGTCGCTGCAATCCCATCAGACGGCTCGGGAGCCTCTGTCCCTACAAAGCCCCGGTGCTGTGGCTCCGTGGCAGGGCAGGGTCCCCAGGAGCCCAGCTGGGTGCAAGGATGTCCCTTTTGGAGCTGGATGAGGATTTTCCTGCAGGAGTTTAACCCCCAAGGTGGGATATTCCCCCGGCGGCAGCAAAGGGGCCGAACTCCCTCCCTGGCATCGGCTGCCCCGTGGGATTTGCTCTGCTCCTCTCCCTCCCCATCCCCGCGCAGCCTTTAAAGCCCGGGGTGTCCCTCGGCTCCGGGGCTCTGCTCCTTAAACCCAGCTCTTGGCATGTGCAGACACAGGCTAAGGACCATTAACAAGGTATCAGAGGTCGCTGGGGGAGCTCGGGTGAGCAGGGAGTCCCAGGACACCCGGCTGGCAGGAGAGCCCTAAGCACGGGAGGTGTCCCCTGCCCTCATCCCCCGGCCGTCCCAGCTCCCCCGGGCTGCCCACGTGGAAAGCTGGGGGTGGAAATCAGGAACGTGTTGTGCAAGTCACATTGGCAGCGGTAACTCGGTGTCTGCGCCCGTGTCCCCCTGCCTGGGGCTCTCTGGAGGCTTTCCCTAATCCCTCCCTTGAGCCTCTGCCCCCAGTGCAGACCGGGATCTCACCCGTCGGGGTCACACCCGGGAATCCATTGTCCCCTGAGCACATTGTGGGGGTGATGTCCCTTCTTCTGCCCTGCCCCAACACCTGCCCCCTGCCCCCAGCAGGATCATCCTGGGCTTTATTTGTGAGCATTGTTACAACGGGATTAAAAATACACCCTCCAGGGCAGCAGGGATATTGACTTTCTCCCTGTCTTTCCCCCACCCTCTGTTCCAGATGAGCTGAAGGAATTTTTCTTTGCCATGGCAGCAGAAGTCAAGAAAACCATCCTGGGCCCCCTGTCTCCCAGGTGCAGTTTGCTGGCCGAGATCAAGTCTGTGCTGCAGCGGATGCTCCCAGAGAATTCCTACCAGCTGGCCTCAGGGAGGCTGCACATCTCCCTCACACGCGTGGTGGATGGCCAGAACGTCATGGCCTCAGAATTCAGCTCCAAGGAGGAGCTCATCCAGGTACAGAGACCTTCCTCTGATGCTGGGGGAGATCTCTGACCCGAGTGTTGGTGTCTCCACCTGCACTGAGCAGAAAAAGTTGTAGCAGTTGCCAAATCTTCTGCTGGGAGACTCAGGAAGCTCTGCCAGAGCCGTGGTCCCACCACAGTGAGATCCACGAGCCTTGGAGGGACAGAGGAGAGTGTGAGGTCCAGGCTCAGACAGGAACAAATCGTGCTCAAAGAGCAGCAGGTTTGTGTCCAGCCTCACCAAGCTGATGCTGATGGTCTAATTAGTGCTGATGACTCTTGTTAATGCTGCTGTGACCCCTCAGGAGAGGTCTCTCCTTGGCCAAATCTCACTGGCAGGGATTTTGCTGGTCGCCTCAGTGCTTTCCTGGGAGAACAGAGCTGGACAAAGCTGCTGCCAGACAACAAGAAGCTGATTAGTAAATTATATGGTTAATTAACTGGGGAAAGAATCACAGGCAATGAGGTCCTGGACTTGCCTGTCCCAGGGAGACAGTGGAGTTTGGAAGCTCCATGGAGATGCTGGAGCTCACCCCGTGGTTCCTGCTCGAGGCACCCCAGGAGCCTGGGATGCTCGTTCCCAGCTGCTGGCGCTGGGGGGAAATGGTTGCAGTGGCTTTACCATGGAAAAATCCCAGCAGGATGAGGATACCATGGCCCCAGAGCTTCCCCTTGGCACCACCACAGGGCAGTGCTGGACAGTGATACGTAGATTTACGACTATTACTCATGGCAGAGTTTAATTAGATTAATTTTAATTAAATTTCAATAAATTTAAATTTATAACTAATTGAAAAATTGAAGTGCTGTGCCCTGTTCAAGGGAAGTGTTTCAACTCCAATGAAATGAGATCTTTTCTCTTTCCTGAAGCCTTTCTTCTTGCCACAGTCCAGGTAGCTCCAGACTTGGCCACAGCTGGATTTCCAGGCTCCCAGGCAAGAGCTTTTTTCCAGGAGAACTCTGACAGCAACACTGACTTCTGTAATCCCTCTTCTCCCCCAGGCTCTCCTCTGCAGCTGCTTCCTTCCTATTTACTGTGGATTCATCCCTCCCTCCTACCGAGGAGTGGTGAGTGACAATTCCAACAAAACACCCGCTCCCAGCACCGTCTTCCTGGGTTTGGACTTGGCATTCCCTTGAGCAGGGAGGGATATGGATTCCCAGGGTTTTTCTTTAGTTAAAGAAGGATGATTAAAGCCTTTTAGGTTGTTCTCCATCCCATCCCAAGGTGATAACTGTGATACCTGTGCCAAGGCCTCCCCACCCTCCCAGGGAAGAACCCCTTCCCAATATCCCAGTGGCAGTGGGGAGCCATTCCCTGTGGCCTGTCCCTCCATCCCTTCTCCAAAGTTTCCAGTTTTCCTGGAGCCCCTTTAGGCTCTGGAAGAGGCTCTAAGCTCTGCATCAAGTGCTCAAGTCCAGGCTGGACAGGGCTTGGAGCAACCCGGGATAGTGGGAATTGTCCCTTTCCATGGCAGGGGGTGGGATGGGATGAGCTTTAAGGTCCCTTCCAACCCACCCTTTCCGTGGTTTCCATGGATTGCTGCATGAGGCCCCTCTGCACTCTCATTTCACAAACACTGAACCTCAAATCCCACTCAAGTGGGTGGTAAATCCAGATCCCGAGTGACATTTTCTTCGCCCAGTGAGTAATCCCTCGGAGATTTGCAAATTTTTTATCTTTTTTTTTAGCAAAGCTTCATGAAGTAAAATAATTATAGTATTTCCATTTTAGTAACAGCTGCAGATTTCCAGTACCTGGTCGAGGAGCTGGCTGGGGGGGATCCTAGGCAGGGCAGCAGGACGAGCTGCCAAAGGCTGGGATAAGGAGAAGGGGTGGGGAGAGACGCTGCAGAAAGGAGAGAGGATGTGCTGGGACTGGTTTGTGGTGGGACATGTCACCTGTGGAGATGCTGGTTCTCCCCTTGGTGACTCTGCCATGGTCCCCAAATCCAACCTTCCCTCTGTCCTGCCCCCAGAGATACGTTGATGGAGGATTCACTGGCCTGCAGCCCGTGTCCAGCCTGGAGGAGCCCGTGATCACCGTGTCCCCCTTCACCGGAGAGCTGGACATCTGTCCCCGTGACTGCCCTGCAATCTTCTTCTGCTTCCAGATCTTCAACGGCAGCGTCCAGATCTCCATAGAGAACCTGTGCAGGATCAGCTACGCCCTCTTCCCACCCAGCACCATGGTGAGGCCACCAGGGCTTCTCCCGGCTTTGTGCCATTAGAAGTTGCTGCTGCTCCTGCCTTCCCGAGGTTTAGGGTTCGGCTCAACCTCCGTCATTAACTGGATTTCAGAGGGATGGGGCAGCACTCACTGGGGTTTTTTTGGGGAGGCACCACTGAGGGGTGGCCTGTCTGGGATGGCATCCACAACCTGCAAAGGACCAGATGGAACAAGATGGTCTTTAAGGTCCCTTCCAACCTAAACCATTCCGTGATTTTATGAAACCAACCTGTGCTTGCTGCCTTCCCAAAAGGGCCATCCCAGCCCTCCCCAGTCAGAGAGTTTCCAATAGATCCATGAGAGCCTCTCCGAGAGATCCCCGAGAGCCCCTCCAAGAGATCCCCGAGAGCCCCTCCAAGAGATCCCTGAGGGCCCCTCCAAGAGATTCCCGAGAGCCTCTCCAAGAGATCCCTGAGGGCCTCTCCAAGACATCCTGCCCTTCCTCCCCGGGGCTTTTTCATGACCTCAAGTGTTCCTCCTCGCAGGTCTTGAACGACATTTTCTCCCAGGGGTACCAGGACACGGCCCTTTTCCTGTACAGGAACAGTAAGTGCCACCCCAGGGCCCTGTGGGCGTCCTTGGAATGTGACCCCCACAAACACCCCCCATCTCCTCCTTTCCTCTCCGTGTCCCTCAGATGCTTTTGGCTTCAACTACTTCGACGGCAATTTCCGCTTCGGCAGCACGTGCGGGAAGAACGACTCCCCAGGATCCAACGGGACAAACCCCAGCCTGTGCAAGAGGGTCCCTCAGTACCTGACTCCCTATTTCCTGCCAGGTAGAGGATTTGGGGGTGCTGAGCCAGGATTTAGGGGTGCTGAGCTTGGCTTTAAGGGCTGCTGCAGCCTTCAAGAGGAGCAGCGCTGTGTTAAAGGCATTAATGAGTTGTTTATTACAGTAAACGAGCTTCTGGTCTTCGTGAAGGCCTCAGTGTTACAGCACCCACTGAAGGAGGAGCTCTTGCATTTATTGAATTGCTTCTAATCCCAGGTTTTCATTTCCTTTTCTGTTGCTGTTCTTGGGCACAGGCTTGTGGAGGAAGGAGCAGGTGAAGGGACTGCAGGACCCCTTGGCCAAGGTGCTGCTGCAGCCCTACAGGCTTCCAGCTTTGCTCAGGAAGGGGTAAGGACATCCCGGGAGAGGCACCAGAAGCACAAAGCAGGGGCTGTGCCTTCAGCAGTGGGGAGGGATTCAGCGTTTCCTGGAGGGCCTGGCTGGTGGGAACGCCACAGGATCGCCCGGAAAAGGGAATTAGAGTGGGCATTTCTGACACCTTTGGCTGCCCACCCCTGAACTCAGCCCGTTTATTTGGGTTTTGCAGGGTGAAGAAGGTGTGGGGGCTGCTGGGAGGCGTCGGGTCCCTGATCCAGCGGTTCCACGGGCTCCTCCAAACCTTGGTGCCCGCTTTGCCCCAGAGAGCCGTGGAGAGGAGGTGAGGGGGATGCAAAACCCTCAGCAGAGGGAGAGCAGGGAAACCCCGGGAGACCTGAGTCCCTGACTCTGAGCCTGGCTAAAATCTCCAAACCTGGGGTCACCCACACCCAAAGGAGGTATTTTTTTCCGCCCCTGTGAGATGATTTTGGTGTCTCAAAGGAGTTCTGAACCGGCTCAGTGCTGCTTCCCTGCTGCAATACATTCTTGTTCCAGGCATTTATCTGCTGGGCTCTGCCCTGGCAGGGCACCAGGCACGTTCACCAAGATCCTGAGAGACGTTTTGGCACTAAATCCTCCAGGATTTAAGGCACTTAACTTGTCACACTGACGGATTTGAAGCCATCCCTGTGTGCAAGTTCCTTCCTGTACAGCTGGAGAAGAGACTCAGAATGATCTCACCCAGCTCCAAATCCCTCAGATATGAGAAATCCCTTCGGGGTCAGACACCCCTGGGGCTGCTCATCCTTGTTTTTCCATGGGTCCCGACCCAGCTGCCCCTTTGTTCCCGCAGGTAACAATCCTGGAAGGGCCCCGGGGGGCCTCCGATGCCACCTCGGGAAGGGGTGGCAACACCAGAGCTCATCCCACACACCAGCAAGAATCCTGGTTTTCCATGGAATTTTGGGGACTGAGGCGTTTTGTTTTCCCACTTGGGAGTTGATTCCGTCTCCTGCTGCCCCTGCCCGGGCTTGAGCTGCTTTAAATGACAAAGCCCTGGTGCTGCTCCTGTCACCCACCAGGGGCTGGAGGGGTCCCTGGGCAGCTCCACCCGCACGGACACAGAGCCCAGTCCCGGATTTCCCTTCCCAATCCCTTTCCCCGTCACCAGCAGCGTCCCTTCCCTGCTTTAACTCACATTACAGGGCAGGAATTTCCCAGGAAATGCCACATTTTAAGTGTTGTTTTCCCACTCAAAAACTTTTGGCTCAATCCATCAGGGAGAGGGAGAAGCCTCTGGGAGCATCACACTGGGCAGGAACTAATTTTTGTCCAGTTCTCTGGAGTTATTTTATTAATTATCTATTCTCAAGCTTCACCCTCCCCCATCCCTGCTTCTCCTGCCTGTGGAGGTGGGAGTTTATTTGCATCCCCCTGGAATTTGCATCTGTGGACAAGGATGGAGAAACCCAAAGATTAACCTCCCCCTCCTCCTCCAGAGCCCTGCAGACTCTGCACCTCCTGCCCTTGCACAAATAAATTTGGGGGTTTTTTTCCATGCAAATTGTAATTTGCAGCCACACACAGTGGAGGGCCCAGCCTGGTCTGCACACAGAATTAATTGGCAGCGCTCTTAATTATCCCAAAGCCACGCTGCACATCAGACGCCGATGGATTGGCTTCATCCCAACTGAGTCTCCCCCGTTTGCAGGTTCCCAACTGGCAGCAAATGAATCCCAACAATGCAAGCTGTTTATTGGAATAAAATGCTCCTTTAATTGCACAAAGGGAACTGGAACAGAGGGAAGTTTCACCCAAAGGGCCCTGGAGACTGCAGGGAGGGAAAGTGTGGCATCAGTTGGAATCACCTTGTGCAGGAATCTTGTTTCACCCCCAGGAAGCAAACTGGGAATCCCCAGCTCGTCCCAGCTGGGATAGATCCAGTGGGAAATTCCTCCTTTAAAGGTGGGTCCAGGGAATCACCAGGGTGTGGGGCAGGGATGGAAGGGGCTGTGGCCCTGCCTGTGATGTCACTGTCACATCCCCGTGCTCCTCAGCTCAGGCTCTGCCTTCAGGCCGGGCTGCAAGTTGCTCCTTCTCCCTTTCACCCCCAAACTGGGGCCAAAAGCAGCAGCAGCTGCGGAGTCAAAGCTGCCCTTCTGTGCCTGGCCTGGCCCTAAAGGGAGCAAAAAATAATCCACTTTAGTACAGTGGTGAGTGTCCCCACCTGCCATGTGGGAGACCAGGGTTCAATTCCCGCCAGGGAGGCAGTGGTGTGGTTTAAGAGTTGGACTCGATGATCCTTGAGGGTCCCTTCCAATCACAATAATCTGTGAATCTGTGAATCTGTAAAACGACATCGATCAGTTTGTCAGACACTTCTGGCAGCTCCTGTGAGACCAGCTGCGTGCAAGGACCTGCTCGGGGCCGTTCCCTCCCTCCTGTTTTCCGAAGGGAAACAGGACGAGCAGGTTTTGACATCCTTCAGGTTTTGCCCTCCCGCCGCCGTCTGGTGTTTGCCCCATCGAACACTTATTCAGGAAATCAGGTACAAGCTGTTCACCAGTTTAGCCCCCTGCTGATTTGGCAACATCAATTATATCAGTGCATAAAAAACCCCCAATAAACCAGCTTTTCCTGGCCTAAATCATCGGGGCTTTTCCTTCCCAGAGCTGGAAAATCTCCTCTGGAGACTGAGAGCTTGGATTCACCTCCTGGATGCTCCCTGGCTTAAAAAATGAATGTTGATTCCTCCTACAAGGGACCTGATTTTGGTGCAAAATGTTGCAAACCAGAGACGGAGACGCCTGATAGCCCAGGGCTCCAAGGGAACCTCGTTCCTACTGTTTTTCCTTTCCAAAATCTCCAGGTAGCTCAGAGTGACGGAGCCTTTAAAAAGGCAACTTTGGAAACAAAATAGTGTCCTGCATTTCTCAGTGGGCCTAGAGTTGGTTTGTTTTCAATGGGAAAAATCTTCCTTGCCCTCATCTTGTGTTTTTCAAGCTTTTATTTTTTAGATCTGGAAGGGTGACAGCCCTTTTCTTTCCCCTTTATTTTCCTCCTTTGGCGTGGTCCTTCTAGAACAATATTTGGGCCTTTTTTTTTTTTTTTTTTTACTTTTTATTTATTATATGTGGCAACATTTAAAATATCAGCATGTTGAGAAAAAGCTTTGTGTTTTACCCTAAGCTGACAAATTCTGGAACGCTGAAAAACTCTGAAGGAGAAAGGAAATAAAGAATAAAATTGAAAGAAATGTTGAATTGCAGCAGATATTCCTTTGTATCCCTCTAGTAACAATAACACAAAGCGGGAACTGAAATGCTGAGGATTCACTGGTTTTCCACTCAAAGCTGAAATGGGGGAGGGCATTTTTTTTGCATAGGGTTGCAGGAAAAAAAAAGAAGCAAGTTTTGGGTTTAAACCTGCCTTGTGTTGCTTAAAAACGCTCCAGGTGGAGGTTTGCCTGCGGCTCTGAAGGGCTTCCCTTGCCCTCAGCGTTTCCTTGAGTTACTAAAGGAGGAATTTGGGGGTGGCTGGCATAGCAGGGCCTTGAGACACCCCTGGAGGAAGGAGGGGTGGGCAGAACCTGCTGTGGTTCTGTTCTCACCTCGCAGGGTGAGGAAAGAAATGGCTTTTTCCATGGGAACTGCTGCTTTTCCAAAGGGCCCTTCTGACCCAGGCACAGCCTCAACCCTCGCCCGGGACACGCTCAACGTGAGGCTTCACCGACAGCCCCTGAGCCAAGGGGGACTTTCTCCCATTCTCAGCTTTGTTGGAGCTCCAGAGACACAAAGAGACTCTTTGGGCAGGGACAGCCCTGGGCAAGTGTCACTCAGCTCCTGGAGACAGCGTAAAGGAAGGGCTGGTTCTCTACCTTTTCTGGGGTGGACAAGGTGTTGTGGGGCTTCCTCCTCCTCCTCCTCCTCTCCATCTGCTGCCTGGGCGATCTCTGGATTCTCTTCGGTGACATCCTCTGGGTCTGTGGCTCTGGAGCAAAGTTCTCCCAGTCCTGGTTTCCAGGGCAGAG
This sequence comes from Pitta sordida, assembly GCA_013390025.1. Classification (NCBI taxonomy): domain Eukaryota; kingdom Metazoa; phylum Chordata; class Aves; order Passeriformes; family Pittidae; genus Pitta; species Pitta sordida. Next base: position 65,651 of record WEKX01023839.1, read on the forward strand.
TCTCCTCCCCCTTCTGACAGGATCCATTGGTGAACGAAATCGTAAAGCCCTCAAAGTAATCCATGTGGAAAGCAGCTGGTGGGGAGAGAATCCAGCCCTCACTGCCTGGTGCTGGACTGCCCGGCCTCCAGCAGTGACTGGAAACAGGGGTACTGGTGATCCCAGGGTTAACTGGAGTTGGGGGAGGGGGGGGTCAGGGATCACCAAACTTTGGTGCTTTGGGATCAAACCCCACACAGGGCACCTGAGCCTGCACTTCTGTCCAGGTCCCGGGGCAGAGACAGAAAGCTCTGCCATGCCCAGTTTGGCAGAGGGAAGAGGGCTGAGCATCACCAGAGCTCCAGGAGAGCCTGGGAGCCAAATCATCCTGGATGCAGGGATCCCTCTGCCCTGGTCACTTGGGGTGCATTGCCATCATCTCCTACCTTCTGTCAGCCCCTCAGTGGGGAAAGAGAAGAGGAAGGACTCCCAACCACTTACTCAGTTTTTTCAAGAAGGAGACCATGTCCTGGTAGCCCTGGGCAAAGAACCAGTCCATGTCCTGCAGGGAAAAGGTGCCAGTCAGGGCAACCGGAGCGGGGAAAGGGGATGCTCACAGCTCTGGGTACCTGGAGGAGCAGCTCACTTGATGTGTGGGGCACTGAAAAATGTGCCTTAAGCGGCCGATGTTCCTTTTAGAGAGTTCCAAGACAGAGCCGCAGAGACAGAAGGTGAGGAAGGCAGCGGTCCGCGGGTCCTTGGGGCAGATGTCGTACTCGCCGGCGAAGGCGGACACGACGATGGTGCTCTTGGAAATGAAGTCCGCCGTCCACATGGCCAGCTCCCCGTCCACATAACTCTGGGAGGGACAACAGGCCACCCCCAGCCCTCCTGGGGTCAGGGACAGCACTGCTGTGTCCCCTTGGGCTTCCCTCCCCACCCAGGCCGAGCTGCTGGGGTCACGGAGATCCCCCTTCCAAGGAAGAATTCCGTGTGCTCCAGGTCCACACCCGGCACCACCTCCCTTCCAGCCACGGAACTGGGCTTTGCAACTGGGAGGAAAAAGCAGCAGAAAGGAGCAGGGAGGCGACAGGAGGAGGATGGAGGGGTTTGTGAGTTCTGTCTCACAGATTTGGGGGCACCTGGGTTCTCTTCTTCCCTCTGCAGACACCCCGGGGACACGGGTGTAAACACCCTCAGTGCCACCACTGGACAAGGGACAGAGGCTGGACACGCTTGGCCTGGCCTGGGACAGGGTGTCCAGACTGAAGGTACTCACCACCCCGTGGTACTTAAAGGGCACAAATCCAAAATATCCTGGGATGAAGCAGCTGCAGAGCACGGCCTGGGGGTGAGATGGGAAGGACAGAGGGGAAGCAAAGAGCCACAAAAACTTGGTGTCTTTGGGAGCAGTGGCTCAGCTGGGGACGCCCAAACAGGGACCCAAACTGTGTTATTGGGCACCCTCACTGTGCACCAGAGCCTGTGGGATACCCACAGCCAGGGAAGGAGGAAAAGAACCTGTGAAATGCCTCCATTGTGTGCTCAGGATAATTCAGCCAGCGGCAAAAAGACTGATTTTATTTATTTCTTTTATTTTTAATTATTTCAGCTTGTGCCCCTGTCTGTGTTCAAAGAAGTCAGGGCACAGACTCTGGGCGGGTTGGGATAAGACAAAGGGTGATGGTTTTAAACTAAAACGGGTGAGATTTAGATATAAAGGAACAAATTTATCACAGTGAGGGTGGGGAGGCCCTGGCACAGGGTGCCCAGAGAAGCTGTGGCTGCTCCATCCCTGGGAGTGTCCAAGGCCAGGCTGGAGCAGCCTGGGACAGTGGGAGGTGTCCCTGCCCATGGAAGGGGAGCGGAATCAGGATGAGCTTTAAGGTCCCTTCCAACCCAACCCATTCCCTGATTCTGTGCCGTGGGATGTGGTGCTGTGGCTGCTCCCACCTGGATCAGGTCCTCCTTGGAGGAAAACTCAGACACAGTCACGGCTCTCCAGTCGTGCAGGCGGGTGAGGACAATGTGCAGCTTTCCCGACACCAGCTCGTGGGCGTTGGGAGGCAGGCATTTCTCCAGGACATACCTCAAGTTTTGAAGGATTCTTCCTCCAGGAATCAGCCCCCAGAGGGAGGTTTTCAGCCTGGTGAAGAAGGTCTCCCTCAACTCCTCTGAAGCAAAGCAGAGCAGGCATTGAACATCCCTAATATATGTATTATTATTTATGGACTATTGTGCATTATTTATGGACTTTCTGAGCTGCAATTCCACCGGGGAAAGGGGCTGTGAAATGCTCACGCCGAGCCATTATTTCCATTAGGACTGAAGCTTTAATGAGCTTCATTTTCCAAGGACATTTAATACTGCAGGAAGCAGAAGTACTTATTTTCTTTTCCCATTTCTCTCCTTTTTCTCCATGAGGCATCTTGAAAAAATTTTGGAGATATGGGAGAAAATGGCCAGGAAGGCTTTTGACAGCATTTCCTCCTGTTGCCTCATCTGTGCCCCCATGATGTGTTTTCTTTCCCCTCTGTGTTTTTTACCAACAACCCCAAATGCCTTATTAGAGAGAGAACTTCTCTTTCTTATACTAGACAAGCTTACCGCTAATTCAAATTAATAAGGTGCAATGACTCCTTTAATAACTATCTCAAATCTGTTTGCTCTGTGCTGGTTAATTTACCCACGTTTTCCACTCTTCCAGAAGCCAAGAAAGTGAAACTGAGCAATTAACCACTGCTTAATTAAAATAACCTTCTGCAGCTCCAAAATTCCCAGATATTCGATTTCTTTTGACTCATAATGGATGAACAGAAGTGCCCAGCCCTTACCTATATCACAGTCACACAATCCACCTATGGCTATGATTGATCCTGAGGACGACCCGTAGATCCTGGAGGCACGTTTCAGGATGTCAGGGGACAGTTCCCTCATGGCAGCCAACACTCCAGCTTCGTACAGAATCAGAAAACAGCAGCCTCTGAACAGTATGGAGTAAGGTCTTCCCTCTTGTCCGCTTATCCTCATCATCCCTGCAAACACCCAGCACGGCGGCCACCAGAAATCCCAACAGCTCCAGAGGTGTTTTCTCACAGCCAACCAACCCTCAGCTGTGCCCTCGCTGTCTTATATCCCTTTGTCCGACATAAATCTTGAAGACAAATGTCCAGTGCAAGAGCAGCAGTGGGCAGAAGTGGATGGTGTGATGCCTTAATACCCAAGGCTGCTCATTAAAATCAGATTATTACATTGCAGGGGTGTTTGAGGTGACCCTGCGCAGCCCCAGGGGATGGGGACGTGTCACACTGATGTCCTGGAGAGGGGGTGGAGGGGGTGGGGGGCCAGAAGTGGTTCCTCGGGTGCAAAAAGCTGCTTCCTCAAGAAATGAACTCCTTCAGTGGCATCCTGAGGTCCCAGCACAAAATTCCAACCTCTTGGGAGACTGGAATCAGAATATTCCCTGATACAAGAGTCTTGCTCAAAGCCCTCTTGCCCCATTTGTAACGTTACCAAACCCCGTCCCAGGGAGTGGGGAAGGTGGTTGGATTACTGAAGAAATCACAGCCCAAGGTTGTTTCGTTGCATTTCACAATTTCAGGGTCTGAGTTGGCTTTAAAAAGGGTAAAAAAGCAGAGTCAAGGTAAGGACTCGTGGCTTCAGCTGCCTCCTGAACCGCTGAGGCCTCAGTAGAGCAAGAGGCTGATGAGGAAGTCAAGAGAGGGGGAAAATAAACCCTGACAAACCCAGTGATTTACTGAGTGTCCTCCAGAAATGCAGTTGGGTGAAACACTGGGAAAATCCCACAGGAAAGGCAGCGCTGAGCTGGGCAAGGAGGAGGAGATTGTCCAACAGAAACAACAGCAACAACTTGGACATAGACCCCTGAGAAACATGGAAATCTCCTCAATATCCTCAGGTAAAAAACTTCCAGCACCACCTTGGAGACGCTTCTCTCCCCGCTGTGTTTTGAGGCTGAGCTGGAGGAGTTTGGGGGCTGGATGCAGCTGGTCTGGGCCAAGGGGCTGCCAAACATCCCTTTGGGGTGCCCAAGCAGCTGGGCTGCGTCTCCACTGAGCCCCAGACCATCAGCCCAGTGTTAATCCAGCCCAAATTCCACACGGGAGAAGTGTCTGTCCCCACCCAGGGGCCATGAACGCACCTCGTGTGACCACGGCACATCCCACAGCTCATAATAAATAATTATAAAATGATAAAACTCATGAAGAGAGGAACAAAACTCTTCCATGCCTAGTCAAGAGGACAAATGCACCGGGAAGAACTCTCCATCTGCTCCTCGGTGCAAGGAACCCCAAAGAATCGACTGGAAGGAAAGGATGGATCCCAGAAGCTGCTCTGTGCTGTTTATGGGGTGCAAGAGGGATGTGGCATTTGAACCCCACTGGTGAGGCACACAAAGCTCCTGAGATTAAGGAAAGCTTTGATTCCACAACCTGGGGAATAAAACAGAAGCAGCAGCATTCCCGCTGCTCCCAGCCTTGGGTTAAGCCCTCCCCCAGACCCGCAGCAGGAGCAGGGAGCTGGGAATGTGCTGCTCCCCAAACACAGCTCTGGCCCTCCCATTCCAAGCCAAGCCCACGGATCAGATCCCACAGGCCCTGTTTTACTCTTAATTGCACCTCTGTACAACCGAGATAGTTGACAAATCCATGTTGTACCTTCTTACCCAATCTTGCAGCAACAAGAACTAAATAGTCTTTATCAAAGCACCAGATAAAAAGTACTTAAGAAAAGCCGAGGGAAGCCAAGTCTCCACCTGCCTATTCCCTCCTGGCAGGTACTGCCACGTCTCCCTGGCTTTCAAATCCTTGGACAGTCCCTTATGTCTTTTAAAAGAAGAAATAAGTTATTAAAAAATGAATTATAAACCCGCTACAGAGCCCTGGGTGGATTTTGTGTCAGAGCGACGACCTCAGGTCCCCAAGGCGGGGCTTGTGAGGCAGGAGAAATCCAGGTGATCTGAGGAGAAGTTGCCCAAGTGGAATAAACAGGGATTGGGAAATCCTGCTGTGGAAATGCAGGAGTTGCTTCTTGGCCTCTCTGTGCCCTGCCCCAGGATGGGACAGAGATTGTGTGACCCTGAGTGTCTCCATCACTGAGCCACAAACTCCCCCAGAGCAGAGGAACCCTGCTGGTCTGTCCCTCATTTCTTCAGCCCAGCCTTGGGGACAAAGCCAGGCTTGGCCTTGAGCAAACAGAACATCCAGTTTGGGCCATGGAACAAACGAATCCGTGTGCCTGGGAACACAGGACAATCCTCCAAAACAGGATTTTCCTCCTGTGGCATTAAAATGAACCGGGAGGTGCCTGAGCAGCACAGCCAAGGGAATGTCAGGAACAGGCTGGCAGCTGCCAAGAGTTTCTCCTGCCTCCCCCAAGGTGGAATATTTTAGCACTGAGCTGCCACCAGAGCATCCTGTCCTGACAAGGATGTGACCTCAAGGCTGCCTTGTCCTGGGAATCCAGCCTGTTCCTAACCCACATCCACACTCTGGCGCGCGAGTCCTTTCAGAAGAAAGACTTTGAGGAATTCATTTCTGTGGGGCAAGGAATCAATCAGCCCAGGATGAGCCACGAGGCTCCCGAAGCTCAGGAACGCCTGGGATGAGCCAGTGGTGCTGTGCCAGCAGGATTATCCAGCCGGGAGCTGGAGAGGTGCTGCTGCTCGCCCAGAGCCCTGCGTGGCCAGAAATACCATCTCCTGCAACTGGGAAGAAAGGAAAAGCCCTTCTAGTATCTTGGGAGGGTACCAGGAAGCTGGAGAGGGACTTCTCATCCTGCTCTGAAGAGAAAAGAACAAATCCTGTGCAGGACCGGGAAGAATTTGGAGGCCTGATGCTGCTGCAGCAAGAGGAACTTGGTAAAAAGAGTTGCTGAGTGTAAAATATTGAGGGAAAAGGGGGGTTGTGGATGCCAGGAAAGCAAAGCTCCTGTGAGATTTCCAGAAGAGGGACAGAACACCCCTCTCAGAGTCAGCAGGGGTGAGCTCAGTCTGTGTCCTCTGTCCCAATTCCTGGAGCAAAAGGCTGCAGGTTTGGGATTTGGCTTCCCATTTATTTAGCAGGACTATCGCAATACACTATCACAGTATAGAAAAGGCTGNAAACTAAACAGACCCAGCTCCCTCAACCTCTCCTCATAAGGCTGATCTTCCAGCCCCTTTATCATCCTAGTTGCCCTTCTCAGGGTTCATTTCAGCCTTTTCCCGTGTCCTGCTCCCTCAGTGTGGCTCATTGTTTCGGTGGATAATGGAAACCAGTTCTGACGCTGCAGAGTCCCCAAAACAGGGAACCTGAGAATTCCCTACAGGGGAAAATAGGGAAGGACTGAGGGGCCAAAGACCCCACAGGAGAAATCCAAGACAACGGCTTTATTTGGCTTGAAATCTTCTCATGGACGAGCCTGACCTCAGCAAAAAAATCAGTTTGCGTTTCTGTCTCGCCTTGGTGGGAGCTGAGCTTTGCTTTATTTGTGATGAATAAAGGGATTAACGAAGGAGTTTCCAAGGCACCTCCCCGGTTTAGCGCAGACACCACGGGCAGGACAAAGGAGTGGCTCTTGCTGACACCGGCCCAGAACAGATTTTCAGGTTTCACAGCGCGATTTACATTTTTGCCTCTGGTTTCACCGACAACCTCTGTTCGAAGCAGGAAAGAAAAGATGACGATCATGGGAGTGCTGGTGGATAGAAAACTTGCCATGAGGCAGCAGTGTGCCCAGGTGGCCAGAAAAGCCAATGGTATCCTGGCCTGCATCAGGAATAGTGTTGTCAGTAGGACTGGGGAAGTTATTCTGCCCCTGTGCTCAGCACTGGTTAGACCTCACCTTGAGTGCTGTGTCCAGTTCTGGGCTCCTCAGTTTCAGAGGGATGTTGAGATCCTTGAGCGTGTCCAGAGAAGGGCGACAAGGATGGTGAAGGGGCTGGAACACAAGCCCTGTGAGGAGCGACTGAGAGAGCTGGGGTTGTTCAGTCTGGAGAAGAGGAGGCTGAGGGGAGACCTTATCGCTCTCTACAACTACCTGAAAGGGAGGTGTAGCCAGCTGGGTGTCAGTCTCTTCTCTCTGGCTACCAGTGATAGAACAAGAGGACACAGTCTTAAACTGCGTCAGGGGAGATTTAGACTTGACATTAGGCGGAACTTTTTCACAGAGAGGGTGATCTCTCAGTGCAATGGGCTGCCCAAGGAGGGGGTGGGGTCACTGTCCCTAGAGGTGTTTAAGAAAAGGTTGGATGAAGTTCTTGGTGACATGACCTGGATATTAGGGTAGTGTGTTATAGGTAGGATGGTGTGTTGGTAGTAGGATGGCAACAGGTCAGGTTAGGTATCAGGTTTGACTAGATTAGATTAGGTAACGGGTGATAGGTTGGACTTGATGATCTCTATGGTCTTTTCCAACCTTACTGATTCTGTGATTCTGTGACGAACGTTCCACCCGGGGCCTCGCCTTTGAGATTGGCATTTCCCTAAATTGGGCAGCTCCCAGTGCCAAAAACGTGCCCGTTTTCCCTTTCCAACGGGAAGGCGGCACACAAACCTTCACTCCACACAACATTCTGCATTAATCAAAGAAACCTTTGCCTTGTGTGTCTTTGTGTTTTAGCCCTTCAAGGTGTCTTTAGTTGTTACAATATCTGTAGGAGCTCAGTAACTCTTTGTATTTTTACTTTTCAAGGCGCTACAGAATTTCCAGGCCTGAGGGGGGTCTTGGTGTTTTTAACCTTTGCAGCCGCAACATTATTTTAATTATTCAGTTTAATAGAACAGAGGCTGGCAGAAAAGGAATTTTAAAGAGAGTTTCTTAAGGAAAAATTGGAGTAACCGATCAGAATATGGCAGGAGACTTAGAATAATTACAGTAACCAGCAGAATAAAGGAATATTACGAGGTTAATGTGTGTAAGAAGCTTGTAAATCCCCCTCACTACCTCGGCCAAATAAAGCAAAGAGTTGCTACTCAGAGGTGGAAAAAAAAGCACACGGTGACTGGCAACATGGGCTTCACCATCCGCCTTAGACACAGTCGGGGCTGTGCGGAGATAATTTAATATAACAGGAAAAAAATTAATTTAAAACCCCCCGAAACCAACGAGCCCCGGCGGTTGCAAAGGCTCTCACTGCGCATGCGCAGGCCCGGCTACGGCCGCGGCCGCCATCTTGGAGAAGGGCAAGGCTGAGGGCAAGAGGCCCCGCCCCCTCGCGCGGGTATAAAAGGCCGGGCGGGAAGCGCCGCCCCTCAGAGTGTCCCGGGGCGCGGAGGTGTCAACTCTGCGCTGAGATTACTGAACTTTCTCCTCTCTTCTCTTTCTATCTTGTTTTTCTTACATTAAATCTCACCATTAGGCTGCTCTGTGTCTGTGTACGTGGAAATTTAAGCCTAAATTCCCCAGCAGCAGGTGCTGGGCAGGGTTGCTGAGTAGGGCTCTGTGGGGGAGTCCTGGGGCCGCCACAGGGCTCCGTGTGTGGAGTAGAATCATGGAATATTCTGAGGTGGAAGGGACCCACAAGGTCAATCAAGGCTGGTTGTTGGGTTGGACGAAGCTTGGGATGGTGGGAGGTTTCCCTGCCCATGGCAGGGGGTGGAACTGGATGAGCTTTAAGGTCTCTTCCAACCCAAATTTAGGAAATCTCGGCTTGGGATCGCTCAGGAGAAAGTCGTGTAGCCCCAGCTCAAAGCAGCGTAAAATGGGAGTTCAAACCAGGACGCTCAAGGTCTGGTTTGGTCGCGTACAAGCGCAAGGTTTCAAGGAAAAATAAGGGAGGAATTAATAGATGTGTGTCTGTGGGCTCCTCCGAGCTCTTGGCAATAATTCCAGTCTCCTGAAATGCAGCTGCTCGCGATGAAAGGCACCAGCTGCTTCGCTCTGGGAAGGGATGGAAACTGCTGTCAACGGAATACGTGGAAACACTCAAAATATTTTAGCAATAAGAGCTCCGGAAACTTGAATTGTAAAAAAAAAACCAACAGGGTCCTTTTTCTCCGTGTTCTGGGTCTGTCTCGTGGCACAAACAGGAGCATCGATTTGAGGATAAATGTCCTGCTGCTCCTTGTTGGCGTTGTGCGCTTCCATATTTCTGCTCAGCTTTGGCACCCGAAGTGATTCCGAGCTCGGGGAGGCTGAGCAGAAGCGACAACGGGGAAATCTAAGATCCGCTTCCCAGTTTTTAAAGGCTTTGTCCTCAAACACGGCACCGAGCTCCAGGCAAACAGATGGTTTGACCTTCCCTCCTGTTTCCCGTGTCGGAGCGGGTTGGGCTGCGAGTCGCTGAGTGTCTGTCTGGAGCAGAGCGGGGTGGCTGTGCCATCTGGAATGTGGCTCTGGGTCCCGCTGATTGCCAGCTTTGGGGATGGAGCCGGCGTTCCCTGGCAGCCCTGGCGGGGTTCGGAGCCCAGGCGCTGGGAAGCAGCTCTCGGAAGGGAAAGGGTTCGGTGTGGTGGTGATGGATTGGGTCACGCGATGCAGAATAAAAGCTGGGTTTAAGGAGCAGCCCTGCAGTGGCTCCGACAAATGTCTGGAGGAGGCCAAATGTTTGTCCTTATGTCCCTGTGTTTGTGCCACGTCATCCCGCCCCAGTCCAGTAACTGGGAGTGACAATCCATGTTAGAGCATTCCATGGGAAAGGCCAAAGGGACCCCAGGGAGCCTTTGACGTCTGTCACACTTTCCTGAGCAGGGTTTGACCTGGGCAGGTTTTTGTAGCCAGAGCATGTGGATGGCTCTGCTGGTCTCTGGCAGGGCTGGGAGAGGGAGGATTTTGGGTCACAGCCCCTTTTGTGCCTCAGTTTTTCTCTTGTGGAGGGGCAGAACTGCAGGTTTCAGGCACAAGGCAGCTGCAGCTACGGATTTATGGAGGGGCCTGGCTGGCAAGAGGAGCTGTTTTCCCTGGACTTGTTGATCAGATGGAGGGGCTGTGCTTGGATGGGCAACACACAGAGCAAGGCAACACTTCCCCTTCTGTCCCTGCTCTGTCTCAGTGTCTGCGTGAGTCACATCCCGTCTGTCCCTACCTGGAGCCAAGGGGGGAGATACAGGATTGACGTGGGAATTCAGGCTGTGCTGGCACCAAACGTGGATCAGAGCCAAAGGTTCTGCTCCTTCTGCACAAATAACCGTGGGCAGGAGCACGCTGAGCATCCCTGTCCTTTCCCTGGCACATCCCCTGGGATAAACCATCGAATCCTGGTGTCCCATGGAGGTAACTCCCAGAATAAGGTCAGGAAAAGGGGAGAGAGGGGTGAACACTGCAGACACACTCAGGCTTTTATAATCCATAGGTTGTTCTGCCCTTATTCCTGTGGGATCTGGGGGAAGTGCTGGGCTGGATGGAGAGAGCAAGAGCTTTGTCTCTGCCAAGGCTGGCGGTGCGAGGGGGGATCTCCTGGCTCAGGGATTTACCAAGGGATCCATCGCGGCTGAAACAGGGTTGAGCCCAGTGGGTGTTGTTGCAAAACTGGGAGCAATGAGCATTTTTGGGGGGAGGTGTGAACAAGGAAATCCTCGGGGATGTGAGCTGGGGACAGTCACCATCTCCTCCCGTCTCTGCCTGGGGAATAAGGGAACATGGCTTAGCAGGACTGTGGATTCCTGCAGTGCTGTGGATTTCTGCAGTGCTGTGGATTTCTGCAGGGCTGTGGATTCCTGCAGGACTGTGGCTGTGGATTCCTGCAGGGCTGTGGATTCCTGCAGAACTGTGGATTCCTGCAGGACTGTGGATTCCTGCAGAACTGTGGATTCCTGCAGGACTGTGGCTGTGGATTCCTGCAGGGCTGTGGATTCCTGCAGAACTGTGGATTCCTGCAGGACTGTGGATTCCTGCAGAACTGTGGATTCCTGCAGGACTGTGGCTGTGGATTCCTGCAGAGCTGTGGATTCCTGCAGAACTGTGGATTCCTGCAGAACGGTGGATTCTTGCAGGACTGTGGATTCCTGCAGAGCTGAGCCGCAGCCCTGGATTTCTGCAGAGCTTCACAAGAGGGCAGAAAACGGCTGCGGAAGAGCGAGTGGCTCTGGGAGCCTGACGGCGACTTTCTGATGGAAAATTCTTAGGGACACTGCGCCCTGCTCGGAGGCAGGAACACATTGTGGATGGAGCAGAGAGCAAACCCGAGAGCACATCCCTGCCTGTAGGAGCAGTTGTGCCACAGCCTTCCTCATCCCTCTGTCTCCTCAGGAGGACAATGGGGATTTATTCCAGCTACGAGTGTAGGAAGAGTGGGAAGGAGAAATGGAGCTGTGGGCTGGTGTTTACTCTGGGATCTGGGAGGCTGGAGAAGGGGTGGGTGGATGTGGTTGTGTGGTTTGTTATCCCCCTGCTCAGCTGTTGTCCCAGAGATGCTGCTCCTCCTGTTTCCCAAGCAGGAATTGGGGTTTACACCAATTCCCTGGCCTGGCGGTTGGGGTTGTGAGGGAGAAGGGAGTCCTCCCTGGTGGATTCAAACCTCCAGCAACCACCAGATGTGGTGTTGGGTGTCCAGGGAGACCCGTCACCCCGAGTGTGCACCACAGCTCTTGGGGCAGCTACACTTTGCTTTGCTTAGTCCTGGCCTAGAGAAAACCCTGCTCAGAGCCACCAGCCGTGGCCCTGGGGGCTCCAGGGAAGTTTGGAGCTCCCAGGAAGTTTGCCAGCTCCCTAAGAGGGATTTCTGTGTGAGACTGTATATATTCACCCATATGAACAGGCACTTAACCCCAGCTCCTCCAGCTCCTGCCGGTGTCCAGGGGGTTCATTCCCTGTGTCTGGCAGCACAGGGAGGAGCAGCCAGCAGTCCCAGTTTGTGCTTTTCCACAGCTGAGCCCTGGGCAGCCCTTCTCCCAGTGCTGGGAGTCAAGTGAGTCCTTCAATCTTGACGAGGAGGAGCTGGAAATGCTGATTTTTCATTTTTCATTCCTGCTCTTCCCCTAAGAAGCTCGTGGAACCCTGAGTTCTGACTGCTGAGCACCAGGGCTGGGGTGGGTATTCCATGTGATTTTCCTTTTTCCTCCTCTGACGGAACAAGGGCAGCTTCAGGCTCTGGATATTTATGTCACTTCCATTGATTTGTGTGTAGGGGCAAAGCTCAGGATTTCTCACTGGAATTCCTCACTTTCTACCCCCAGACACATCCCATCCCCTCACCATGGGAGCAGCTGGAGAATCCCGGAGCAGACGGATTCCTGATGGGAGCTGATGGTGGAACCCTGCAGGACAGCCCTGGCTGCTCTGGGTTCCAAACCAGCCCAAGAGGGAGCAGAGCAAGGACGGATCCAGCACACCAAGAATGCCAGAGAGCTGGGAAGAACCCGGGGAAACACAGCAGGGCTGTTTGGATTTGGGCTTGAACTAAACATCCTGCAAAGCCAAGTGTTTTAAACCCTCACCTGTGAGCTGGGATTTGCCTGGGGTGACTCCCAGGGAAGCACAGAGCCGGTGGCACTCGCACCACCAGTTTTCCCTCGTGTGGACTCTGGCCTGGAGGTGGGACTTACTCATATGAATCCACTTTAGGAAATCAGTGCCAATGTCTTTAAAATAATTTACAAGCCAGTTTCGCTTTGTATTTCTTTTTTAAAGGAGCTAAAAATAAACCTTTAGTTGTAAAGGAAAATAAAAACACTGCCATCTTTCATTGCAGTTATTATACAGTAGCTGGCATTCTTTAGACAAAGCTTAAAATAACCATGAACATACCAGTGAAAATAAATGGGTGAGTCATGTTTGTTAACACAGGATTCGGAGTATTGCTCTTGGCTCTCCTCCTGTGGAGCAGCGCCTGCTCTCTCAAGCAGATCCAAGGTTTTGGCCTGGCTGGTGAAGGAAAATTTGTGATCCAGCAATTCTAGGTCGTTCTGAGTGGGGCTTCTGTTTTAAACCTGGGGATATTTCTTGTTTGTTTGGACGGTTTTTGGAACTGGGGTGTTGTAAACGTGGTGCAGTGGGAACTGTCGGTGGGGATTAGACCTGTGCCTTGGTTTAATGGGGTTGGATCACAGAATGATTAGGATTGGAGGGACCTTAAAGCTCATTCATTCCACCCCCTGCCATGGACACCGAGACCTCCCACTGTCCCAGGCTGCTCCAACCTGGCCTTGGGCACTTCCAGGGATGGGGCAGCCACAGCTTCTCTGGGCAGCCTGTGCTTCCTCCCAGGGAAGAATTTCTTCCCAATATCCAATCTAACCCTGTCCTCTTTCAGTTCGATGCCATTCCCCCTTGTCTTATCACTGAATATCCTTGTAAAAAACTTCTCTCCATCTTTCCTGCTCCCTACAAGGAAATAACCCTGTAACCCACATAATCCATCTGCATCCAGGTCTGGTGCCCTGGGCATGTCCCAAGACCCTCTGCAAGGATCTGGGGTGGTACAAGATAAAGCTCGGCTCTGCCTTGAGCTGGTTTTCACATCTAGGTTTGGACTTCAGCATCATCATCCTCTAATCCCCCTCCCCTCCATGGGCTGGGAAAATGGGAAATATGGAGTATATGTTCCACCCCCTTCCCAAATCTTTCTATTTGCTGGTATCAGCCTCCTCCCTCAGGGGGGATTTCTGTGTCTTCTTCTTTAAATATCCCAGTTCAAGCCAGGGGGATTCCTTATACTTCTGATTAAGGGAAACCCCCAACCCACCGGGGCTGGGTGGCAGCACCTGGTACAGCACCATTGCATCTCCAGCACGATGCCCTTTTTTAACATGTCGTGGCTCTGGATCCTTGGCTCATGATTTTCAGGGCAGACACAAGCTGGGAATTACCACCTTGGGAGGAAAATCAGAGGGGAAAAAAAAAGAGTGAAAAATAATCTGAGAGTGCTGGTGCTTGTAGCTGACAGAAGGCATTAGGGTTGAGTTCCTGGGACAGAGCTTGGCTTCATTAGACAAGTTGGTAGTGATGCATATTAATTGAGGAGGAACACGTTTGGGTTATTTATGAGGGAGAGAAATGCTTTTTCCTATGAATATTTAATGAAGCATCTCCCTTCCTCCCCCCCCTGTTTAATTTTTCCTCCCTGTTTCAGCCAAGTTCAAATGGGTTACTGGGCAGAAGGAGCCAAACTCGCTGCTGTGCCATCTGAGAAAACAGCCCTGAGTTGTGACCTCCCCTGGCTCAGAGGCTTCACACGTCCCTCGGTGGCTCTTAATTCTTTGATTTTTGTTGCTGCCGATGTGCAAAGGCTCAGAGCTCCCAGCCTGGAGTGAGAATTCCCCCATCCTGCTCCTGCTGTTGCCTCCAAATGGTGCTCAGGCCCTGTGAGACAAACCAAAGCCTCTTTATTCCTGCAGAGATTGAAAATCACGGTTTGGAACCCCATTCCCAGCCTGGGTTTCTGGATCAGCTTGAGCAGGATCGTGGCATTAAGGGCAACAATAAAGTGGGTCGAGGTGCCTCCTATGAGAGGTGCTGGGTGTCCCCAGATCTGCTGCTCCCCTCAAAGCCAGGAGAGACTTGAAACCAGAATTCCCTGAGTAATTTCCAGTGGAAGGGCCTCGAGGAACTCTTCCTCTCCTCCTTCCTGCAGACTTTGATTTTTATCCCTTTGGATTTCTGGTGGTGGGCGGAGGGAGCCGCAAGAAATGTCAGGGCAACCCCTCTTGGCTGGAGGCTCCTCTGGACATTTTGGGATGACGGAGTGGCCTTTTCCAACATCCCCTGGCAAAGCAGAGGAGGAGGAAAGCTCCTTGCCTTGCCTCCAGCCCTGGCTGCCCGGCCACTGCAGCTTGGAGGCGCGGGTGGATCAGGATGTGATCCAAGCTGAGCTGCTCCCTTGGCCAAGGGGGTGAGCGGCTCCTTCCTCTGTTTTCCTTTGGCTCCCAAAAGAAAGGGAAGAAGCCAGAGGCTGCTCGCGGTCATTAGGGCTGTTCTGCTTCCCTGACAATGTGTTAATTGCCTGCCTGGCCGGTGGCTCTGCCGGGGCCTGATGGGGCTGAGCTGTTCTTCTTCCTCCTGGAAAGGAAAAATAAATGTACCTGCAAAGAGCCCTGTGCTTTCCCCAGTCCCTCCCAGCGAGAAACGGGGGGTCACTTTATCCAGACTTGTGCTCCAGAGAGCAGGAGAACTGCTGACCCCTGGGGCAATCCGGGGAGCAGAGGAGGCAAATTTCTGCTTTGCCAGCGCCGAGGAGGGATGCAGTGGGGCAGCTTGGATGCCTGGGTGAGGATGGATGGGTGGATGGATGGATGGATGGATGGATGGATGGATGGATGGATGGATAGATGCAGTGTTGGATCCCTGAGTGAGGATGGATGCAGTGTAGAATCCCTGTGTGGATGGATGGATACAGTGTTGGATCCCTGTGTGGATGGATGGATGGGTGCAGCATTGGATCCCTGGGTGAGGATGGATCCCTGGGTGAGGATGGATGCAGTGTTGGATCCCTGGGTGAGGATGGATCCCTGGGTGAGGATGGATGCAGTGTTGGATCCCTGTGTGAGGATGGATCCCTGGGTGAGGATGGATGCAGTGTTGGATCCCTGTGTGAGGATGGATCCCTGGGTGAGGATGGATGCAGTGTTGGATCCCTGTGTGAGGATGGATCCCTGGGTGAGGATGGATGCAGTGTTGGATCCCTGTGTGAGGATGGATCCCTGGGTGAGGATGGATGCAGTGTTGGATCCCTGTGTGAGGATGGATCCCTGGGTGAGGATGGATGCAGTGTTGGATCCCTGTGTGAGGATGGATCCCTGGGTGAGGATGGATGCAGTGTTGGATCCCTGTGTGAGGATGGATCCCTGGGTGAGGATGGATGCAGTGTTGGATCCCTGTGTGAGGATGGATCCCTGGGTGAGGATGGATGCAGTGTTGGATCCCTGTGTGAGGATGGATCCCTGGGTGAGGATGGATGCAGTGTTGGATCCCTGTGTGAGGATGGATCCCTGGGTGAGGATGGATGCAGTGTTGGATCCCTGTGTGAGGATGGATCCCTGGGTGAGGATGGATGCAGTGTTGGATCCCTGTGTGAGGATGGATCCCTGGGTGAGGATGGGTGCAGTGTTGGATCCCTGTGTGAGGATGGATGCAGTGTTGGATCCCTGTGCCGATGGATGGATGCAGTGTTGGATCCCTGTGCCAATGGATGGATGCAATGGGGCAGCTCTCATCCCTGTGTGGGATCCCCATCTCCCTCTGCTTCACCCTGAATTAAACAGAAGCTGGTGTCTCAGGATGAGCAGTGTCTTGGAGAAGAGGAATTTTGAGTCTCTATGCTGTGAGCTCCGGGGTTGCCTCCCCTGTGCCGATGGAATGGATGCAACAGCCCGGAATCATCGGAGCTGTGTCTCCAGTCAGGGCCAGCTCTGCCTTCTGCCTTGGGTGACAGTCAGCACACAAGGGGCAAGGTTATTACGGGTGACAGCCTTGTCATCCCTCTCATAAATCACACACCAGCGCCATTGCTTGTGCTCAAATTCACCGCAGACAACAAACGACCCGTCTCTCCACTCAGGGCGGGTTTTTTAACCCGGAGAGTGGGGCTGCCGTTCCAAATGCTGCCTTGGGAAAACCTCCTGGCTCCCAGGCCCCAGCTGTTCCTGGCAGTTTCTCCTCACCTCGGCTGGCTGAGTATTTTCCTCGTGCCCTGGAGCCACGGTGGGGCTGGTGGGTGGCTGTGCAGGGAGGTGACAGAGCCTTGCTTTGCCCACAGGCAGCTCTGATGAGGTTTGGCAGCCCAGAAGAGCAGCCTCTGACTCCTTGCCAAGCATTTTTCTTTCTGCTTCACGTGGTTTGGCTGGATTGAAACCCCCAGAGGTGGGAACAGATGGAGACGGGGCTGTGTGGGGATAGTCGAGGTGTCTCTTCACTCCTGTTTCTCACCCGTGGCTGCACACAAGGGTTTAGTTTGTCCCCCAGCAGGGAATTTCTTTGCCTTGTCCACCTTCCCAATGCTTGACATTTGCCCCTGGTGTGGGGTTTGGGGGCAGATTCCGTGAGATGTGGAAGTTCCTGAAATCTGAGGGAAGTGGTGACACTGGCTTGGCTGGTCTGGGCTCAGAACGTCAGGGCTGGAAGTTCTGGGGCTAAATCTCAGTAACACCACGAGGCAGAAGGCTGAGATCACCCCCAAACCCACAAAAACCACCAGCACTTTTACTGCAAACTCTGCTGGGCCAGCAATACCCTTTTCTCCCATTTATCAGCAAAAATCCCCTTTGTCAGTGAAGACATCCCACCAGGACACAGAGCTTGGACCCCAGCCCAAGGGTGTTGAAATTCTTCTCTGCCAAGGGTGAAGAAACTTGCTGGGAGGACTTGATTTGACAGTATCCACCCCGAGCAGATGAGGTAATTTTCTGGGTGGTTCCTTCCTGCAGTGACCCTGTGGATTTCTGTGGGGAACACATGTGTGGATGTTACTGCAAGGTTGAGGTGTGTGAGGATGTAGAAGGATGGAAGTCACCAGATCCTGCTCTTGGATGAGTCTGGATGCTGGACCATGAGTTTGAGGATGGATCCTGCATTTTCAACCTGGAGAAGAAAAGGTTTTGAGGTGACCTAATTGTGGCCTTTAATTACCTGGCAGGAGCCTGCAAAATAACAAGGAGAGAGACTATTTCTGAGGGCTGGGAGTGACAGGATGAAGGGGAATGGATTCACACTGAGAGAGGGGTAATTTAGATGGGATATCAGGGAAAAATTCTTCCCTGTGAGGGTGGGGAGGCCCTGGCGCAGGTTGCCCAGAGAAGCTGTGGCTGCCCCATCCCTGAAAGTGTCCATGACCAGACTGGGATAGTGGAAGGTGTGGAGGGGTTGGAACAAGATGATCTTCCAGGTCCCTTCCAATCCCAAATCATTCTGTGATTCCACGATGCACCGAGACTTCCAGCAGCCTTCCCAGAGCCGGTGGTGAGGGTGGCTGTGCAGGAGATGGCTCTTTTCCATTCCATTCCATTCCATTCCATTCCATTCCATTCCATTCCATTCCATTCCATTCCATTCCATTCCCCTGCCCCTCGACAGTGACATTCTCCTGTGGCTCTGGACAAAGTGACACCAGAGTCCTCAGCAGGAGGAGATGGGTTCTGGTGCCAAAGCTTAAATGCCAACCTGGCTGGTGCTCATTGACAGGACTTGTTGTCACCGTGTGTGGGACACCGGGAGCCCCCTCCTCCCTCCACACCCCGCGAGCGCTCCCCGGGAAGGATCCACGTGGGAAATAGAGCAGAAGGAATGGAGCTGAGCATGTGTTCCTTCTAAAGATAGCACAGCAAGGATCCCGGAACACTGGGCATCCACAGCAGCTCCACAGCCCTCCCCTGCCTTCCCAACAGGTCTCCTGGAGAGTTGGGAGGATGCCAGGCCTGGAGCTCCTGGGACTTTCCTGCCCTGCTGAGCTGGACTGGGAAACAGGAAAACACACAGAGGGGTGGGGGGGGCTGCTGGCACTGCAGGGTGGGGGGCTGCAGTGACTTGGGGTGCAGAGCTTGGGGTGGTGCCAGCCTTTCCTGAGCCCGACTGTGTCACCTGGGGGAGTGTGTGTCACCTGGGTGTGTGTCACAGCCTCTGCCAGAGCAGAGCAGCAGCCCAGCCCTGTTTTATGGCCCTGGCTTTGGCTGGTGGCCCCACACGTCACTCAAATCAGCCCCAGGGCTACCTGAGCATGTCCCAAGGTGCTCTGATGGGAATAGAGTGAACCCCAGACTTTCCCGGGGAATTGGGTCTCCCCACCTCCTGCGAAGTTGTTTCCACGAAGTTGGACAGCTCATGAATATGTAAATAAGCCCTACCCATCACTGGAGGGCATTCCTGGCACATCCCCACGCCCTGTGCTGGGCCAGGAGAGCGAAGGGCATCCTGGGCATCCCCAGGAGTCTCACCCTGTGCCTGAGAGGATTGGGTTGCCCCGTGGAACTCTGCACCTCCACAGTTGCCACGGGCTATTTCAGGTTCTCTCCAGCCACCCAGACCCCCGTGTTTCACATTAAAATCTATAGGGTCTGGATTTCTGGGGGGAGGATTTAACTGTGATTTGTGGTGTCCCTGTGAAAGGTCCTGTGGGAATACACGGTGTTCATGAAGAACTGGCTCTATGGGAGAGGTGGGATGAAGGGCTGATCCCTCTTTTTTTTTTTTTTAATTAAAGGGGATAAATCAACATCTCGTATGAAAATCCCCCCCTCCCAATCCTGGTCTTGCAGATCTCATCCCTCTCCAAACAGCTGGGCCATCCCTGCTGAGGAGCAGGATGAGTCTGACAGCTCCACAGCAATCAAAAAACCAGGAAGAGAGAGGAAAAGACAGCCCAGTGCACCTGGGGAAAAGAAAAGAATCCTGTCAGGTCACGTTAAAGCAGCAGAATCAGTTCCTGCAGGGCTGAGAGAAGGGGGGGGGGTGAAGTTTGACACACGTCCCTGCCTGGAGAAGGGATTTGGGTTCTCCAAATGGGGCCATGGAAGTGCTGGATGGATCAGGCTGGGAAGACCCAGAGCCCTGGGAAGGAGGGGCTCTGGCTGTGGGTTTCCCTACGTGGGAGGAACAGGTTGGGTCTGGCAGAGGGCAGGAGGTGTGGGAGAAGGGAGAGAGGGGCTGGAGACATCCCAGGGTGGTCCATCAGCCAAAGGATGGAATTGCTGCCCCCCCAGCACAGGCATCGGAGAAGTGCTGGCTTTGCCAAGCCAAGTTGTCCATGAAGAGGTGAGGAAACGCCTTGTGACGTGCAACAGCCTCATTTGAACAGATTTCTGGTGGGATTTGGGATCAACACAAGTTGAATGAAGCCCTCAGACTCTTTTGCTCTGTGAGCTGAGCAGTAAATCCACAGCCAACTGTAAAGGTAGCAACCCTGGAACCTTCCCCCTGGTGCCTTCCTGGGCCATAAATTCCCTCCCTGGGCTCAATTGGGAGTTTCCGTCAATTGCTGGATTTCAGTGTTTTCCATCCCCTGCCCTCCCAGCCTCTCCCTGGTGGGATCTGAATATCCTCACGTCTGCTTTTTGTCCTGCTTTCTGTGCTCGGTTGTTTTCTGGATCCAAACATGGTGCAACAGAACTGCCTTTATAAGGGATTAGCTGAACTAATCCCGTAACTGTGGTTTTACCTGCTTCTCCTTTGCTGTTCTGAGCCAAAGCATTGGTGGATCCCTCCCTGCCAGGCAAGACAAGCTTTTCCTTGTTTTTAGGATTATTTTGACAAGGATTAGGGAAACAGTGGAGCTGCCTGCCTGGCCTTCCAGGTTCAATATCCCCCTTTTTTATTTCACTTTCCTGTCTCCACAACCTCCAGTCACTGCAGGTTTAATGGAAGAATTCTTATTAAAAATAAATACAAGCCCTCTTTCCAGAGCAGCCTCAGCCACTGCTGGGCTGAAATCCCCTTGGATGGGATTTTTAAGTTTCCTGGAGCAACATGAGCTGCTGCTCCAGCACTGAGGGTTCATTGTCTGCTTGGTTCTCCCTCTGTGTTAACAACCCTCCCAAATTCCAGGAGACAAATCTCCCCTGGCTAGGAGGGAGCTCAGCACAAAATGTCCCTTCACAGAGGGGGCTGGTGGGGCTCCCATCGTTCCCCTCCACATCTGGGGGCGTGGGAAAACAACTGGAGGGGCTGGAATCGCCTTGGAACTGGGCACCAGGACCTGCTCTGGGCTGGCATGTGGGTTTGGGGGGTCTCCAGGTGGGAATGGTGGGAGGTGGTGTCACCAGGAGACTGGGATGGGATGGGATGGGATGGGATGGGATAAATGGTGGATGGGAAAGGGGATGGGGTGGATGGGAAGGAATAGGATGGAAATGGAGGGGGGAATGGGATGGGATGGGATGGGAAGGATGGGATAGGAAGGGATGGGATAGGAAGGGATGGGATGGGGTGGATGGGAAGGAATAGGATGGAAATGGAGAGGGGGATGGGATGGGATGGAAAGGATGGGATGGAAAAGATGGGATAGGAAGGGATAGGATGGGGTGGGTGAGAAGGGGTAAGATGGAAGGGAAGGGATGGAATAGGATAAAAGGGTTACTATGGAATGGGTTGAGAGGGATGGGATGAGATTGGATGGATGGGAAGTGAAGAGGCAGGATGGGATGGGAAGGAGAGGCTGCTTTCTCCTCATACCCACAGTGACTCAGCTCCGAGGGGTGACCAGCTCCACCTTCTCCCTGTCACAGTGTTCACACCACCAGAGATCTGGGAAAACAGCAAAACACCTCTGCAGCAGCTCCTCAAAATAGAGCTCACACATCCCAGCACATCCCACCTGGGAGCAGGGTGCTGGCCCGGCCCCTGGGCTGGGAACAGACCCTGCTGAGGGATGAGCCATGGAAATGGTGGGAATTCAGTGGGAATTCAGCCCTTCCTGTGCCCAGGCAGCCAGAATGAGCTGGGGACCCCTTGAAGGAGCCTCTGGGTTTGGTGGGTGAGGTCAGAAGGGACAGATCTGCTCATGGCTGGTGCAGGAGGAAACCCTGGGTCTGCTGCCCATCCCTGCAGCAGGTTTGGCAGTTCCAGCTGCAGCTTTGGGGGACAAAAATAGTCTTCCTGGAGCTGTGTGGGCAAGGCCTGGAGCTTCTGGGGCCTTGAGTAAGGGTGGGGACACCCTTGGTGGAGGTTCCCAATATCCAAGGGTTATCCCATTGTTTGCAGGACTGGGGGAAAGCCCAGAGGTGTCTCCTCAGGGATTCCTGGAGCTGATGCTTTGCAGGCTCTGCAGGAAAGCTCTCCAGCACTTCTGGGCACATCATGTGCCCAGCAGGACCCGTGGCAAGGAGGGACAAGCTCTCCTTGGCGTGGGATCCGTGGCAGGAGTTTGGGAATTCAGGATGTGCCGCTCAGTTCCCATCTCCATCCCGGTGCCACACTCGCTGTGGGAGCTGGGTTTGCTTGTTCGCTGCCCTTCCATTTCCAGCACCTTCTTGAGAGTTTTCAGGATGTTTTGTTCCCCTGGGGAGGGGTGATTGGCTTTGGGGGGAGGCTCTGCCTGTCACAGACACACCAGAGATGCAGGAGCCACATCTGAGGCTCTGCTCCTGTGTCAGGAATCTTCAGCTGCGCTGTTGAACTTTGCAGAAAAAGGTTTTTCTTTTAGAAAAACCCCAAAACAAAACAAAAAACCAGGAGCTTGGATCCGTCAGGCTTTTGGGAATCAGTTCGAGGCGGGCAAGGCTGGTAATCAGCGGTGCCAGCTCCAGTTCATTCAACTTGCTTAATGGAATTTCTAATCAATTTTCTTAACAGCCCTGGCTCTGAATGGCCTCCTAAGGACTCGGATTCTGGAAGTGCCAATTCTCCCAGCGCCCCAGGAAGAACAAAGGCTTGTCATTCTCCAAGCAGCTTCCTCTGCAAAGCTTAAAAAAAAAAAATCCAAACCCAACAAACCTCCTTCTCCCACAGCTGTGACTATAAAACGAACCGAAAAAAACAGCCAAACCCACCAACAAAACAAACCCAAAGCCTCAAACCGCAAAACACCCGAAGGTGCAAAGCGTTTTGTCCTGAATCTCGCCCCTCAATCGTGCTGGTGGAAATGACAGGCTTTGAAAAAGAGGGGGAAAGTGGGCTGTTAAGGATCGGGAGGATGCAGCTGGTGCTTGGACAATGGAAAATGAGCTGTCTGGGGTTGCTGAGGAGAAATGAGAGATGGTTTCGCCTCCCTCCAGCGCGTCCCTATCAGCTGCTGCGCGTGGAGTCGAAGCAGCTCCAGATAAGACGGAGGTTAAAGAGACATTTCTCTTGGAGGACAGCCTTCCTCACATCCCAATTACGCCGGGGAAGGAACAAAGGATGGTGTCAGTCGGATATTCCTGCGGGGGGGGGGTTGGAGATTTGCATCTGATTTGAATGCGAGCAGCTCTGGAACAGCTCGGTTGGCAGCTGAAGGGAGGGGTTGGGGGATTCTGGGGATGTTCTGTCTTGTGGGAAATATCTCCGTGTTTGTCAGCAGGGCTGGGGCTCTGGGTGTTCCCTCGGGGGAGGTGGGATCGTGTGCGGGGGATGGGAATGTGCAGGTGGAGGGAACAGGGTGTCTGTGTGTCCTCCCCAGGGATGGAATTCCCGGCTCCTGTGGCATCTGGGTTAAAGCAGAGCCAACAACCAAGGACATGTTTTGGGGTTTTTTTCCTGGATGAACTGGGCTGAGCTCCAGGGATCTGCAAAGGTCGATCTTGATCCTTGGAATTGAACCTTCCCATCCACCCGGTGATGGCTAAAAATAGCCTTTTTTATTGTGCTCTCCGCGCATATTTATGGCTGGGTCAGTCTGAGGTGAGGAGCAAGAAGGTCACCCAGGGGATCCTCAGCTGCTCATCCCGGGCATTGCTCCCGATTCCATCGGTTTCCCACCTTTTCCAAGGGAACTGGGGGGTTTTTACCCCCAAAACCCACAGCCCACACAACTGTCAGCCTCCAAAAACGGGCAAAAGGAAGAAACACACCAGACTGTGAATGTGAAGCTTGGAATTAAAAATTCCACACATCACCTGCACGACTGAAGAATTCCCGGGTCTCATCCCTGGCTTTCCTGGGCAGGGGGAGCGGGAGAGCTTGGATAGCTGGAGGTCAGCAGAGCAGAATAAACAGAGCAACACGGAGATGATGAGGTGAAACGGAGAGAGTGGGGGATTAACGCAAGGGGCAGAAAGGGTTTGGTCACTGCTGCGCTTCCTGTGCTTGGATAAGAAGCAATTCCCGAGAAGAGCAGCAGTGGCTTCATGGGATGTATCCAAAGCAATGGGTTTGGCATCCAGCAGAACTGAGGGAGACAAACAGAAATTCAATCAGTGGCTTTGTTCTGCCTTTGTGCCACCCGGCCCCAGCTGGTGCTAAAAGAGGCTGAGAGACAAACTCTTCACCTCAGCTGGTCCAGGCTGATGGGGGTGTTCACTCCAGCAGGGTGCTGAGGGATGTGGAAAAGCCTCTCCCTGCTTGAGAGGAAGTTTCTTCTCAAGCAAAATTGCATTTTTCAGTCAAACCGTGCACCTCCTGAAGAGTGAACACAAAGCTGAGCTGGGTGTGACCAGTGAAGCTCAGAGTGCTGAAACGCTTGGAAGGGAGATGCTCCTCCTCATCTCTCCTTTTCAATTGTGGCTCCATTTCCCCCAAAATTTGCAGTTCAAAGGCTGTATCTCTTTGTGGGAATGCCTGGAGAATGGAGACAAATAAACTCAGCTGTGGAAGAAGGAAAGAATGGAAAAATTAAAGAGAATTTTGTGCTGGGATGAGGCGTGACATTGAAGGCAGCCCTGATGTGGGAATTACAGGGCAAGGAGCTGGTTTATGTGGGAAACAAAGGGAAAATCTTCCTGCTCACCTGTAAATGTGTGTTGTACCAACACCCAGCAAGGGCTGGGGGAGCCCAGGTCACTTCCTTAAGCTCCTTGTCCAACCAGGATGGATTTAGTTCTGTCTTTGTGCTCCCAGTTTGGGGAACATCTCCCAATGTTCTGAACTCGGGCCCTTGGAGTTTCAGAGGAGTCTCTTGCCATGGGTGGGAATTTTCAGTAGCACGAAGCTCTTTTTGGGTGATTTAAGAGCAAATCAGTTTTTTGGAGGAGGTAAAAAGGTCCCTCCCCCTCCCTGGGTTAGAGGATCTCACAGGAAGCTCTGAGGGTGCCCGAGGCACCAGCTCGTGCCACAGCTGGATCTCCAAACTGTGTCACCTTCCCGGAGGAGGAACAGCTGGAAATAAGGTCAGTTCCTTTCCCCAGCAAGGGAGAGGACGTGGATTCCTGCGGGTGGTGGTGGGGGGGATGGAAGGGGAGGTTCTTTAACATCTGGACTCGATGATCTCGGGTCTTTTCCAACCTTAATGGTCCCGATTCCTTAGAAAAAAGGGTTTTGGGATCATCTGCACTTCCAGGCTGAGCGGGTGCAGCTGGGACTTGGCTTCTCTCAAGGCCTGGGATCTGGGGGGGGAATTCAGGATAAATTCAGCACCACAAGCTGAAATCTGCCTTGGCCACAGCGCTGGAATCCCACACTCCCACCATCCATCCTTTTCCCAGTGCCAGAGGTGGCCACAAGCTTGGGGACATCCCTGCTGCGGTGGCTGCCGTCCCCATGTCCTGTGGCTGTGCCAGCACAGCTTGTCAGGGATGAATGGGACACATGGGACACGTGGGAATCTGTCCCAGCACACACGGATTCCAGCCTGGCTCAGCAAGATCCAGAGGCTGACAGAAGCCATGGAGAGGTGTGTTGGGAATCCCCCAGCGCAGGATTTGGCCCAGATAATCCATCTGCCAAGGAATATGTCACAGCACAAACCCTCGGTGAGTCCAGAAGGCTTTGTCAGAGCCGGAGCCTCCCTGGGGGCTGCGTGTCCTACATATCCCTGGAATGGCAGGAGGAGGTGATGTGACAACCCACAAACCTGCTCTCCCTCGGGATGACTCGGGGCTGGAGCCATGGAAGCGCCAATCCTGCACTGCCAGGGCTTGGACTTCAACCAGTGTTGGCATCATGGTCCTGAAACCAGCTGTGTGCCCGTGGGGGATCCAGCTCCTTTAGTCCTGGGGAAAACATGGATGCAGCTGGAAAAATGGTCGCACAAACCCCGTGGAACCCTCCAGGCTGCGGGAGGAGCGGCTGGAAAGCTGGAAAAGGACCTGGGGGTGCTGGGGAGCGCCAGCCCAGGTGACCAAGAGGCCAGTGGCCCCTGGGCTGTCCCAGCCGTGGTGTGGCAGCAGGGCCAGGGCAGGGATTGTCCCCTGTGCTGGGGACACACCTCGAACCTTGGGGGCAGCTTTGGGTCCCTCAGGACTAGGACATGGAAGGGCTGGAGAGTGTCCAGGGAAGGGAACAGAGCTGGGAAGGTTCTGGAGCACCAGAAGGAGCAGAGGGAGCTGGGGGGGCTCAGCCTGGAGAAAAGGAGGCTCAGGGGGCACCTGGAATTCTCTGGGGGTCAGGCTCTGCTCCCAGGGAACAATTCCTGACCGAAGGCCATGCAAGAGGTGGTGGCAGAGCCTTTCCTCTTCCTCTTCCTCCAGCCCATCCCACTCCTGTTCACCCCGGGCTGCCTCTCCCTCCATCTTCATAATCCGAGTTGAGGAGGCCGAGCCTTGCCTTGTATTCTCGATTTTCATTACGAATTACTCGAGTCCCGTGTGCCGTTTCAAACTGATTCCTTGTGCCAAGTCCCTGCCAAAGGCACAATGAGGGGCTAAATCGGGCAGCGAGTCAATCGTTCCGCTCCCTCTCTGACAAAAGCCCCGCTCGGTGCTGTCACTTGGGTTTTGGGGACCTTCCCTCGCACATCCACGCGCACACGCAGAGGCATTTCATGGCTCCCGGTGCCCTCCCCGTTATTTATTATTATTATTATTGTTATTATTATAAACGTTGCTATTTTCACACGCGAGCGCCCGGGCGGGGAGTTCACCCTGCGGGGATTTGTGTTAATGAGTATTGGAGCAGCTTTCAGGGAATCTCTGCTCCATCTCCTCCAAATCCATTCACAAAGTCGGTGTGGCAGCTCCTGGAAAGACCGAGGGCAGAACTGAAAATTAATCAGATGAAGGGGCTGTTAATGACAGCACATCAAAGAGAGAAAAGTCTTCACACGAATCAGCTGAGGGGGGAAAAAAGCTTTTATCTCTTTCTAACAAATGTGAGAATCCAGACACAGCCCTGACGGGCCATGAAGGGCCATTGGGGGGGGGCGTGAATAATTAGAATTGTCACCCCTCATCAAGTCTTTCCTGGATTTCAGGGCATTCCAGGAAGGAAGGTCCATCCCTGCAGCCCGTTTTCCAACCTCTGGGATTCTGGGATGACGTGGAGGTCCCTTGCTGGGAATGGAAGGACTTGGCATTATGGCACCGGGTGTGTGTAGGGCGTGTAAAGGGTGTAAGGTACATGTAGAGTGTGTGTAAGGTGTGTGTAAGGTCTGTAGAGGGTGTGTAGGGGGTGTGTAAGGTGTATGTAGGGTGTGTGCAAGGTGTGTGTAGGGTCTGTGTAAGGTTTGTATAAGGTGTGTGTAAGATGTGTGTGCAGGGTATGTGTAGGGGGTCTGTAAGGTGTGTGCAGGGTGTGTGAGGTGTATGTAGGGTGTGTGCAAGGTGTGTGTAGGGTCTGTGTAAGGTTTGCATAAGGTGTGTGTAAGATGTGTGTGCAGGGTATGTGTAGGGGGTCTGTAAGGTGTGTGCAGGGTGTGTGTAATGTGTGTAATGTGTGTATAGGGTGTGTGCAGGGTGTGTGTTAGGTGTGTGTAAGGTGTGTGTAGGGTGTGTCAGATGTGTTTAAGGTATGTGTAGGGTGTGTATGTGATGTGTGCAGGGTATGTGTAGGGGATGCGTGTAAGGTGTGTGTAAGGTGTGTGTAAGGTGTGTGTAAAGTATGTGTAAGGTGTGTGTAAAGTATGTGTAAGGTATGTGTAAGGTGTGTGTAAGGTGTGTGTAATGTATGTGTAATGTGTGTGTAGGGCCCAGCAGAGCCTCTCCCCCTCCCACCACATTCCCGGCCCCTCATTCCCCCTTTCCCGGGCTCTGCCATCCCGCTGTCCCCGCAGTGCCATCCCGCTGTCCCTGCAGTGCCATCCCGCTGTTCCCGCAGTGCCATCCCGCTGTACCCGCAGTGCCATCCTGCTGTACCCGCAGTGCCATCCCGCTCTTCCTGTAGTGCCATCCCGCTGTCCCCGCAGTGCCATCCCGCTGTACCCACAGTGCCATCCCGCTGTTCCCACAGTGCCGGCCGGGGCTCCAGAGAAACAAGGCCGGGGCAGGATTTCCCTGCAGAATTCCAGCTCCTGCCAAGAGCAGAGCGAGGGGGGATCTTCTGGGCTCTGCCACCCTCGTGCATTTCCCAGCGTGAGTCACAACTCAGCCTCTGCTTTTCCTCCTCCCTGGAGCCTTCAGGCACCTCAGGAGGGTTTGGGAATACAGTCACAATTCCCTGTGTGCCAGGGTTTCCCTCGGGCTGGGGATCCACCCTTTGTTGGGTGTCCCATCACTGAGAACCCATCCCAGATGTGCCCCAGATGTGTTATTTTGGGTCGGGGGGACCTGGCTGCTCCTCCTCATGGACCAAACGGAGGAATCCACACCAGGAATAAATGCTGGCAGTCATGAAATCGTATTTATTGGGAGGGTGGCACAGAGCTTTGCTGCTGAGGGGGAAGCTGCAGTAAAAACCTGCTGGGGACTTCCATGACATCTCCTCGCCCTTCCCAGGGTTCTGGTGCTGCTCCCTGCAGCGTCTCCAGCCTCTGCCTCCACTCTCTTCCCATCACTCACCAGCCAAAATGACTTTCCCAGGAGGAAAAGCTGTGAGAAAAAGGCAAAGTCAAGTGATTTCCTCTCTCGAGGCTGTTGTGGAGCTCATTTTGTGCTTCCCCGAGAGAAGAAGGGGAAGAAAAACAGCAGAAAAAGCACCAGATTTGCATTAAAAAAAAAAGAGAAAAAGAAAGCACAAGCAGAAAGAAGGTCAGAGGGGAGAAGAGACTTTGGGTCATTTTGGGGAGAGTTCCTGTTTTCAGAAGGTCTTCTCAGGTTTCCTCCAGGTTTTAATAATTCAATGATTTTACATTTGCAGCGAATCTCGGTCATTTCTCTTCGCAACGACCTCAGGGAATTCCTGGCGAGCCTTTGGAACCAGAGCGAATTCCTTGAGGGGAATGAAACTTTTCCTTGAGAGCCGCTGGGATTTTTTGGGGATTTGGAGGGGGTTGGTGTTTGTGTGTGTGTGTGTTCATTTATAATCGAGGGTTCTTAATGATTGTTTTCAGGGCAGGGTTAAGGGAAAGAACGGCAAGAGGCTTCTTTTAGTGGAGGGGAAGCTGCAGAAGCGGCGCAGCGGTGACTCAGCATCCTCTCCTTCCTCTGCTGCCAGCAGAGCTGTTGCTGGGGTGACTGTCACAGGTGACAGAGCACATCAGCCTTCCCAGTGTCCCCCAAGACGAGCCGCGACGTGTTTTTTCTTCATCCAGCCAAGAAAAAAACGAACACCCCAAACCCCAAAGGCAGACCCCCAAATCCCCCCTCCTCCCCTAAAAAAACCCACCCCTCCAAATCGCTTGTAGCATCATCATTCTGGGGCTTAGGGAAATGGAAAAGAGGAACGTGGTGGGTTCGGGGTTAAGAAGAATCGGTGGAGAGAATCTCGTGCTAATTGTGAGCGGAATTAATTGGATGTTGTCTCTTGGCTGAGAGGAGGCGGCTCAGCAAAACAAACGTGACCCGCTGTGGCACCCGGGGTCACCTCCTGCCAGGGCTGTCACCCCTCATTGCTGCTGCTCCCCCAAAAAGCGGCTCCTCTGCTCCTTTTCACCCCATTTTCAGCCCCTTCCTCCGGGAGGGGGAATTTCCAGGGGGATCCCCCAGAAGTGCCGCAGCTCAAGAGCAGAAACCGTGATTAAAAATAAATCTCTGAGCTGCAGAGCTCGGCTCCCCCTGAGCTCTTGGCAGACACGTTCTTTTGCTCCCAAATTTTCGCCCCTTTGGGTTTCCCAGCTGGAAATGGAGCCTTTTCCTGCTGGCTGGGAGGTGTCGGGGAGCTCCAGCTTTGCCTCCAGGCTCCTCAGACCTTTCAGCATCCAGATGTTCCAGGTAATTGCGGCTCTGCCGGCATCCAGATGTTACAGTTAAACCCAAAGCACCTCCCTGCCTTCTGTTCATGACCAAATTCATCTCCCCTGCCCAAAACGAACCCCCCACCCCAGTAACAACCTGAGGGAGGGATTTTTATACCAAACCTGGTGATGGAGGGTTAAGGTGAAGGTGGGGAGGACAGACAGCAGGGCCTTGAGGCAGGAGAGAATTTCCCCTGGATTTCCAGCTGGGAAATGACTGATGAAATATTAGCACTTAATGCAGGGTGAAGGTTTGGTGTTTTTTTCTTTTTTTTTTTCCTCTCAAAGCAAAACATGAACTAATTAACTGAGGCCAGGAAGCTGGGGCTGCTCTAATGTGTTCTGCCTGGTGACCTGTGCGAGTTTTAATTTGCTATTTAGTCATTTCCTTTGTGGCCAGAAGCCTGAGGATGGTGTTGCTGGGGGGGTTCCAGCCCTCTGGAGCATCCTGGGCTCCATGTCCTGCCTCTCTCGCCTCTTCTTCCCGCGACTTTATCGAACTCTGATGGAAGTTTGGTGGCTTCAGGATGGTTCCCCCACGGTGAGTTTGGCCCTTGGCTTTGTTAGAAGGCATAAGAAGAGCAGCTAAAAAAGAGGATTTCGTCCCCTGTCTCAGTTCCTCTGCACATTCCCCATTTTAAGCAGCAGCAGTTTCACATCACGAGTTCAGACACAGAGTTCCCCCAGTTCGGGTTTGTGGGTCACCAGTTACTGGGGGGTACCCAGAGCTGGGTGGGGCTCCCCCAGTGCTGCTGCTCCTCAGGGAACTGGGACGCTCTGGGTGATGAGTTTTGCTCTCCAAGGGCTGGTTCATCCCAAAGGTGAATCCAGGCACAGGTTTCCCAGAGAAGCTGTGGCTGCCCCATCCCTGGAAGTGCCCAAGGCCAGGTTGGAGCACCCTGGGATAGTGGGAGGTGTCCCTGCCCATGGCAGAGGGGTGGGACAAGACGAAGGTTTTTTAAAGACTTTCTGGATATCAAGAGTGGGGAAAGGTGCAGAAGACACGTTATAAAAATAAACATTTGGATCCTGCACAAGGGGCGCTTTGTGGCCCAGAGGTGACTTTACAGATTCTCTGGTGTTTCTACAGAAATCGAACCCATTTCCTTTAAAAACAGAGTTGTTTTCCTTAAAACAGAATTGTTTTCCTTAAAACCGGAGTTGTTTGTGCAGCTGGAGTTGGGCACCAGTTGGCCTTGAGGATCCTCTGGAAATCCAACTTAAAATATTGTTGCGAAGAGACCGAGCCCAAATTTTAGGCAAAACTGCTCTGCCCATGGAAAACCCCTCCAGCTCTTTAGATGGAGATCAATGGTTGTATTGACATGGAAAAGAGGAAAGGGAAAAGGTTTTGGGTTGTAAGGGCTCATTCCAAGGGTTTTCCCTGCCATGGGATGGATGCTCAGCTCAGGGAGGATGTGAAGGGTTGTGCCACCTCACCGAGAGCCTGTCACCAACCCCAACCAGGAGTGACATCCATGGAATTAATTATTCAGGAGCCAAACAACCCCTCCTCACCCACACGATGCTGGAAATCGGGATTTTCACCTCTTCACACCGAGGCTGCACCCGGATTGACTCCGATGCCTCTGATCCCGAAGATGTCCCTGGTTTTCCTCCTCCCCTCGGGTCATTTTCCACTGCCGAGGACACTTGTAATGAAAACACGGCAATGCCACCCTGTTGTCCCCCAGGATTTGTGGTTAATTTGCTTTGTCAATGTAATCTTAGATCTTAATGACCGAATAATGTCCTGCAACAGGAGCTGCTTGGTGTCGCTTTCTGTCATTGTGGAGGCCTTGGAATGTGATCCCCATCGCAGAGGAATTTGCATTAATGTTGTTTGGCCATAATCCCACCCGGTTAATCGTATTCTTTTAGGGTATTAAAATAGGCCTGACTCCATCCCGAGTTGTAACCCCAAAGGTTGGATGGGATTAAAACCCACAGAGTCACTTGGACGATGGGTTTTTTTGAGCCACCAAAACTTGTTCTTTGCTGTTCAAAACCTGCTCTTGCTCAACCCGCAGCTTTGTGGGGGAAAAGCCACGACCAAGAGCTCCACTCCACCCTCGGTTATTTGGGGTTACCAGTTCCATTTTCACTTCTTCCCTCCTCTATTTGCAGCAAGGACTGTTCTCCGAAGTTGTTCCGCCTTCGGCAGCTGGGAAGCAGCAGTTGGAGAAGATCCCGGGCTCTTTGGGGTCCTGATGAAATGTCCTGTTAAAGGGAGGCATCACTTACCCCAACAGAGCTCCCAGGGATGCTCCTCACCTGTGCCAGGGATTTCGATGGCGTTGGGTTTTCCTCCCTCTTCCAAATTTCAGGAGCTTATTTTCTGCAACCGTGAGAGCAGCAAAAAAATCTTCTGGGGTAGGATTTAAATAGACTCCAGGTGGGAGGCGAGAAATCCTCCCTGGATGGACAGATGGGAAACTGAGGCACGGAGGGATTGAAGGATTCGCTCCAGGACTGAGCTATCCCTGGAGTCTGACTAAGGCAGAGACAGGAATAGGGATGGTGTGCTCCAGAGTTAGAGTGCTAAATCCAGCCTGGGAAATCAGGATTCAGCTCCCAGCCCTCCTCCTGCCTCCCTGGGTGGCGTTGGTGGAGAATTGGAGGCATAACACTCACTGGATGCTTTAGTGGCTCAAGGATGGGATTCCTGGTTTCTGGGAATGGGGTCAGTGAGCCCATCTTGGGAATTGCTCCCCAGTTCTTCTGGAAGCGTGTGAGCCTTGGGATGACCCCAAGGACGAGGATGAGATTGGCCAGTCTGGAACCAGAGGGTGTGTGGTTCAATTTATTCCCCAGTCCCTGAGGGACGGGATGAGAGGAAACAGCCTCAGGTTGGGCCAGGGAAGATCTGGGATTTATCAGGGAAAATTTCTTTCCCGGAAGGATTGTCCAGCCCTGGCTCAGTCTGCTCAGGGCAGTGGTGGGATCTCCATCCCTGGAGGGATTTACCAGATGTGTGGACGTGGCACTTGGGGACACAGTTTAGTGGTGGCTGTGGCAGTGCTGGGGAAAGAGTTGGACTCATCGTCTCAGAGGGTTTTTCCACTCTAAACCAGTCCAGGATTCCATGATTTTGGTTTTTTCCAACCTAAACAAGTCCAGGATTCTGTGATTTTAGGGTTGCTCCACGTTCCCCTTGGGAAGCTGGGTTGGTGCTGAGCTGTCAGTGCAGCCCTGCCTGCAAAATTCGGGCTGTGATTAATGACCTGAGTGACAACCTTGAGCCTTTATCCCTGACATTTATCCGCGCTGGGAGCGGCAGAGGTTGGGCTCATGTTTCCCAGATGGGATGAGCTGGGAAAACCTTGCCAGGGAGTTAATTCTGCCCTGCCTTGCCGGGGCTTTGCTGTGGGAGGGGAGACAATACATTTGCAGCGCATTAAGGTATTACTGTAACTGTGTGTGTGTGTGCTGAGAGGTTTCTGATCCCTTGGAATAAAGGCGGGCAGATTTGTCCCAGATTTATCAATGGGAGCAGAGTTCCCATTGAAACGGGAGGGAAGGGAGGGTGGGTGAGATGCCACAATCTCCTGGTGCTGACAGGGGACAAAGAAGGGGGGGAGTGAGTAAAGAAAAGCCCCAAAATGCTGCTTGGGAAGCGTTGGGATTCATCGGGACGGAACGAGGTGGAAGCAGGGAATGACCGAGGGTGGGGATGAACATCCTGCGGTGTTTTGTGCAGCCCCTGGGGGGGATGCTGAGGGCATTCCCCTCATGCTCCTGGATTTGGCTGTGGGAAGAGGGAAGCTGTGTGTCCCCTGTGCTTGGAAAGCCGCCCGGAGAAGGCCATTAAGGGAGGAAAAGAGGGAAGCTTGCTGGGCTGCTCCGTGGAAGCTGCATCTGCTGTTCCAGGGCAGCCCGCGGGTCATGGCACAGGGGGATTTCTTAAATGGACATTAGGAATAAAATCAAATTTGTGGAGTCCAGATGCAGCCGAGGAGATGGATGGAAAAGCAGAGGGAAGCTTGCAGGGGGAGGGAGGGCTGAGACATCTCCCATTAGACAGCGAAGCACAGCCTGGAGGAGCGGGTTTGATGCTGCACCGAGCCCTGAGCTCACAGGAAAGGGGGGCTGGACACCACAGACGTGTCCCTTGTGCCCCTGGGCTCAGAAACCCGGGATTTGGGACCTCACCTAGACCCCCTCTGCTGCTGCCTGGCAAATTCCGGGCTCGCTGCAGTTCCTGGATGCAAATTCCTCCAGGGAGCTCGTGGAGGAGGCGATGCCGTCACAGCACCCCCGGTGCTGCTGGGGACCCCGGGAGGAGGCAGGAGCTGAGGGGACACGGCCGGGGACCGAGGGGATCTGTCCCTCTGGCTGCTCCGTGCCCGCAGGGATGCTGCTGCCTGGCACGGCTTAATTGGCTTTGATAGGATTACAGGGAAGCAGCCGAGGAGTAAACAGGGCCAGGAGGCCGGGCCGTGCCTGGGGCCACCAACCCCTGGAGAAATCCTTGGAGGCAGCGGCCAAAGCTGCTGGAGCTCAAGGGTTAACGTCTGCTGCTGGGGAAGCACTTAATCCCGGTTTTAAGGGGAAAAGCTTTTCCTAGCAGCATCCCGAAGGTCCTGTGCCTGTCTCTGTTAATTCCCGATGAGTTTCCCCCCCCTGACAGATCCGGAGTAAATTACTGTAATTATGGAAGTTACACCTTGTTGCCTCCAGCCTCGTGCCCTCAATAAATGTTTATGGTTTGGAGCAGCCTTGTTTGTTTGCCTTAGACCAGACGACACTGATTTATTGGCAGGAATCCTGGCAGGGAAAAGGGATGAGCCAGACGAGTTTCGAAGTGCTGCACACACGGCTGTGGTGAGGGGCTGGTGGTTGTTTTGTGTTCACGGAAATAAAGCCTCAGACTTGGATGGGACCTGTAGCTTCCAGGATTGGGTTGGGTTTTTTTTCTCAACCTACAAAGAACAAGAGGAGCTCAAGGGTTGATGGTGCTCCAGGGCTTTGCTTCCTGCTTATCCTGGGGTTTGGGGCTGCTCTGCTGGGTCCGTGTTGGCGAATAACACCGTGAGCTGCTGTAGGAACAATGGGGGAGCAAGATTTGGGGTCCTGTGCTCCAACTCATTCCAAGAAATCCACACCCTCAGGGAAAACGGGTCTAAAAAGTGGGGCTTAAAGCCAGGGATGGAGGTGGCAACGAAGGATTTGTGTCCAAGTCTGGGGCAAGGTGACACGACAGGGACATGTGTGTCCCTGTGTGGGGTCACGGGTCCCCTTTCTTCACCAGCCCCCCCACACTGGGGCTCATTCCCGCAGGAATCCTCCCTGATTTCTGCTGGCAGAGGGTGTTTTCCCTTCTGCCAGCAAAGAAGAAGGTGGTCCCAGCTCGCTCAGAATCCATCCACACCCTTCCCCACCCGTTCAGAGCCCGGACTCAGCCCTCACACCAATATTTGTTGTTCCTCCCCCTCCCCAGATCTGTGTATTTCGTACAGCTTGTTTCTGATTTAAAGTATAAATAAGTTTGATCTTTTCATCTGTTGTTCTCCCTACCTTCTGGAGGCTGTGCTGATTAAAAATAACCGGGATGATGAGCTCGAGCTCGGGGATGCTGGAGGGGTTTTAACCTCCAGCAGGGTGGGACCACCCAGCTCTGGCTCTGGAGGGAACGTGGTCTCCTTTCCCACCTCTCCCCAACCCCCTGGGTCCAGTGGAAACCTCTTTTCCATGGCAGGAGGTTGGAATGGGATGAGCTTTGAAGTCCCTTCCAACACAAACGGTTCCATGATTTTTTTTCCCAATCCCTGAATTGCCAAAATCCCACTTGTCACATGGATTAAAGTGTTTCTGCTGTTGGGGAAGGGGGTGTTTGGGAAAATTGGGAACCCATGGAGGGGCTGGGGGTGCAGAGATCAGGGGTTGTCCCTGACCCACATCTCCTGGGGATCGGGTGGTTCCCAGGACAGAGGAGGTTTCTCCCCCCAAAAATCCATTTTACCCAAAATCGAACTATTTACATTAGAAGATCAAGTGAAGAGAGAAAGAAAGGGGGGGAAAAATCGAAGGGAGAAAGAAAGGAAGCAAAAAAAAAAAACGTTTTGGCTTTCTGGATGGAAAGTCTGAAACGCAGATTTGGGTCCAGCCTGAAAGCTCCTTGTTTGAGGGCTGGCTCAGCTTTGCTTCTCTGTTTGTTTTGGGGAGGGGGAAGCACAGAACACACACACACAAACCCTCTCCTAGACAGAAAAAAACCGATCCCCAGCCTAACCCAGACGCTGACTCAAAAACAACTGTTGGCTCTGGCCGTGCTGTCGGCTCTGCCCTGCCCACAGCCTCGTGAAACCGGCGCTGAAAACCAACCGGCGACCCCCAAAATCCGGGGCAAAAATGACATCTCGCCTGGGCAAGGGCGAAAAAAACTCTTTCTAGGCAGCGGATCCGCCAGGGGAAAGCAAAAAACCAAACACCCAACCCTCTCCCCGCCTGCAAACCGGCTGAGCACCAAAGGATGCCCCAGGAGGGCACTGAGGACCCTCGGAGCTGGGTGGGGATGGAGGGGGGTCCCCCGGGCAGGGCAGGGGAAGGAAGGGGGTGCCCGCGGCTGTCGAGGGGCGGCGGGGCAGGGCCGGGGGGCCGGGGGGTGTCTCCGCGAGCGGTGACTGAGCGAGGCGGTGCCAGGGCTGGGGGCGGATTTTTTGAGAAGAGCCTCACTCAGCTCCTCAGAGCAGCGGCAGCCGCTGGAGGAGTTGGGCGGCTGTTTTCTCCCTCCCCGCCCGGAGGAGGAGGAAGAGGAGGAAGAAGAGGCTC
>WEKX01023839.1:102000-118466 GCA_013390025.1 Pitta sordida
GCGCCGGCCGGGGGAGCAGCAGCAGCCACCACAACCTGGGCTACAGCGAGCCCCCCGCAGCCCCCCAGCCCGGGCCCCAACAGGACGGCGAGGAGGAGGAGGAGGAGGGGGCTGAAGAAGGCGAGGAAGGCAGCATGACCGTGGTGGGGGGCGGCGGCGGCGGCGGGGACCCTTCGGTGGAGGAAGCCCAGCCTCCCCCGGCGCTGCTCGGGGGGGAGCGCTACGAGCATCCCCCGGCCCCCGCCGCGCCCGCGGGGCAGCCCGGGGAGCCCGGGGAGCACGAGTGCTGCGAGAGGGTGGTCATCAACATCTCGGGGCTGCGCTTCGAGACGCAGCTCAAGACGCTGGCGCAGTTCCCCGAGACGCTGCTGGGGGACCCTCGGAAGAGGATGCGCTACTTCGACCCCCTGAGAAACGAGTATTTCTTCGACCGGAACCGGCCCAGTTTCGACGCCATCCTCTACTACTACCAGTCCGGGGGGCGCATCCGGCGTCCCGTCAATGTGCCCATCGACATCTTCTCCGAGGAGATCCGATTCTACCAGCTCGGGGAGGAGGCCATGGAGAAGTTTCGGGAGGATGAAGGTTTCATCCGGGAGGAGCAGCGGCCGCTTCCCGACAAGGAGTTTCAGCGCCAAGTTTGGCTCCTGTTCGAGTACCCTGAGAGCTCCGGGCCGGCCCGAGGCATTGCCATCGTCTCTGTGCTGGTCATCCTTATCTCCATTGTCATCTTCTGCCTGGAGACCCTGCCTGAATTCAGGGATGACCACGACTATGAGGGAACTGGGGGGACCTTTGGGATGGGCGGTGGCCCTCTGCCACCTGATGTCTTCAGCAACTCCACATCCTCAGCTCCTTCCATGGTGTCATCCTTCACCGACCCTTTCTTTGTGGTGGAGACTTTGTGCATCATCTGGTTCTCCTTTGAGCTGCTGGTTCGCTTCTTCGCCTGCCCCAGCAAGGCCACCTTCTCCAAGAACATCATGAACATCATTGACATTGTGGCCATCATCCCCTATTTCATCACGCTGGGCACGGAGCTGGCGGAGAGGCAGGGCAATGGCCAGCAAGCCATGTCCTTGGCCATCCTCCGCGTCATCCGCCTCGTCCGCGTCTTCCGCATCTTCAAGCTCTCCCGGCACTCCAAGGGGCTGCAGATCCTGGGCCAGACCCTCAAGGCCAGCATGAGGGAGCTGGGCCTGCTCATCTTCTTCCTCTTCATTGGCGTCATCCTCTTCTCAAGCGCCGTCTACTTCGCCGAGGCCGACGACCCCAGCTCGGGTTTCAGCAGCATTCCCGACGCCTTCTGGTGGGCCGTGGTCACCATGACCACGGTGGGCTACGGGGACATGCACCCCATCACCATCGGGGGCAAGATCGTGGGGTCTCTCTGTGCCATCGCCGGCGTTTTGACCATCGCCCTCCCTGTGCCCGTCATCGTCTCCAACTTCAACTATTTCTACCACCGGGAGACGGAAGGTGAGGAACAAGCCCAGTACCTGCACGTTGGGAGCTGCCAGCACCTCTCGTCCAGCGAGGAGATGAAGAAGGCTCGCAGCAATTCCACCCTCAGCAAGTCCGAGTACATGGTCATCGAGGAGGGGGGGCTCAACCACAGTGCATTCAAACAGGCTACCTTCAAAGCAGGCAACTGCACAACCACAAACAATCCCAACTCTGTGAACATCAAAAAGATCTTTACCGATGTTTAAAAAAAACCTCAAACAGACAAACAAAAAAAAATCCCAGACCAAACAAACAGCGACAGGGGGAAAAAAACCCCTGAGGACGCCGTAAAATAATCCCGATAATAACAATAATGATGCAAAGTGACTGTGTGTCGGTGTTGTGTGGAACATGCACCATCGTCGGTCTGTGTGTGCCCTCGTTTTTTGATAACGTTTATTTTTTTTTTAGAGCCTTCCTTTCTAAAGATCCAAAAAAAAAAAAAGAAAAAAGGATTTAAAATACTCCGAGGAAGACGACACTGCTTCAAAAGGGTAAAGGGAAGGAAGATGAAGACAAACCACACTCACTGTCCAAACAGGTGTTTCTTCTGCAACGTGTTGCAGGGCTGCTTTGCTTTCTGGGGGTTTTTTGGGGAACCTGTGGTTTTGCTTCTGGATTTCCCCCCCCTCCCTCTCTCTTTTCCCCTAAAGCACCGCGTAGCCGGTTTCCCTTCCATCGCATAAACTCACTCGTTGGATTAACAAACCGAGCTTGGGTGGGGGAATGAGGAAAACATGTAGCAGAGAGCAGAGGGAAGGGGGGTTGGGAGGAAATAACCGTTTAATTTTGCAGAGAGTCTCTGTTACCACATCGTTAAATGATGCTTAATATCGAAACATGTGATGATGCCATTACGGGCGCATCACAGGCTGCCCTTTTTATTTTTTTCCCCCCTTCCCATTAGATCGTTTATGGAATTCTTTAATCTGGTCAGAGACCGAGAGCAATCAATGCTGATTTAAATAGAAAAAAACCCAAAACCAAACCAACCAACCCCGACAGCCCCAAAGCCCTCGTTTTTTATTCTTAATTCCCTTCCCTTTGTAACCTGATGGAATTATTTCGCCCAATGTCCGATTTGTGGCGGAGGAGGGAAAGGAAAGGCACAATGGAATCGCTTCCAGGAGCCGGGAGCGATGCCGGCGTGGAGCGGGGAATGCGGGATCGTCTCTGGGCAGCCTCCAACCCCCTCAGCCGGAGACAAAGGGATATTTCCTCCTTTTTTTATTTTTTCCCCAACGCTTTTGGGAGAGATGCAGCCGCTCACGGCAAGAAGATTAAAGTGGCGAACACGCCTTCCAGCGGAAGTCACTAATTCCGACCGGAGCGATGCAGTCGCCATGGCAACCCCGGTTTCCTGGGAAACCCCCAAAGGTTGTCATGGCATCCCTTCTCCCATCCCCCTCTGTCCTCGCTCTTCCCGCAAAAAACCCCTTTTTCCAGATGGTTCCAACCCCGCCATCCCGCAGGACGTGGAGGCTCCGCATCCCCTTCCTGTGCCACGCGGTCCCTGTGTCCCCAAACATCCCCCCCCGGGCAGCAAACACCCCCCAAAATCCACCGAGGAGCTCCTTTGGCAGGGAAATTTGGGGATGGAAGTTCATCCTGCTCCACCAAAGAGTGACCCCAAAGCCAGTGGGAAGCGGCCCCGGCTGGGAATCCTCGGCAGAGGGGGACAGGGAAGAGCAGGAGTGAGAAATAACCCAAAATCCCTCCAGGGAAAACTCGCCACCGGCTTCATCTTCACACCTGAACCAGGGGCCTCGGGACATCTGATGGGATCAGGTGAGCTCTGCACAGTTTAACGGGGTCAAAAAGGAATGTTGGGGTGTTGGGGTTTTTTTTAGGGACAAACCCCACGCATTCCACTGGTTTCCAGCCTTTCCTGCTGCTCTTGGGTGTTTTTATACACTTTTGGATGAAGTGGGATCACATCCCGTAGCCCCTCTGTTCGTATTTGTTGTTCAC
Source organism: Pitta sordida (assembly GCA_013390025.1). NCBI lineage: Eukaryota > Metazoa > Chordata > Aves > Passeriformes > Pittidae > Pitta > Pitta sordida. Next base: position 105,478 of record WEKX01023839.1, read on the forward strand.
TTTGCTTTTTAGTTCTGGGGCAGGAGGGGAAACTGCTGCTGCTTCTCTGCACCTGGGTTTCTTGGTTTCTGTGCTAAAAAAAAGATGATTTCCGACGGTTCAATGTTTCCATCCAACCCCTGCCATTGGCTCAGGCCAAAGGCAGCTCCTGGCTGCTCGGCTTTGGGTGTTTTGGCTCCAGCTCTGCTCAGTTTTGCTGGATTTGGGGTTAAATGAAGCCAAATTCCTCTGAGGCAGCACCCGGAGCAGGGATGTTGTTAAATACCTCCTGCGGCAGAGATGGATTTGGCCCCAACCTGTGGAGTCTCACCTTCCCCAAGGGTGTGGAGAGAGGGAGGTTTGTCCTGAGAGCTGCCAGCCCTGCCAAAGCCTGAGTTCAGCTGGGATTTTATCCAGATTTTAAAGGAAAACACCAAGGAAAACTCCTTGGCTACTGGTGTGTGATGGTTTTACTGGAGCCTCCAGGGTTTCCATCAGCTGAGGGTCTAAAAGATGATCTTTTTTAAGGAGGTGCTCTGGAGCGTCATGGAAAGGAACAAACCTGAGATCCCTTCTCCAGGATAACTGGGATTCCTTTTCTGGGATAACTGGGAACACCCCAATTTGCCTTTTCCCCAGGCTGCCAGGGGACAGAAATGACATTTCTGCCTGTGAATTCTCCCTTTTTATTGTTATTAACTTTAACTGCTCCTAAATTTTACTGCCACCAAAGCCTTCCCAGGAGCTTTCCCACAATTCCTGTTCCTAAAAGGAGGATTGGAGTTTAAAAGCAGTAGAAACATCTCGGGAGAGTTGGCAGATGAGTTTTGTGCCCGTGTTTTCCCCGTGGCAGCTGCCCAGGGAACGGAAACCACTCGCGTTCCTGAAAATGGCACCGAGCAATTTTCGGTTTCTCTTGTCTAAAATAAACCCCAAACTTGCCAGGTTTGTTTTCCTCCCTCGTTTTGTAGGGGAAGGATAATTTCAAATGGATTTTATGGATGAGAGAAGAAACCACTGGGTTGGTTTTGCTCCAGTGGAATCCTGGAATGGTTTGGGTTGGAAGGGACTTTAAATCCTATTGATTTCACCCCCTGCCATGGGCTGGGACACCTGCCACTGTCCCAGGTGTCCAGCCTGGCCTGGGACACTTCCAAGGATGGAGCAGCCACAGCTTCTCTGGGAATTCCATCCCAGCCCCTCCTCACTCTCACAGGGAAGAATTCCTCCCTCAGCTCCATCCTCAGTTTCCCCTCTTTCAGGTTGAAAAAAAATACTTCTCAGGACTGAATGGTGTCACTGAAAAACGTGATGTCACTCCTGCTCTGTCTTCTAGATACACCCCAAAATTTAAAGTGGGAAACTGGGGATCTCCTTTTGGGATCTGCCCCGGTTCCCTCCGTGTCTTCCCTTCTCTCGTGGGTTCAGTGGGATAAACTGAACCTGGAATTGGGATAAACTGAACCTGGAATTGGAATAAACTGAACCTGGAATAGTGGAAGGTGTCCCCACCCATGGCAGGGAGTTGAATCTGGGTGATCTTTGAGATCCCTTCCAACCCAAACCACCCTGGGACTCTCTGACTCTCCAAGAAATTCCTTCTGTTCCGTGGTCTGATGGTTCCTGCCGCAGGAATTGGGGGGGATCACTGGAAAACTGCTCCGTCCCCAGCAGCTGCCACTAAACTGGCTCTGCTCTCTTTGCCATCAGCCTCCTGTGAGTGCCCAGGGAGGGTTTGACACCCCCGGGGGGAGTTAAAGCCCAGCCTGGAGCTGGACTGGGCTGCTCCTAATGTGCTTAGAGGGGCAGCATTAGGGGATTAGGATTAGGATTAGGATTAGGATTAGCAGAGCTGCTGCCCTGCTGTCTGCGAGGCAAAGGGCTCCTCCAGCCCCAGTTTGTTCCATCAGATGGAGGAAAGGGCATCGCCACAGCTCCTGGGCCCAGGGAATGCTGGTAATCCCAGGGATGCTGTGGGAAGGGTCCTCCCCTGTCCTTTGTACCTGTCACCGGAGGGAGAAGTGACACTGCTGCAGGATGGGGCAGGGGTGGGACAGGGGTGCAGCCCCGGGAGGCTGGAGCTGCCTCCAGGGATTCTTTCAGTTCATCAGGGAATGGTTTGGGATGGAAAAAATCATCCCAGTATCCCTCGTCTCCTCATTCCAACCCCAGGACAGAGGCACCGGCTGCTGTGGGGCCTCTTTCCTCTTTTCACAGGCCTCTTCCTCTTCCCCTTTTCCTTTTCCGGTGTCCCTTTTCCCTCTCCCTTGGTTCCAGGGGACGCTGGGAACACGCAGCACCCCCAACCCTGCCCCTTCCTCTCAGCACTTCCACACTTCCACCTCTTTATCCTCTTATTTTTATCCTTATCGTTCTTTACCCTCTTTCTTTTTTGTTTGGTTTTTTGTGTGTGTTTTTTTTTTAGTGTATTTTCCACCCTGAACTCTTCTAAAACCCTCCCGTTGTTCTCCAGCACAAAAGATTCCCGTCGGGAGCAGAATCCGTCCCATCCCACCCCACGTGGGGACACACACAAGGGCCCGAGGGATCTCGTTCCTCCAGGAGGCTTAAATTTCTTTCCCAGGCAATTGTTCCCTTGACAAAAGAGGTCGGGTTTGGTTTTGAATCCCGACTTTCTGGGCAATTAAGCAAAGGCAAAGGACGGACAAAGTGCTTTTTTTCCCCGGGAGAAGGGAAGGAGCCATCCGGGATCAGCAGCTCCCGCAGGGATGTGATCCAGGGAAAAGGGCGTTTTGCAGGGGTTGGTTGGGGTGTGTGTGTGTGTGTGTGTGGAGAGATTCTATTCCAAATCCCTTTAATTGTGTAGTTTGGAGCCCTCTCCTGCCAAGCTTTTAAAATCTGCAGATCCTGGTGGGAGCGCGCGGATCCCGATGGAAGCAGGACTTGGTTTTCCCGATTTTTATCGGCTTTAACGAGGGGTCCCCGGCTGGGCTGCGAACCTGGGTGTGGAAACGGGGGGGGAAAAAAAAAGAGAGAATTTACAAGTGACTTGTTTTGCCCTTCAGCCTCAATTGCTGTCCCTGGAAGGAGAGCCCGGAGCAGCAGCAGCCTCGTGTGGGCACAGGGAAATAAGGAATTCCTGGATATTTTATGGTCTTGGCCACAGATGATCTTTAAGGACCCTTCCCACCCAAACCATTCCATGATTCCATGACCTGAGGGTGCTGTGGGCAGGACAATATCCTATAAATTATCCTGGAAATTGTCCCCTTCTCTGCTCCCCTGCTCCGGGTGCCAGCCATGGTGGGGAAGGGCTGTTAAGGATGTGTTAAATGGGATTTTCCTGCTTTTCCTCATTTTCCCGGGTGCTGTTCCCATGGCAGAGGTGCCGGTGATCCCAGCGGGTGCGGGGTGGGATTTGGGGATTGAGCGCGGAATGATGCAGCGCTGTGTTTCTTTCCCTTGGAAACAACCCCGGGACTGGATCATTCTTCCTCATCCCAGTTGGGAATCACTTGTCCAGCAGTGGGGGAGGGGGTTTGGCTTCATTTCTGGGGGTGGTGACAGGAGGTTTCTGGAAATCAGACGGGAAGGAGAAGGGAAGGGTCATCCCATGGGCAGGACTCATCCCCAGCCCTTCCTGGCTCTTGCTCCGGCCAAAACTCTCCCAGATCCTCTTTTGGCTGAGCCTGGGATCCAATGGGAGACCTTTTACCCCCGCCCGTGGCTTCCAAAGAGGAAAATGAGGAGCGATGTCTCTGTCAGAGGGACATTCATCCCACCCGGGAAGGCGTCGGGGCTCTTTGTCACTCAGCAAATCCCAGTTTTTGCTCCCATTTGGGATGGTCCCCCGGCAGAGGGATTTATTTGGGATCCTCCCCCCCCGCCCCTTACATCTGGAACCCAAATAAATCCCAACCCCAGGGAGCCCCTCTGTGCTTTTATTCCAGGAACGAGGGGCTGCTCTGGGACACCCACAAACCCCAGGATGTGCCATTCCTGCCCAGAGCCTGAATTTTCCATGCTGGGAATGCTCAGCAGGGCAGGGAAACCTCCCTGCACCAACCTCCCCTCGGGGCACCGTCACTTCTCTGCTTCTTCTGCACCGAGACGAGCTCAGAGAAATTCCAGCACGGCTCCAATTTTCTCCAGCTCTTCTCTGGGATCCAACATTCCCTGATCCCTGCGCTTCCCCCGCTCCCAGCCCGTTCCCTTCACGCTCATTCCAAGCCCCCGGCTCAGCCCGACGGCAGCAGGCGCTGCTGGCTTTCCTTGGCAATGATTCACTTCCTTAGGATTTGCCATTCCCGGTTTTTATTTTTTCGGAACGTTTCTGGCTTTGCTGCAGCGGTGGAACTTCGTTTTCAGAGCAAGGGTTGGGATGTGTGGGAATTCGAGCCCCTGGTTTCCCCAGCAGCGGGAAATCGGGTTTATTTTGGTGCTGAGCTTTCCCTCCTCCCGAAACACATGGAAAATAATCCTTCGGGGTTGTGTCACCGTCTGGTTGGTGGGAGCCCAGCAGGGTCCGGGCTCAGGGTCGTGCTCTCATGGGAAGCTGGAAGTTGGGATGGATGGAGGCTGAGGGGTGTGGGGGGTGGATTTTTAAAGGCTTTTTCAAGTGGTTTTTGTCTTTGCAGAGGTGATTTTCCTGTTGGATTTGGTGCAGGGAAGGAGCTGAGGGAAGGGATGGGGGGATGTTGTGTCTCTCGTGGGGATGGGGGAGGTTAATCCATGGAAAAGGGTGTCCCTGCAGAGCTGGGGATTGGGAGCACCGGGGTGGTTTTGGGCTGTGCCTCAGTTCTGGAAACGACCCCGAGCCGCCTCCGGGGGTGTTTGAAGTGGGGAAGGGAGAGGCAGTTTGGAAAAACACAGAAAAAAGTAAGAGTTGCTCCCGAGATTTGCTGGAATTCAGCTTTCCCGAGCCTGCAGAGCCTCCCTGGGCACCCCAACAATCCCTTTATTTCCCTCCAGGCTGGAGGTTTCATCCGGATTCCCAGTCCCTCTTCCCAGTACCGTCCTCATCCCCTGGGATTCCTCCGCTCTGCGTCTTCCCTTTCCCATCACTTCTCCTGAGATCTCCCTGAATTTCGAGCTGAGGACCCTCCTCTCCCTCCCTGCCGGTCTCTGCTGGGATCCTCCCCTGCGGGTCCCTGGCAATTCCAGCAGGTCCAAAATAATTCAACCGGGAGTTTGGGCTCGGAAAATAATCAGAATCACAGAACCGAGAACTTGGAGACCCTCCTTGTATTAATCTTCCCGTTGGGAATTCTCCCGGGAATTTGGGTGTGGAAGGAGTTTAATGGGAGTTGGGGGGAGTGCTGGAGGTTTGAGCGGTTTTCCATCTCTGTGTGTGGATTTCCATCTCTATGTGTGGATTTGATGGCGCCTGAATATTCCACACCTCCAATCCCTCTGAATTAAAGGAGGAAATCTTCCCGAAACACGCCCGGGGCTGGAAAATTCCAGGGATTTTCTCTCCCACCCTGTTTGCAAAATGCTCTGGGAAGGCACAGCGTGAATGAAGAGGGGCCTGGGTCCAGCTGGGATCCTCACTTGGGAATTCTCCGGGGAATTTGGCTTTATTTTGTTTCCTTAACCAAACTGCCAAGGGGGGCACTGAGCACAGATATCCCTAAATATGCTCCGTTTCCCCAACCCCTGCCTTGATTGGCATCAATTATCTCCTTAATTCGCTGTTAAGACTCTCAGCCATCCCAGCATATTGTCTGGGCTCGGGGACAGATGGCCAGAGCCACCGGTTTTGCAGGTCACTGTGTTGATCCCTTAAAAAAACTGGAGCTGTTTTCCAGCCTGGAAGGGCTCGGGAGCTCCGAGTTCACACACACAGAAGTTACTTGGCTCAACCCATTAAAAAATATCTTAATTTGGGGGGGCTGCTGTTTAATATCCTCGGTTTGTCATGGAACAGGGAGGATTTTGTCACTCCAGGCTGATGGGAAGGCGCCTGGATCCCTTCAGGAGCTGGAGCAGGGATCTCTCCCTCCAAGCTCCTGATTCCTCACTCCCACTGCTGTTCTTACCCAGCTCAGTCAAATAATGAGGATTTGGGATTTCTTTCTACAAGGCACCAGAATACCCCAAACTGGATTATTTTCTTGTGGAAATACCATTTTCCTGGTGGAGATAAAATGATTATTGACCACAGGGCTCCAATTCTACCAGCGCCTTCCCGAGGGAATTTCCCAGGTGCTGTTGGGTTTTCTGTCTGTGTTTATTTAGTGAGTGTGTAACATTCCAGGGATCCCTGCTGGCAGCGGGCAGGGGGTGGAATCCCCCAGCAAGCCCAGTCCAATAAAGCACAACCCCCAGTTGGTTTTGAATCCATGGACAATCCCTGCTGGCACTTTGGGATAAGCTCGTGCCTGAACCAGTGGATGGGCTGAGACCTTTGCAAGGAGCACTGAGCCCCTCTGGAAGCTCATTTCCCAGAGTGCTGAGCTGCCTTGGAAAGGGATCTTTGCTCCTTGTGGGAATTCTTGCCCCTGTCTGCTTTATCTGCTGGATTTGAACATCCCTGAAACATCATCATCCCTGAAACATCATCATCATCCCTGAAATATCATCATCATCCCTGAGACATCATCATCCCTACACATTCCCATGGTCCCTGCAGATGGATCCTCATCATCCCCACATCATCATCATCCCCGCACATCCTACATCACCGCTGCAAACGCGTCATCCCTACACATCCTACATCATTCCTGCAACTTCATCCCTGCAGCATCATCCCTGCAAATGTGCCCTCAGCATTCCCTCAACATCATCATCCCTGCACATTCCTGTGATGCCTGCAGATGGATCCTCAGCATCCCCACATCCTCAGCATCCCCACATCCTCATCCCTGCATCCTCATCCCTGCATCCTCATCTTTGTAGCCTCATCATCCCCACAACATCACCATTCCTACATATCCTACAACATCCCTGCATCCTCATCATCCCTGCAACCTCATCCCTGCAACATCCTCATCCCTGCAACATCCTCATCCCTGCAACATCCTCATCCCTGCATCCTCATTATCCGGGCAACATCAACATTCCTGCAACCTCATCCCTGCATCCTCATTCCTGTAACATCATCCCCTGCACCCTTGTTATCCCTGAAACTTCATCCCTGCATCTCCATCAACCTCCTCCTCCCTGCATCCTCACCCCTGCATCCTCATCCTTGTGACTTCATCCCTGCATCTCCATCTTCCTCCTCCCTGTCCTCCCCATCCCTGCAGAACCCAGATCCACTCTCCCTCCTCAGCACACGGATCCATCCCACAGATCCCCATCCTGCCTCTCCCTCTGGGGAAAATCCTCTGGGTTTTGGGGCTGAGCTGTGCCCAGGCGGGTCCTGCTGCCTTAGGCCGGGCTCTGAGCTGTGCCCAGGGCTCCTCCCAGCCCTTCCCTCAGTCCTGCCTGGGACCAAAACCCCTGGGGCTGAGCTGGGTGGGTGGGATCCTCCGACTGCCCCGAAGGCAGGACAAGGATTTTTCAGAAAACAAGAGGGACATAAAAACTTCATTAAATTTGTGGGAATTTCCCTGTTTTAGAGACAAAGCAGAGCATCCCCCTGGACAAAAACAGGAGTCAGGATGAATCCCTTCCTCTGCTGGGTTATTCCTGCAATTCCAGCTGGATCCAAGCGCAAATGGCTCCGGCACTGCGGAGTCTGGGGAAGTTTTTTGGCTCTTTTGTCCATCAAAAAGGGATTTGGGGTTTGAGCAACAACAATCCAAGCACTGGGAATGGGATCAGCCCCAGTATTGGATTTATAACATCAACCAGCTGCTCAGTATCCTGGGAATCACTTGGGATGGGAACAAACCTGGATTAAGATAAAAGCGCGACTTGGAAAAACCCCATTTGCACTAATTATTCTGGATTTGGAGGCTGCAATTAGTGTGAGATAATGATTAATAACCGGGATATATCTAATGAACCTTTCTCCCACCTCTAACTCACCGAGGGCCCTGTGACATTTAATCCATGGAAGGATTTTAATGAGGAAATTTTCGCTTCCTTTGCTGGCCAAAGGAGATGGCGATTTGTCAGGGAGGGGCCCAAAAGGCAACATTTCTTTACCTCAGAAAAACCCAGAACCGTTTTTAAAAATTGTTTTTCCAAACCATAAAAGTGTTTCTTTTGCTCTGCCCTGCAGATAACAGAAGAAATTTCAAAATCAAGAACCTTCAGGACTGCGTTGGGAAGTGAAACGACTCCATGGAAATGGAAAATATCCCCCAAAAAAAGGAACCCGACGCTGCTGTGGACAAGTGACAGAGGGTCTGTCCCCCCCAGCTCACTTCACATTCCATAAATCCCTGGCTGAAAATGGAATATTTGCCACGTTATCCCTGTTTTCTGACAAGTGCTTTATGGGAAGGGAATTTCTCTGCGGGCAGAAGGATCGTCTCCAGCTCCTGTGCGATTTAACGCAGCAATTCCAGGGAAAATGAGGGGAGGGGGGTGGGGGGTGGGAATCTGGACACTGTTTCAGTCTTTTTTTATTGTATCGGTACTAAAGTTATTTTTAATTTTTTGAGCTTTTTTTTTTTTTTAATGGTTTGTGTAACGTGGTTATACCTCGTCTGTTCTCGACAGCCGCTTAAAACGTCTCTGTCCAGGCTCCAAAATCCATTTCTGAGGGATTCCAGTGGTGGGAAAACCCAAATCCTTTGCTGCCCGGTTGGGTTAGTGGGTCCCAACCACCCCCCGGACATCTCACACCGATGACAAGCTTGCCAAATTCCAACCTTTTTTTCCCCCTCCGTGTTGGACATCCCGATCTCTCCGTCCTTTTTGTTGTTTTTTGGTTTGGTTTTTTTTTGCTTGAGCCAGCTGGTTTTCCATCTGCTTTTCCCTCCAAAAAATTAAAAACCTGGGAGTTTGGTGGTCCTTCCGTGGCGCTTCGGTGGATTTAATGATTTCATTCCAAAGATTAAACCAGGGAAATGTCACCGAGAGCCGAGGGCTGACTTTGGCGAGGGAAAGCAAATTAAAAATGGATCCAGACGATTAAAAAAAAAAACACACAAGAAAAAATAATAAAAAAAAAAAAGAGAGCGATTTAACGCTGGCTGACATCAAGGGAAGCTCCAAAAAAAACCCCCCAACAACCCAGCGGGGCTTTGATTCCCGTAATCATCCCAAGGCAGGCGGCTCATCTTTATTCATGGCCCTTCCAATCCTCGCTTCCAGCCCATCCCAACCCATCCCGGAGCTGTCGGGGCCTCGGATTTGCTCTTTAAACTCGGAACGGCCGCGTTTGCCCTTCCCGCTTTGAGGTTTTTAGGGTGGAATTAAAGCAGGGAGAGCTCCCGCTGGGAAAAGCAGGAAAAGCGGATCCGGGGATGTGGGGGGACTAAAGCAGCTCGGGTTTAATGTCGGGTTTAACACCGGGTTTAACGCCGGGTTAATGCCGAGTTTAATGCTGGGTTTAATGTCGGATTTAACGTCGGGTTTAACGCCGGGTTTAATGTCGGGATTAATGTCGGGTTTAACGCCGGGATTAATGTCGGGTTTAACGCCGGGTTTAATGTCGGGATTAATGTCGGGTTTAACGCCGGGTTTAATGTCGTGTTTAACGTCGGGTTTAACGCCGGGATTAATGTCGGGTTTAACGCCGGGTTTAACGCCGGGATTAATGTCGAGTTTAATGCCGGGTTTAACGCCAGGTTTAATGTCGGGATTAATGTCGGGTTTAATGTCGGGTTTAACACCGGGTTTAATGTCGGGATTAATGTCGGGTTTAACGCCGGGTTTAACGCCGGGATTAATTTCGGGCTTAACGCCCGGTTTAATGTCGTGNGTTTAACGCCGGGTTTAATGTCGGGATTAATGTCGGGATTAATGTCGGGTTTAACGCCGTTTGCTCTGGGATGCAAAGCCGAGCACCGTTTCCACTTTTAAATCCATCCTTCCCATTCCAGAGGATGATTCCGGAGCAGGACAATTTACCTGGCGAATCCCGAGGCCTTGATAGAACCGGAATTGTGAGTTTTGAGGGGGAATTTAGTAAAGTTTTAAGGGAAAAATAAACGTTTGCTGCCACATCCCTTGTGCTGCCTTTGGTGAGTTGGAATCGGACTTGGTTTTCCAGATTCCTCAGGTTTTGCAGGAAAATCCCCCTGGTGTTCCCGTGGCTGAATTTAACATTTTTCAAGGACAAAAAAAAAAAAAAAAAAAGGCTCTTAATCCANCACTCCCAGGATGAAATAATTTGAAATAATTTGAAATTTAAAGCCACTCCCAGGATGAAACAATCTGGAATTAAAAGCCACTCCCAGGATGAAATAATCTGAAATTTAAAGCCACTCCCAGGATGAAATAATCTGGAATTTAAAGCCATTCCCAGGGTGAAATAATTTGAAATAATTTGAAATTTAAAGCCACTCCCAGGATGAAATAATTTGAAATAATCTGGAATTTAAAGCCACTCCCAGGATGAAACAATCTGGAATTAAAAGCCACTCCCAGGATGAAATAATCTGAAATTTAAAGCCACTCCCAGGATGAAATAATTTGAAATTTAAAGCCACTCCCAGCATGAAATAATTTGAAATAATTTGAAATTTAAAGCCACTCCCAGGATGAAACAGTCTGGAATTAAAAGCCACTCCCAGGATGAAATAATTTGAAAATTAAACCCATTTCCCCCACTTGGAGCAGGACCTGTTGCTCCCTGGACTTGTGAAGGATAAACTCAGCTTAAAATAAAGCTCTGGAGGAGTTTGGCTGCCCAGGGACCGGTTTCTGCTGCCTTTTGGCCGGTGTTCGTCTCCCTTCCTTGCCCAAGTGAGGACTGGGAGCTGTGCAGCCAATCCTTCCCTTTCTGCCTTGGAATTTTGCTGCTCGGGAATTCCCCTGGGAGCAGAAATACCGATTAATCATTACCTGCTCCCCTCCCTCCCTCCCGGATTTTAATGGTCTGTGTCACATCCCTCTTTCCAAGCCACAGCCTCTGGCTCTTCCAGCCGTGACTTTTCCCGGATGCTGCCCAGGGGCTCTTCCAGCCGGGAATGCTGCCGGTGTTTTCCTGCTCCCCAGACAATTCCTTGCTGAGGAGCCTTTTTTTTTTGGATACTTCACTTCCTATTTTTTTGGCCAGATGGTGGAATCCAAAGGGATTATCCCTTGTANTTTTCCCGGGGCTAAATTTAACTTTTTTAAAAGAAAAAAAAAAAAAAAAAAAAAAGGCTCTTAATCCACCAAAGCTTGGCCAAAAAGAAGGATGTGGAATCGCCCACCCAGGAGCACTTTGTGTTTCTTAATTCCCCGTCCTTTCCTCTGCAACTTGTTTTCGTGGAATCTTCCCAGGATGGAGGTGCCTGGATCGAGTTTTCACTTTGCTTTCCCTCCCTGGATAATTCTGGAGGTTTTTTAATCCGCGATTGTCCCAACTGGTGAATTCACAGGGAAAAAAAACCCCAAAAATTGGGGAAATTCAATGGCTGAGAGTGAAAAATTAAACCCTCCTCGAAGTCCTGACTTAAACCCAAACGGTGCAATTTGGGCCTGGATTTGTTAAACCAGAGTCTCGTGACTCCTGAGTTGGTTTTAAACTCGGGTTTTGCCGGTGAGTCGTGTTGCAATTGTTGAAAACTCAGTTTTTTTAATCCCGGTTTTATGCTTAAACCGAGCTGCTGCCTCCCTTGTCCTGGTGACTCGTGGGCCTTGTGTTCAGTTACCGGTTAAAACAAAGAAAAAATGTGATTTTTATTTTTTGGGGGGGGGGTTGTGTGATTTTTTTATCTGATGTTGAATTTATTTTTTTAAGGTTTGTTTTTTTTTTTTCTCCTCGTTAGAACTTGAAACTGTTATTTCATACGCAAAGTTCAATAAAATGGCTGAAACACGGAGTTGGAGACTCGAGTGGGGTTGGAAGGGAGATTTTGGGGGATGGGAAGGATGAGGTTTGAGGGGTTTCCTCTGGATTATTCAGGGGGAAATAATCTGGAATTTAAAGCCATTCCNCAGCCTCTGGCTCTTCCAGCCGTGACTTTTCCCGGATGCTGCCCAGGGGCTCTTCCAGCCGGGAATGCTGCCGGTGTTTTCCTGCTCCCCAGACAATTCCTTGCTGAGGAGCCTTTTTTTTTTGGATACTTCACTTCCTATTTTTTTGGCCAGATGGTGGAATCCAAAGGGATTATCCCTTGTATCCCGCTTTGCATCCTTCTGCGAGGGGTGTTGCCCATCCCTCTGCTCCAAATTTTTCCCTGGAACTCCTCGGGTTTATTTTTCTCCCTTGGAAATCTCCTTTACTGAACAGCCCCCGGTCCAGGCTCGTTGTTATTATCCAATTTATGGATTGAGTCTTGAATTTCCTCTCCCAGTGCTGCAGTTCCAGCCTCTCATCCTGCTCTGACCCCGAGGATTTAGGTGACATTCCTCCTAAAAATTCGGGAAGGGTGGGAGCCCTTTGTCCCCTGCTCTGCCGGGTGTTTGTGTGTCACCCTTTGGATCATCCTGGTGCCAGGAAAGGAAACATTCCCTCGGCTTCCCGGGGCTGTGGGATCCCAGAGGATGCTCCAAGGATTCCACAGAGTGTGTGCAGGGGGAATTTGGGAATTTTGCTCCTTCCTGCAAACCCGAGCATTTCCTTCATCCACCGGCATTTCCACAATCCCAACGGATTTAAACCCAAATCAAGGGAACCGCCGGGATCTGGGCTGTGGATCTGAGCTGCTCCCTCCATCCCCAGGTCCCCAGGGGTGATTCCACAGCTCCCCTGGGTGTCACCAAGGACGATCCCAGTGGGTGCTGCTTGTCTGGGAAAACCTGAGCTGGGAGCGGAGGGTGGGGAGGGGGAGAAGGGGAAAGCCGGGGCTAAAAATAGCTGCTTTTTTTTCTTTTTTCTTTCTTTTTTTATTTTGTGAACGGAATGGATGAAAAACCTCTTTGAAGGAATGAGGGGAGAGGGGGAGTGTTCCCATGGAAACGAGGAAGTCTGGCTCTTCCTAAAAGAGGGGGTGGGAGACGAAGGAATAGTAAATACAGCGGGGGAATGACGGGGAGGAGGATCCTGGAGGAGGAGG
>WEKX01023839.1:132178-154376 GCA_013390025.1 Pitta sordida
GGGGTCGGGTGGAGAAGGGGTTGGGGCCCCCCCCCGCCACCCCCCCAGGTCAATAAAGCTGCCTGTTGTAAATAGGTAAATAGGTCTGTGTACATACACATCCCAACTGAGCACTCGCTGTCTGGTTTCTCATGAGTGTACATAATTTATTCTTCACAGAGTCTCACGGTTTTTTGTAAATATCGGCACTAATTAAGAGAAAATAAATATGTATATTATTGAGGAGCCGCTTCCCGGCGTCGGTTCTGTGGGAGGGTGGGGGAGGAAAAGGCTTTGGAAGGAAAAGGATGGGGTGGGGGGGGGGGTTTCTTTTTGGACGGGGTTTCTTTCTGCAACTGAACGTTCTGTGAGAAGAGAAAAGGTCAGTGGGAGCTGTGGAAAAGTCAGTTTGTGCTCCAGCATCAGTTTGCAGGGATTGGTGGAGGGGGAGATGCTCTGGAATATTCTGGATGGTGTATGCAGCATTCCCATGGGATTTACTCCCCCCCAAAAAACCCCTTCCAGCTCCAGGAGAAGGGGCTGGAACCTGGGTCAGGCCCATGTTCACTCCTCCTGCTTGGATATCAGCCGTGTCCCTGCAGGGAATGGGAATCACGTGGTTCTGGGGGACAAACCTGCTCTTGGAAACCTCGTGAGCGTGTGGTGGGTGGGTTGGGAGCTGGTGATTCCTCTTGGCAAAGGGAGCAGCAACCAGACAGGGATGGCGCTGGTTGCAAACCTCATGTCCCTGGAGGTGTCTCCTGGCAGCATCTCCAGCTGGGAACGGGGATGGATCCCCCCTGGATGGGTTCAAACCTTGGCAGGGGGAAGGTTTGTTGGTCCATCCCCAGGGAACGGCCCTAACAACATTTGGCTGGTTTGTCTCCTCTGCCATAAATGTCTTGGGGGCAGCAAAGGCACTCGGTGTTGGTGTTTTGGGATTTTCCTAGTGGCTTTTCCAAGTGATATGGGAACTCCCCCCTTCCCTGTGCTCATGGGATGGAGGTGAAACCCAAGGAGAACAAAGGGATTCCCCTTCTCCCTTGGGGGGTTTGGTCCTGTTGGATTTGGGAGGCGGCACCAGCTGGTAACCCCAGGTTTGGTGCTAATCCTGCATCTCAACCACCCCAAATCCTGGGGGACTGGTCATGGGGGAGCCCCTGGTGTGGGCTGAGAGTCTTGGGTCTGAGTGTGGCTTGTGTGACCCAGGGCTGTCACACTCATCCCGTGCCTCAGTTTCCCTGTCTTTAACAGCTTCCTAAACGAGGAACCTTCCTCAGGGACCCAACAAACTACAAATCTTAATATCAGGGCAGGGAAAATGCACAAATGGGTGGCTGAACCCGTGGATGGATGTGGGAGTTTTATTTGAAGGGGGGAAGAGAAGATATTTAAGAGCAGCTCATTACGAACATTCAAGCGCAGAAAACCATCTGAGGGCACCCAAAATAACAGAAATATTTAAGAGCAGTTGCCCCTCTGAGCAAAATATCAGTGTTTGCCCCAGTGCTGAGTGGAAGCAGCTCCCCAAACTGAGTCACTCTGTGCTCCTCAGCCCCATTCCCAAGGCCGGGAGAAGCTCCCGCCGACTCCGGCAGATGCCAAACCCTCCCCTCCTCGGTGCCCTGTGGGCTGTGGGCTCATCAACTCCTCGACACCGAGCGGGAGAAGGAGTTTGCGGAACGGGCTGCTCTGCACGGGCTCTCCAAAGCCGTGGCAGGAGGAGGTTGCCTCAGCCACCGTAATTATTTTAAATTGTTGGAGTGTCAGCGTGCGGCTCCAGCCCGGAGCAGGCGGGAGATGCCACCGGGGCTGTTGCCTCCTCCTCCTCCTCAAGCCAAGCTGCTTGTGCTTCCACCCCCTTCCCAGAGATAAGGAGAGGAGGGAACAATCACCCCATCCAAGGTGCAGACCCCCCATCCCCATCCCCATTCCCTGACAGCCCCTTTTCCCTCCACCCCAAATTTGTTGTTCCCACCCGTGATTCCTACTGTGGGGAGCGGCTGGTCCCGCTGGGCGCAGCCTGGCCGGTTCTGCCTGGGTTAACTGACCTACTTTTCCTCCACTTTCTTTGCTGAGTGTCACCTCTGCCAACCAAAAGCCCGTGAAATTCCTCGTGGATTCGCTCCAGAGCTCGTAAATTGGACAGATCTCTGAGGTGGTCCCCGGTCCACAGCGGGAGGATCCCACCACACACCTCGGTCCCTGCGAATCCTGCTCGTTCCCAGGGACGGAGGCAAGGATTCAAAAAATCACCACCTGCATTATTTCTGGAAAGCTCGGGATGCTCCAAGCCCATTACAGCCCATCCCGTGCCTCTCCAGGGGACTGGGGGGGATGGAATTTTTAGCTGGGAGCTTTTCCACTTCCATTTGGCAAAGTGGATCTCGAAAGCTGCTCCCAGGCTGGAGCTGGGAGTGGACCAGTAAACGGAGATGCTGAGAGTGGGAAAAGGGGGAAAAGGATCCCACAGCCCTGGCGGAGCCCTGCGGATCTCTGGGCTGGGAGCTGGGCCATCCCTGCAGCCCTGGTGATTCCGAGGATCCTTCAGCAGGCAGCTGGGAACACAAAATCCGCAGGGGTGGGCGTGTGGCCCCCACAGTCTATCTTTAGGTCACCCCCAGGCAAAGGTTTGGAGCTTGCACAGCTCCGAGAGTCACATTTATCCCTCAGCTCTGGAAACCAGGCCAGGTCTCTCTTTCTCCTTCCCACTTCCTCCTTGTTCCTTCTCCTCCCTCCTTTGCATTTGTGCTGGGTGTTGGAAAAACCTATTCCTGGGAGCTGAGCTCTCCTCTGCACCCTGGAATGGTGTCTGGGGGGGGGGAGAAGGGGGGGGGGGGGATGTTTGGCAAAGGAAGGAATATTTGGGTGTATTAACGGTGAATCTGTGCTTTTATGGAGTCAGACTTGAGTCTGCTGAGGCCCCACAAGAAATGAAGTGAGGTCCAGCCAAATATTCAGATAAATCCCAATATTGAGGCCCCTTGCTCTGATGTTACCCCAATTTCCCAGGGAAGGCACATTCTTGTTCATCCCAGAGGGATGGATCTCAGGATCCTGCTGAGACATCCCATGTGCCTCCCTGTGCCGGGGAAGAGCCGCAGTGAGACTTCCTCAGCTTTTTACCCTATAAAATTAAAAATAATAGCAGGAGGATGTGGGTCCAGGGGATCTGGGAGGTTTCCCCAAGTCTCAGCAGAAGGTTTGTCCCCACCCTGCTCTCTGTGGTTTGGTGTCGTTGGGACAAAGCTCTGCCACCAGCCTGGGTGGGCACAGGGGGACATTGATCCATGCTGGAATTCTGTGATGCTCCAGAAATGACTCTTCCAGAGGTTGTTGGTTCAGGGGAATTCACAAGGGAAGGGGAACTGCTGTCCCTGTGTGGGCACAGGGACATTGATCCATGCTGGAATTCTGTGATGCTCCAGAAATGAATCTTCCAGAGGTTGGAGTCCACAAGGGAAAGGGAACTGGGTATGGATCCATGCTGGAATGGTTGAGAAAGGAATCTTCCAGAAGCTGTTGGAATCAGGAGCTGCAGCTCCAGGAACCCCAGGTTTGTTTTGCTGCTTCTTCACCGCAGCTCCCGGCGGGAGCAGCACCGGGATTTTGGGAAGCTGGAGATGCCAAGGTCACCCTGCTCCTCCCATCCCCACGGAGACCAGCTCAGCACAACCCACCAGTCGCCCCCACATCCCCCGTGACCTCCCTCCCTCCTCTCCCCCCTCTGGAATCCGCAGGCTCCGGGGCAGGATCAGGCCCCTGGGGTGGGGTTGTAGGTTTTGGGGGTTGAGGTTGGAGGTCTGGGGCGGGGAAGGGAAGCAGAACAAATCCCTTCTGCCAGGCACCTGCTCCCTGCTCCGCAGAAACGCCGACGGCAGCGTTTGAGAGTGGAGCCTTTTCCGCTTAGGAGAGGGGTTGTCTCCCAGTGTCCTTTTATCCTTGGCTAATTAAAGGCAAATCTCTGCCCAAGGAGCGCAGCCCTTCAGAGCTGAGCTCTAATAACCACAAAGTGGCTGCAAATGCTTGGAGGCAGCTGCAGAAATCCTGGGCAGAAATAGCATTTTGATCTCGCAGCTTTACCAGCTTTGGCTCCGGGGATAATATAAAATTTCTGAGTTGGAGGAGGAGGGAAGAGCGGATCCAGCCCCGTGTTGTCCGAGTTTACACCGGGGATCGGTGGGATGGAGCAGCTTAACCCCCGAGTCCTCCCTGAGCAGGACAAGCAGAGCTCTTGTGTCAGAACGAGAGGATGATTTAAAGTCCAACCCAACCCGCTCTGATCCCGTGCTGAGGTCCCAGCAATCCTTGGGAATGCCGTGGGGAAGAGCCTGGAGGGAATCGTGTTTCCCAGCAAACAAAAGTGTTGGTCAGTCCTTGGGCTGCAGCTCCAGGTCCGAGTCCTCTCGTCCTCAAGGAGATGTTTGGATCCCACCCTGCTCCAGGTTCTGTGGAGGAAGGAGAGGGAGGCTGGTCCCAGATCCTGGGTGTTGGCCCCAGACCAGGCTGGGATGGTGGGGAGGGTGGAGGGAAGATCATGGCTCTTGCCTTCCTGCTTTGCTGCAGCCTCTCTCTGCTCCTCCTGCCAGAACTTTCCGGTTCATCCCTGGGATTTTTTATTATTTTTTCCAGAGGAAAGGAGAAGGGCTGCAAGCCATTTGTGCACCTTGAGACGTCTAAACCCGAGCAGGGAGGTCTGTGGGGTCACCTGGGGTGGTCCATGGCAAGACTGGCACCTGGCAGGGATGCAGGGACGAGGCTCCCCTCGGCTCCTGGCCTCCCTCCAGCCACTGCACAGATGGCTGCAACTTCTCCCACTTCCAGACTAGTCTGAGCCACGCTCTTGAACATTCACATGCTGGTTATTTCCACTCTTCAAAAGGCAGAAGGAGGGGTTTAACCCTGAAGGACCTCCACGGAATCAGAAGTGAAGGATGCTCTGCCCTTGTGTAACATCCCCCGGCCGGGCAGCCCCGGAGCTCTTCCCTCACAAACGGTTTTGAAAGGGTTTGAGCTGCTGCAATGCCCTGAAACCCTTAAGGATGGGAGGGGAAAAAACACCTAAAAAACCCAACCCAAAACACAACAGAACATTTGGTACAACAGGGCACAATTTCACCAAGACAGACACAGAAATGAAAAAAAAAGGTTGTGGCATCCAGAAGGGCTGGGAGGGAGGGACTGTTATTATTCTGGTGCTGCAGTTTTGTGCCTCTCACACGGTGCTTTTCATTAGGAGCTCTGAAGTGCTTCAGGAAAGAGCAGATTCAGATGTCTGGGCTGTCTGTCTGCAGCCATTCCAGCACCGGGGAACGGGCTCTTGCTGCAGGTTTAGCTGTTTGCAGGGCTCAGCTCCCGGTGGGATTTCAGTCGTTCTTCAGCTCCCAGAAATGCTCCACACGGGGCTGTGGTCCTGAAAACCCCCCCTCTCAGTGAGTGACCCCCTTCCACCCCCTCCAACTCGCCCATCCCACCTGCTCTGGATGTGGCAGACGTGCCAAAAAAACCCCGGTGGTATTTTCAGATCGTTTGGTAAACAGGAGCCTCCCCGGGGTGGGAAGGGATGTGAAATTCCCGATGTGCCATCCTGGAAGGGTTTGCACCTCCAAGGGTGGGGAGGAAGGGCATTGAAGAGCTCCCTGGCACAGCCCTGCAGCACAAATCCTCCTCTGGTGTCCCTGGCTGGGAGCCAGCAGGGAACACGAGCTGCCCTCCACCAGCATCCCGAGGATCCTCAGGCTCCGGATACCTGGGACCATCCCTGGAGCAGCAGCAGCTCCATCCTTGCAGCCTCCTTGGAGAGGATCCATCCTTGGATGGTTCCTGCTGCCTGCAGCACCCCCGGGCTGGAAGGGGATGCACAGATCCAGGTGGGAAAACTGCTTGGGAAAACCAGCAGAGGCCCAGCCCAAGGGCAGATGGTGCCTGTGTGGCATTTTTTGGGAATTCCAGGGTGCTCCTGGGTTCTGCTGCTGTTTGTGCTGCGTGGAAGGAGCCTGGGTTTGATGTGGGATAACACGGGAGCTGTGGATTCTCCTGGGGGGTTGCAGAGAGCTCAGCCCACCCACTGCCTCGGGGGGCTCAGGGGTTTGGGTGCCCTTTGGGGTGCTGGGAAACGCCTTTGGTTGGCAGGTGGGGATCCCAAACTGAGCCACAACCACGGGACATGGGAATGGACACCCTCCCCGGTGCTTGGGCATGAAAACACACTCATCAAATCCCAGTGAGCACTGGTTTGGGGTCACTCCACGCACTGGTTTAGTCTTGGTTGTTCCCAGTGGCCAAGTGGGATCCATTCCATGCGGGATGGGGGCACCGTGGCCACGGTGGGAGTTGACCCAGGGAGAAAACAATCCCTGGGAGCTCCAGAAAGAGAATCCAAGGCACCTCTGGCATTGCTTTGGTGCTGTTCAGGATAAGTGGGAAGGCAGGGAGAGGGATTACTCCGGTGGCTTTCCCCTGGCAGGAGATGGGGGAAGGGGGTGGGGTGGTCTCCACCGGGATCTGCTGTTCCATGTGGCTCCCGGGAGCTTCCCCTCTCCCTCCTGGAGCGGGAGCAGCACCCGCGGAGCCGCCGGCTCAGCACAAAGCTCAAGGATTAGACACTCCTTTGCCATAAATAGAAAATTGGGGGAATGTGTTTTAGTGGATTAAATCCTCTTGGAGAGGCTGCTGATGCACAGGGACGCGACTTTCCTATCGATCCCATGCCTCATCCCGCTCCTCGCCCATGCTGACCCCGGGGACAGACCCCGCGGCCAGGAGCCAAGGATTTGTGGCTGTTGGAAGTGTCCCTCGGGAGCACAGAGCCCTGGAGCCGGGATGGTCCCCTGGAGGGGGGGGATTGTCTCCTGGGAGCGTTCCCAGCAGGATTCTCCTTCCCTCACTCCCTCCCGGGGTTGGGAGCCCCCGTTAAGGTCAGCGGAGAAACTCCTCCTCGTGACTCACCCGCTCCTTATTTTAGCCCTTCGCCTCGGGGCGAGGGGAGGGAAGCCTGGAAAGAACTTGGATTTCTGCGTTTGTGCTGGAGAGGAGGCAGGGAAACGAGCCAGGGTGGGCCTTGGAATCCCACTCCTGGTGCACGGGATTCCATCGGGATTTCCAGGGCGCCAACACCTGGAACACCCTCACAAAGACGTGTCTGGGCTGGGCTGGCTTCGGGGTGTGCCCAGGGCAGGGATATGGAATTGCCATGGCTAGAATCACCAGCTCCATGCCCGGATCCATAATTCCACACTGGGACCACAAGGATATTCTCCCCAACCCTCCCCCTCACTACTTTTCGTGCCTCCAGAGGAGGAGAAGCCCCCTCTGGCTGCTCTTTCCCTGCCTTTGGCATGCTGGGATGAGCTTTCCCAACTGCCTGTGCTCCCTCCGTCTGCTGCCCTGGAACGCCGCCCGCTCCCGCCTCGGCCGGATGGGTTTCCAAGGAAAACCCTTGCCAAGGAAAGATGGGTTGAGTGGCCAACCAACACCCTGCTGGGGGTGCCACGAGGGTGGCACAGGGAGGGGGGGTTGGGGGACAGCAGGGTGGGATCCATTGCACCAACATCTGTGGCCCAGCTGAGCTCGTTTCCCTGAATCCTTCCCCTGGGAATGCAGGGAAATGAGGATTTTAAGGCTCTGCTTGAAGAGCAGACCTAATAATCCGAGTTCAGCTGGGTGGTTGGGCTGGAGAATCTTTGGCAACCAGATCCCGTGAGGTTCTCCTGGGAATGGCCCCGTGACAAAGGAGGAGATGAGTCCAAGGGCTCCGTGTTCCCGGAGGTGCCGTTTCCCCCACACCAAACCTGAGTCATCTTCCCGTTCCCTGGGCTCTTCCCTGCTCATGGAATCACCTCCTGGTGCTGCAAAGGAGCCCAGAGGAGCCCCAAGGTCCTGCCCGTGGCAATGAAAGAGTCAGAGGGCTTTGGGATAGGTCAGGGCTGGATTTTTGGGATGACTGAGCTGCTTCACCCCTGAATTCCCAGCTCCAGTGCTGCCACAGCCCCGGCACCCTCTGCCCCTGCACATATCCCTGGATTTCCTCCAGGTTTATGCCTGAGGAGGCTCAGGCCTCTCATGGCCAGTTAATGGAGCTTAAAATCCCTGGAGATCCCGGTCCCGCCTCCCTGGTTTCCCTGAGGGTGAGGTTTTCCTGCAGGGGAGGGATGGCGAGGGTGTAAGTGGCCGAATCCCAAGGGAATGGGGAGGATCAACGCTTTGTGTCCCGTGGGAGAGCACAGACTCACTTGGAGGTGGATATTTTGGGTGCCATTCCATGCAGACTTTCCCAGGGCATCCTATTCCTCCTTTAATATCTCCTGGCGGCTCTTCCCGTGGGACCCGGCTGCACATTCCCAAGCCAAGGAGATGTGTCCCCTCTTTCAAGAGGGTTCCCACACCCAACAGAGGAGCAGGAGACACTGTGAGGGACCTGAGGAAGCGCCTGCAGGGAGATCAGGAGGAACCCAAGTGTTTCCAGGGTGAGGAATGTCCTTCGCAGGGTGTCCTGGGGGTGTTTCCACCCTGGAGCAAAGCCATTCCTGTTTTATTGACTTCCTGCTGAGTCCTTAAAAGCATTGGGAAGAACCAGAGGAGGTTTTGGGGAGAGACAAGAAGTCTCATGTTCTTCTCCCTATTGATCCAACCCTCCAGATCAGACTTTCCCTCTCATCTTTATTGCCTTGGTTGTCCATTTTTTTAACTCCCAAATCCTCCCACAAGGACTGCAGCTCCTGCTCCCATCTGCCTTTCCCATAAATAAATGATGAGTGGATTGATCAATCCCTTCCCTCCCACTCCAGGCCTCATTCTCAACCGAGTGGAAACTTCTCCAAATTCCTCTGGATGGTACCAGAACGCAATTCCCCTTGGGATGAGGTTTAAGCTTCCCCCATTTTCCTTTGACCTCACCTTGGCTTAGATTTAGGGCTGGTTTTATCCTTGCTCCCCTGCTCACCCATGGGATCCCATTCCGTCCCCCTGGAACCCCAACCTTAACCCATTCTGGCCCCCTGGAACCCCAACCTTAACCCATTCCAGGCCCCTGGAACCCCAACCTTAACCCATTCCAGGCCCCTGGAACTCCAACCTTAACCCATTCCAGGCCCCTGGAACCCCAACCCTAACCCACTCCAGCCCCCTGGAATGGGATGGCAGGGAGGTGTGGGTGGGATGGATGTCCCCACTTTGGGGTCAGCACAGGGACAAAGTGGGGAGGGGGCACATTAAGGCAGGGTCATGCCCCAGGAAAGGATGTTCTCCCCCTTTGGAAGCCCTTTTAGCACAAATCCTCCAAAAATAAAAAGGACTCTGTGCCTTGTGGAGCTTTAAACCACCGAGAAGGGAAGGAGCTTTTCCTGGGGTGTCTCCCCCCATTAACCCTTCCCAAATTTTTTTTTTTTGGGGGGGGGGGAGAAAGGAGGAAAGGACCAGCCCAGCAGCCCCAAACTCTGTCCCTGCCCCCTCCTGACGTCCTTCCCCAGCAGCTGCATCTTCCCATTTAGAGGAAATCTATAAAACCACTCAGTACAGAGTGAACCCTCCAGCCTCCCCACGGCCTGGGGCGGGAAACGGAGCAGCCAGGCCTCGCAGCTCGGGGATTCCTTTGGGGTTTTACCCTCTTTTGCCCCTTTTCCTCTGTTTTTTTTGTTTCCCTGAAGCCACCCCGCGGCAGCATCCTGTGGGTCCATCCTGCCCCACGTGTCCTGCAGTGGGAGGAGAACCCGCGGCTGATCTCCCTGTGGGCTCTGCCCATCGACCCTTTTTGGGGCTTGGGGGACTTTTGGAATTCACTCAGAGTTCAGGGTCCCATGGAGAAGGATCTGATCTCCCTGTGAGCTCTGCCCATTGACCCTTTTTGGGGTTGGGGGACATTTGGGGTTCACTCAGAGCCCAGTATCCCATGGAATAGGACCTGAGCTTCTTGTGGGCTCTGCCCATCGACCCTTTACTGGGTTTGGGGGACATTTGGGGGTTCACTCAGAGTTCAGGATCCCATGGAATGGGGTCTGAGCTGCCTGTGGGTTCTGCCCATTGACCCTTTATTGGGTTTTGGGCTATATGGAGCCACAGAACAGCTCAGGGAAGGATCCAGGAGCTCCCACCTCTGCAGCAGTAACTGCTCCAGGACATTCCCTACGGGAAGGGTTGGGAAACACCCAAGTGATGCTGGAGCAGGAGGAGAGTCCCCCCAGCAGCTTCCCAGGGACATGCTGCTCTCCTACATTCCAGGAATAAAAATCCCACACACCCACTGCTGGGATGGGGTTTATCCCTGGAGGGTTTTCCTGGTTCCTGGGCTGAGCTCCCAATCCTTTGGGATTGGGTAAATGAACCCCCCACCGTGTCCCTGGATGCAGCACAGGGAGCTGGCCCAGGATCACGTGTGGGTTTAATGTCTTTCCTTGTTTTCCAGGTGGAGAGCAGAGCCCAGGGAGCTGCGGGCTGGAAGATTTCAAAGGAATTTTGCCGATCATTTTTAGGGGGGGAGGGGGCAATCGGGAATCTGGAGTGAAATTCCAGGGAGGGATTTGAAAATCTGGAGTGAAATTCCGGTGAGCCAGGGGGCGGCAGAGGATCCTCCTGCATCCCACAGTGGGAAAACGTCCCTCTCCGAACTCCCCTTTCCTTCGGAAGGGCAGAAACCTTTGGATATTCGCTCCTTTTGCAGATATCAATCAATATCCCCCTCTGGAGCTCCCTTCTCCCTTCCCGCACAGAAATGTCCCTTCCCGCACAGAAATGTCCATTCCCGCACAGAAATGTCCCTTCCCGCACAGAAATGTCCATTCCCGCACAGAAATGTCCCTTCCCGCACAGAAATGTCCATTCCCGCACAGAAATGTCCCTTCCTGTCCCCTCGGCACCTTCCCAGGAGCCATTCCCGGCTCATCCCTCTCCATGGTGCTGCTCCCTGAGCCCGGGGCTCGCCTCAGCTCCGTCCTCGCCAAGCTCGGCTCAGCCATCTCCGAGCTCGTGAAATATTTACAGCGGCCCGGTGGTGGAAAAGATTGAGCCATGAATTATTCACAGCCCCGCTTTTATCCTGCCAGGGGCCGCCGTGTCCAGCGGGGAGGATTCCTGGGACACGGGTGGGCCGGGAATGGGGGGGGGAGAAGGAGGGGAAACAGAGGGGGCACAGATGGGCACGGGGGGGACGGAGCTGGCACCGAGACCAGAGGGGTTGTTCCCTCTTTCTGGGGGGAAGGGGAGGTTGGGGAAGAAGGGAAATGGAAAGGGAAAGGGAAAGGACACAGGACATCCCTTCCAGTGATGGTCCATGGATGGTCCAACATCTCCATAGATGGTCCAACATCTCCATGGATGGTCCAACATCTCCATGGATGGTCCAACATCTCCATGGATGGTCCAGCATCTCCATAGATGATCCAGAATCTCCATGGATGGTCCAGCATTTTCATGGGTCATCCAGCATCTCCATGGATGGTCCAGAGTCTCCGTCACTCCTTTTCCCCATCCCAGGGAAGGCGTGGGGAATGGGAGGGGAGGCAGCAGCAGCCAGCCCTGGATCTGGGATCCAACAGGATTCCCAGCACCCTCCCCTTTCCCTTCCCATTCCCCACCCGATTCCTACATTCTCACCCAAGTTTTCATCAGGAAATCCCGCCCGGTTTCATTCCCAGGACCCTCCCAAAAGCCGAGGGTTTGTTGGACACCCCCGGAATGACACCGAAAACCTGGGAAGCAGCTCCACCTGCCTGAGGCCAGGGAAAACCCTCCGGCAAGGCCACACCAGTCTGGGACCATCCCTGGGGCTACTGGTCTCACTGGGCCAGCCTGGGGCGTGCTGGGCGCGGGTTTAGGCAGGCGAGCGACTCCAGGCAGAGCTCAAAGGGCTCGGGCTGAGCTCCTCAGGCAGGAATCAAAGGCGGGAGGCGCAGTGGGAAGGTGCGGCAGTGCCGGGAATGTTGTGACAGTTCCCTGGCAGCTCCTGTCTCATCCTCCTCCCCTGCGGGATCCCGGGGAGCGGGAGCGCTGACGGAAGGGGATGAGCCGAGGTGGGTTTCTGTGGGTTGGTTTGTTTTCCAGCAGCGAATTTTCCAAGGCACACGTGGGAAGAGGGAGGGGGGGGAGGGTGGTGGTGCTTCCTGCTGGGCTGGATCGGGGAATGGAAGGGAAGTCTGGGCTCCGTGGGAGTCACCTGGATTTAAGAACAATGATTTTTTTTCCTTCCTTTTCTTCCCCCCTCCACCCCTTTTCTCTTTCTTATTTTAAATATTATTGTTTTAAATATTCCATCCCTGGAAGGCTGGGGGGGTGTGTGATGGATTTATCCAAGAGTTCCCGGATGGTTTTATTCATATTTAACAGTATCCAAGTGCAACCTCTCCCAGAGGAGAGACCTCTCCCACGGGAATTGTTCGGTGTTTTATCCCCTTTATTACCCCCGAAAGCATAATTTTCCAAAGGCCTCCTGTCCCCCTCTGACTCCCAGGATCATTCCAGCAGGTTTTGCACCGGATGAGGAGCCAAAGGAAGTTTTGGAACAGCACCTTGGGGATGGGAAAACAGGGAATGGCTGAGAGGTGGGAAAGTAGGGAATGGCTGAGGGATGAGAAAGCTGGGAATGAATGTGGGATGGGAAAGGAGGGAATGGCTGAGGGAGAAGGTCTTGTCCCATCACTCCTGCTCTTGTCCCATTGCTCCTGCTCTTGTCCCATCGTTCCTGCTCTTGTCCCATCATTCCTACTCTTGTCCCGTCACTCCTGCTCTTGTCCCATCCCTCCTGCTCTTGTCCCATCCTTCCTGCTCTTGTCCCATCCTTCCTGCTCTTGTCCCATCCTTCCTGCTCTTGTCCCATCATTCCTGCTCTTGTCCCGTCACTCCTGCCCTTGTCCCATCCCTCCTGCTCTTGTCCCATCGTTCCTGCTCAGCCGAGGGCACTGATGGGTTTCCATTCTCTTCCCTCTCTCCGAGTGCAGGAAGAGGAATGTTGATATCCATGTTCCCGCTCTATCCCTTTCCAAGAGGACGATGGCACCAAGTGAAGCAGCTCCTTCCTCACCCCTCCGATCATCCCAGTAAATCCTATTTTATTTGAAGCGGGGATTTTCCCTAAAATACCAATTTTTTTTGTGTCTCCGGGCTCAATTTTCATTTCTCTGCCACAGCACCAAAGACCTGCTGCAGCTTTGCCTCACCTCAGACCCGGTGTAGGGTTGATCTGAATCCCCCAAAAAGGGATTTAAAGCCCTTTAAAATCCCTCTCCTCATTCCCAAATAAAACACAGGCAGCACTGGCCTCTTCTGGCGGGAGCTGTTACATCCCAGCCCCTTTCCCAGACTTTTTTTGGGGAAGGGGGATGAATTCTCCTCCCTGCAGAGGTGGGGGGGATGTGGGGACCCCCATTCCTTCAGCAGCACAGCGCTGGGTTTGGGATGCAGGAGATCCTGGAATCTCCACCTTATCCCAGTCCTGGCGAGATCCAAGAGAATGTTGAGCTGTAAAAAATCCTTCCCGGATGGAGCTGCTGTGTTTCCATCCCCCAGACAGCGGCACTGTTGGATTTAATTCCTGGGACAAGTTGTTGCCATCTTTTTTTCTTGGGTTTTTTGGTGGTTTCTGATCCTTCAAAGCCTCTCCAGGAGGGGCACAAATTCCTTCGCGAGGTGATTGTAATTTTAATTTAATTTTAATTTAAATTTTCGGGTTTTTTGACCATTTTTTCTTGATTTTTTTTCTTGGTCATTTTTTCTTGGTTCTTTGTTGGGTTTTTTTTTCCTTCCGTCGTTTTTTCAGGGTCAACGAGTCCCAGTAACCCCAGGACGGACAGAAACTGCTTTGGAGACACCAGCAAATACTGGGGATTATTCCAGGCTTCGGGAATTTGGAGGCTCAGCTGGAGGAACCTGGGCAGAGCNCTCTCCAGGAGGGGCACAAATTCCTTCGCGAGGTGATTGTAATTTTAATTTAATTTTAATTTAAATTTTCGTGTTTTTTGGCCATTTTTTCTTGATTTTTTTTTCTTGGTCATTTTTTCTTGGTTCTGTGTTGGGTTTTTTTTTTCCTTCCGTCGTTTTTTCAGGGTCAACGAGTCCCAGTAACCCCAGGACGGACAGAAACTGCTTTGGAGACACCAGCAAATACTGGGGATTATTCCAGGCTTCGGGAATTTGGAGGCTCAGCTGGAGGAACCTGGGCAGAGCCACATCCCCCATCAGGACGGGAATGTGGATTTTCCAGGCTTTGGGAGCTCTCCCGGGTCCTGGATTGGGAGAGTTGAGCTTTCGGGAAAGGAAAGAACCTTGAAGGAGGATTTTAGAAAGGTTCATCTCCTTCCTGAACGGGATCTTTGCCCTTTGCATCCTCCCTCCGAGGCGGGGGGGGGAGGTTAAGGAGTGGGTTTTTTTTCCATCTGTGTGGTTTTGCTTCCCTGATTTCCTCAAAAGAACCAGGGAATCATCTCCCTCTTTTTTCCTTCAGCCTAGAAAACTTGGATGGCTCATCCCTGCAAGTGTTCCAGGCCAGGTGGGATGAAGTTTGGATCCATCCCGTGCCCATGGAAGGAGATGAGTTTTAAAGTCCCTTCCAAGCCAATTCCCCATCCTTGGGCTGCTAAAAACAATCCAGCAACAGCCCCACGTGGGGATTAAATCAGGGCTGGGGAAGGATATTTTGGGGTCATTCCTCACGGGTACAGGGCTGGGATGCTGCTCTCCGGAGGCTGGGGAGCAGCAGTGGGAGCAGACACGTGCCCTGCTCGGGGAGTTTCCTGTTACTGATACAGAATAGCCCCGATTTTGGTGACCAGGAGCCGCCGTGACGCGGGTCGGGGTTATCCAAACCCACCCAGGAGGTGCCAGGCACGGAACAGGGCAGGGATCGAGCTGGGCACCCAATCCCACGGGGAGGGAGTTGATCGGGGTCACTGTGGGGTCCCCAGGGGATCAGTGGCGCTGGTTGGGGACAGTCTGGGTGAGGGGGTGGCATCAGATTTCCCCGACCCCAGCCAGGTCCCCGGGGATGGCACAGGCCGGGTGTGACATCAGAGCAGGAAAGGCAAGTGATGGTGGAAGGTTGAAGAGGGGCAATGACGGGAAAAGGGGCCCCGGGATCATCAGGAAGGAGGTTGGGATGTCACTCCTGGCNTCAGATATCCCCGACCCCAGCCAAGTCCCTGGGGGTGGCACAGGCCGGGTGTGACATCAGAGCAGGAAAGGCAAGTGATGGTGGAAGGTTGAAGAGGGGCAATGACGGGAAAAGGGGCCCCGGGGCACAGGGATCATCGGGAAGGAGGTTGGGATGTCACTCCTGGCTCTGCCCTAAATGTTCATCACCTCCTCTGGGAACTGGGGACGTGGTTGTACCTCAGCCCTGGGTGACATCCCAAGCTCTGAGCGAGTCCCCCTGGGAATATCCCGGATTTCCTGCGCTCCTCCAGCTGATGGGAGCCAGCCCCAAAGCTCGGGAGTGGAGGGATCCAGGATATTTAACGGAACAACCATTCCCATGGATTTTGGCTTCTCCTCACAGCTCTGCCCGTGGGCTCAGGATGGGGATTTGGAGCTCATGAGGAAATCGTCGGTGCTGCCCAAAATCTGGGAAGGGAAGGAGGTTTGGGAATGGGAGAGGGGAGAGGGGAAGATGCTGTCCCAGCTGGGACAGGAGCGGGTGGCATTCCCAGCCTGCCCTCAGCTCAGGCAGCTGCTGCCTTATCCAGCTGGGAATGCTCTGGCAAGGCCGATCCAACCCTCCCTCAGCTGAGCAGGGAATGGGAACATTCCCAAACCTCCTCTTACCGACTCAGGCTCAGCTTCCCTTTCTCCTGATCTGTTTTTTGGGGGATCCCAAGTCTCAAGTTCATGGAGAAACTCCCCCTTTTTTCCTCCTCCCTCAACCTTCCCCTTCCCTCTCCACCTGCCAGGACCCACCGGAGCGTGGCTGGAGCGGAGCCTCTGGCTCTTGGCTGCTCCCAGCACCGGCTGCTCCCGCTGGGGTGGGCAGATGGCAGGCAGGGCACGGCACATCCTGGAGAAAACCACGCTGGGAAGCTTTTGTTTTGCTGCCTCTTTCAGCTTTCCAGGGCACCCGTGGGGGGTTCTGGGAGCGGGAGCTGCCCTGGTGTGGTGGGAAAAACATCCTTCATCCTCAGGGAGGGCTCGGGGTGGTCAGTGATTCCCTTCCCCTGGGAACTCTTCTTGTCTCCCCTCTGGAAGCAGAGGACAAGGATTGGGAAGGGGATCTGAGCTCCTGGTGTCATGGGAAAGCTCCTTAAAACCCCGGGATGGACAAAGGGGTCGGTGTTGGGGGACTGGGAATGAGGTTTCCCAGGGAGGAGCAGCTGCCTGTCTCCATCTCTTCTTCCCAGTCCCCTGGGAATTCTTCTTCCTGCCTCTCTGGAAGCAGAGGACAAGGATTGGGAAGGGGCTCCCTATGGGAATCACAGGAATCACCCTGGAAGGATGTGACACTATCCGCGGGGGGGAGTCCCGATCCAACTTGGAGCCTTTTGGTGATGAGAAAACACATTAAGACACCCAAAGTGTGAAGAAAATCCCAAGTGGGACAGAAAGGTGTCTCTGGATGGCTGTGGCACCACCTGAGGAGACACTGGATCCAACTTGGAGCCTTTTGGTGATGAGAAAACATGTCAAGACTCCCAAAGTGTCAAGAAAGACCCAAGTGGGACAGAAAGCCGGGAACAGGGAGGTGCTGGAGGTGCTGAGGAGGGAGAAACCCAACCCTGCCCGGCGGGTGCATAATTTATTCCCTCATTAGCTATTCATGAGGCGGCCTTTTGTATCAAGTCTCCCGACGGCCTTGTAACAACTTCAGGCCTTTCTGTGGAGCATCACCCTCCCCCGGCGTTCCTGTGCCACCTGCCATGCGAACACGACTCTCGAGCTGTCCCGCGCCTTCGTTAGCGCCGTTCAGCTGAACGAGTAATTAACGAGAGGCCCCATGGCTGTGGTGTAACTGGAACCCTTGGGAAACACCTCCCACCTCCCCGGGGCCTTGGCAGGCGCTTGGAGGAGCCGGGATGGGTTTGGGGATTCCCGGTGAGGTGGGTTGGAGGAGAAAGGCCGAACGCATGGTTTGGGCGATCCGTGGGCTTTTCCTTCCTTCCCGTTGCCGTGGTTTCTGCAGGATTGGCCTTAATCCATCCCAGGTATTCTTGGGATAAAGACTGGCTGGGATATTTGATGTCAAGGTGACAATCAGTGAGGAAACACGGAGAAGACCCGTTCGTACTGGGCAACAAACTCATGGACGTTGCGCCTTCCTCCCATCCTCCTCACCCAGGAGACGATGGGCTTAACCCATCCCACGTACCCTGGGGATAAAGACAACCAGGACACCACACCAAAGGCTTGGAAGGACCCACCAGAGCAGGAAAACCCTCCTACAGCTGGTTCTTGGTGGGAACAAGGTGGGTCTTTGCTAATGGGGAAACCCTTCCGTGCCCTCCTCCCTGGCATTGGGGTTTCCACAGGGTGGGATGCTCAGTGCCCTCTGGAAAATCCATTGAGAGGCTCACAGGGCCTCCCTGGGACATGGAAGGGCCTCAAGTCAGTTGGTTCCCATGGTTTTGGCCTCACATCCCTGAAGTATTTCAGGGAAGGGAGTGAGGACAAGACCCAATCCCGAGGCTGAGCAGCTCCCACTGGGATGGGAACATGCCCTGCTGGGATCAGGAGCCTGGAGCAGAACCCACACGTGGCCACGGAAGAGCTGCTGGACCCTTTGATGCCTTTTGGTCTTAAAATGTAAATATTCCCGCCTAAAACCAGGTGTTGCTGCCAGCTGGGAAACTCCAGGGGACCCTTCACACCCCCACACAGGGATTGCCCTTGGAGAAACAACGGGAATAAATCTGTTCCCAAGTCCTGGAGTGATCCCTGAGGGGGTTCAGCTCAGGATCTGGGGTTTGACCCTCCCCTGGGGGTGGTTGTTGAGGGGTTTGGGGTTTTTTTTAGGACGGTTGTTCCCCCCTGGATGAGGTTTCTCCTCAGCCCCCGTTGTGGCTCCGCGTTTTTTCCCGTGTTTCCTTTAAAACCAAGGACAGCAAGGCGAGGTAGGGTTTCACCAGGGTGTAGGATTTCCGAATCTGAGTCTTCCCTGGGACAAACTCTAATCCTCACCTGCCTGGCAGCGACGGGCAGGCACCCACCACATCCAGAGCCACCCGGGAGCCGCGTATTCCCTGGAACTCCAGGCTGGTCCAGCAGCTCCGCGGGTGAGTGACCGGCTTTAATCGGATTTATCGAGCATGGAAAAGCCTTGTGGGACACTGGGGATATAAAGGAAAAAAATATCACCCAGCCCAACACCCGTGGGAATCTCCCACCTTTATTAAACCACTTATTTGACTTTATTATCCATAAAACGTGGCAGAATCCCTTGCCTGGAAAGGTTTTTCCATTTCTCTCCAGCTAAATCAGTGCCTGGCTCCTGTTTTTAACTCCCAAGTTGTGCTGATAAAGGAGTTTTTGGCTGCTCTTGGGCTGGTGCCTGAAGCCAGACAGAAAACACTCTGTGCTTTGAGCGTTTCCAGCCTCTCTTGCTCTTCCAAGGCTTAAATAAAGTGGTTACTTTTGGCTGTGATCTTTTTTAATGGCTTTGAATGTTCTGCCTGGGCTCCCATTAGGAAAAAATCCTCGGCTGCTGCGAATCTGCTTTTATGGGAACATGTGCAAGGAAACGTTGGAAGGCATGGAAACAATCCCAGGAAATATGAGTTTTGCCTTCAGGCCGCTCCAATTAAACCGATAAGGGCCCGGAGGGAAAGAATTGATCAGGATTTCTGACAGGCTGGGATCTGTGGTGCCAAATAGTCACTTAAACCCCCCCCATAAAAAGAGAGGCTCCCCAAAAAACAGAGGCTGGAGCGTCTGTTCCGTGGGGAAGAATTAAATGGGGAAAGGGTGGGATGCAGGAATGATGATGGAAATAATAATAATAATAATGATAATAATAATGACAGTTAGTGGGATGTTTCTTTTTAGGTTGGCTTGGAAAATAAGGACGGAGGTGATCCCAGGGGAGGGAATGTGGGAATTCCCAGTGCCACAGGGATGCAGAACAGGGTGTGGGGAGGGTTAATGGGAATCCTGGGGTGAAACTGCTGCTGGTTCCGGGGGGTTTTGGTGCAGTTTGTGTTTAGAGGTGAAGGATTTCGGGGTTTAGGTTTCATGGGGAAGGGCAGGAGCTGCTCCTGGTGCTGTCTCACTTCCAACAGTGCTTCCATCCTCCAAGTACTGCTGGAAGAGTCCATAGAAATCCAGTTGCCGGGAATAAAGGCCGGATGGAAGAGCTTGGAGGGGGCAGAGACTTTTTCCTCGGTCGGGGTTGGGTTCAGGTGCAACCAAGTGTCATCCCAGAGTTATTCCAGAAGAGTTGGCTCCTGATTGATGTGCGATGAGTTCCGCGGCCTCAGGGGGAGACAATCCCTGTGGAAGCCGTCGGAATTGCATCCAAAAAAGCCTCAACCAGATAAAGCCCATTTTTTTTAACGGGGAAAAAAATGATCGTCCAGTTGACCCCCAGAGAAACAGGATTTGGGTTCCTCGGCATCTCCCTCAACCCCCAAAATGCCTCAAACCTGCTTTTCCAGCCAAGGTTTTGTGTCTGTGCCCTGGGGATGATTCCCCACTGCATCCCAGGAGGGAATTCAGCTCCTGGAGTGCCCAGGGAAAGCTGTGGCTCTGCCGGGGTCACTTGGGCTGGGGGGAGCAGGACCCTCCATCCCGGGATGGGCTTCACCCTCCGGGCTCGGCTGCCTCGGCCGGATCCGTTTTCAAAGGTCATGGGAAGGAGATTGGGAAACTGCTCCGAGGCAAAATCAGCTCCAGCTTGGCACAAGGAGCCTGAGGCTGCCAGGGAAGGAGGGTCCCAAGGGGCAGATTTTTGTCTTTTCTGACCTTTGTCATCTCCTTTTCCCCACAGCTCCGGGTGGGGAGGATTTTCCAGACCTGAATTTCCAGGATGTTTTCTGTTTATTTTCTGGGTTTTTCCCCGGAGCAGCACCTCTGGGAGACCCCAACTTTTCACACCCACCCCTTCCCCACCTCTGCTGTGATGTCCTGAAAGGGCTCAGCGCGGGCTGAGCTCAATATTCTCCTTTCCCAGTTCACAGCGTGGAAACCTGCCCCAGTTACACAGGCTGGAATAAAGCTGGAGGGGAAAGCTCAGCATCCCAAGGTGCTGGCAGGAGGAGTCGGAATGCAGATGACTTTTAGAGGTCAGTCTGGAAATGTCCTGCCTGGTGCTACCCCCTCCCATTCCTGGCTGCTCCATCCCTTTTCCAGGTTTTTGCCTTTTGCTTGTGGGGTTTTGGGATGGGGAAGGAAAGGGGGAGGAAGAAAGGAAAGGGAATTAATGGTGGTCCCATTAAATCTTGCTGGAAAAGCAGGAAAAGGGTTGGAACAGCAGCTAGGTTGTCCAAAATCTGGGCAGTGGGTGATGGTCACACCCTGATGGATCTTTGGGATAACCAAGGGGTTGTGGCCACATCCAGAACCTCTGCCCAGCACCTGCCAGGGGCTGCTCCGGGCGGATTCCAAGGCACTTCCTGCTCCTGAAACTTCAGGAATCCGGGAGCTCCTCCAGTGACAGCCACAGGCTCCTGGGAATGAAGGATTTTCCAATCTACCAGAGCAAAGCCAGGCCCAGGTGTTGGAAAAGTGCCTGGACAAAGGGCCGCGTGGGCAGAGGAGCCCTGGATGCCTCCACCTGANGTTTTGGGGGGTATTTTTTGGGGTGATGTTGACGAGGGGAGAAGTTTAGTTTGTCCTTGGAGGAAGCGGGGGGAGTGGGGTGGGGGGNCTCCTTTTCCCCACAGCTCCGGGTGGGGAGGATTTTCCAGACCTGAATTTCCAGGATGTTTTCTGTTTATTTTCTGGGTTTTTCCCCGGAGCAGCACCTCTGGGAGACCCCAACTTTTCACACCCACCCCTTCCCCACCTCTGCTGTGATGTCCTGAAAGGGCTCAGCGCGGGCTGAGCTCAATATTCTCCTTTCCCAGTTCACAGCGTGGAAACCTGCCCCAGTTACACAGGCTGGAATAAAGCTGGAGGGGAAAGCTCAGCATCCCAAGGTGCTGGCAGGAGGAGTCGGGATGCAGATGACTTTTAGAGGTCAGTCTGGAAATGTCCTGCCTGGTGCTACCCCCTCCCATTCCTGGCTGCTCCATCCCTTTTCCAGGTTTTTGCCTTTTGCTTGTGGGGTTTTGGGATGGGGAAGGAAAGGGGGAGGAAGAAAGGAAAGGGAATTAATGGTGGTCCCATTAAATCTTGCTGGAAAAGCAGGAAAAGGGTTGGAACAGCAGCTAGGTTGTCCAAAATCTGGGCAGTGGGTGATGGTCACACCCTGATGGATCTTTGGGATAACCAAGGGGTTGTGGCCACATCCAGAACCTCTGCCCAGCACCTGCCAGGGGCTGCTCCGGGCGGATTCCAAGGCACTTCCTGCTCCTGAAACTTCAGGAATCCGGGAGCTCCTCCAGTGACAGCCACAGGCTCCTGGGAATGAAGGATTTTCCAATCTACCAGAGCAAAGCCAGGCCCAGGTGTTGGAAAAGTGCCTGGACAAAGGGCCGCGTGGGCAGAGGAGCCCTGGATGCCTCCACCCAACTGATCCCTTGGTGTGTGGCTGTGCCGGTGCTGGCAGCAACAGAATCCTGGTTTTCCAGCTTCTCCCTCCTTGAGAATATACAAACAGTGTCCCTGGGAGGCCAGCAGTGTCCTGGCTGCTGTGGATGGGGCAGCAAAGGTCCCACCTGAGCATCACCTCCTCCTCCTCCTCTCCAGGCTGCTCCTTCCCTCCCTCCCTCTCTCCGGGAAATCAAAGGCCAGGGACACTTTTGTGGACACGAAAGAGGTTGGTTGGAGTCCTGGATGCTGTTCTCGCCGCTGGGCAGGGCCCAGAGAGGGAGCGAAAAACCCATTTCAGGCACAAGGAGAATGAGGGCAAGGAGTCCCACCGGGCTCACGTGGGCACCGGCATCGCCTTTCCGCAGGAGAGCCGGGAGCATCCCGGAGCTGCCCGGGCAAGGGGAAGGGGCAGCGGGGCCGGGCAGCCCCCGGCTGGCACAGCTCAGGGAGCAGCCGATGGGCACAGGGGGCCCGGGGGCCCCTCACGCTGCAGGAGGATGAGGAGGATGCAAAAGGCGGGTTTGTTGCTCCCTTCTTGCTTTCTTTTGGGGGGAGCTTTGGGGGGGGGTGTAAAGCAGAAGAGAGGAAGGGGTTGAGGGGGAGGTTTGGGGCAGTCTGAGGG
>WEKX01023839.1:154476-169565 GCA_013390025.1 Pitta sordida
GGTGGGGGGTGAAGTGTGTGCGGGAGCTGGAGGGTCTCATTGGCGTCTTAATCACTTGAACTCTTAATGACTTTTTGCTGCCGGGTCCCAGTTGCTCTGCCCTCACCTGGGGGGTCTCTGGGACGTTCCGGGGGGTGCCCCGATCTCTGCAGTGCCTCTGGCTCAGCACCAGCGCCGGGATCCCCCCTAAACCTCCCCCCGGGCTCCTCTTGGTGCTGCTGCCGCTGCCGCAAACCTTGGGATCAGCTCAGGAATCCGCCCCGATTAGCGGCTTCCCATCGCTGTCCATTTATCCCTCGGCTCCATCCCTGGCTCTGGCTGCCCAGCTCCCTGTTCCAGCCTTTGCTGCCGGTGCGGATTTGGAGGGGGGGGTGGGGGGTGGGGTACCACAAAGTCATTTTGCTCAGCCCTGGGATCAGACCGAGGTCAGGGATGAGGCGGGGGGTGGCTCTGCCTCTATCCCAGCACTTTTGGGCAGCCTGGGAAAGTTTCCCATCGATTTGGGATCGAGTTCTTGATCGCGTTACAGGGCTGTAAGCAGGAGGACGGGGGTGGGCTGGATGTCCCGGCCCTTCCCAAGCGCCCGCTCGGAGCCGGGATGCTCCGGAGGGGTCACTCCATGTCCCCCATCCCCTCGGGTCCAGGGGAGATCAAAGCGCTTCCAAAGCCCTTGGAAATGGATCCATTCTCCAGCCGCTTCCTAAAGCCTGTCAAACCCTCGGCTCCACGAATCCCTGGCTCCAAAGAGCAGCACAGCACCCTCCGGGTCAAAAATCCACCGAAATCTTCCTGGATCAGCCAAAAAAACCACAAAAAACCCGGCTCTGAGGGCAGGGAAGGTGAGCAGGGCTCAGCCGCAGCCAAGCCTGGCCTAAACCCAGTTTGTCCCCGTCCTTTGAGCCCCGCCGAGCTCATTTCATCCCATCTGGCTTTTCCATTTCCCTGCTACCTGTGCCGGGCTGCAGCAGCTCCCAGGCACACCCAAGTTGGCTCCATCCAAGCAGGAACTCGTTATTAAATTACATCCTGACCCGGTTAATCCAGAGCTGATTAATTTGGGACTCCATGGCTGGGTATACGAAAGGTTTCATCTGGCTCGTGGCGTGTACTCTGTGTCCCGGGCTCACTGATAATCTGATTTTTTTCCCCCTCATATATTAAAAACAATAATAAATACGGGTGGAAAAAATCAGAACGAGGGATGAAAAGTGAGGAGGGTTAGAAGGGTCCGACTGGGTGTGTTTTTCTGCCTGAAGGGATGGGCGCCTTATTTTTCCTTGGATTTTTAGAATTCCTAAACCGCTGACATTCCCCCCCACCCCTTGCTGCTCCTCCCCTCCCTCGGATTTGGAATTTAAAGATCTCCACCTGCAAACGCCTCTCCCGAGCCAGGAAGGTTTTGCAGGATCAGCCCCAGCAGCTCCTGGTTTTCCTTCCTGAGGTGATTCGTGCCCAGCTCCAGCCATGGCACATCCCCCCGCGCCTTAATCTGAGCTCAAATATTATTAAACCCGGCCCTAAATCGAGGGCGTCGAAGGGTTTGAATTGGGGAGAGGGTTTTTTTTTTTCACGTTGCACCCCCATAAAATCTCCTCCCGGTGTTGTTTGGGGAAGGGTGTGTGTGTGTGTGTTGCTAATTAAGGGGCACTTCAATTAGCAGGAATATCAGGATAATTCCCACTGCGGAGGTGCCTCAGCTCCACCCCGGAGCCGCGGGGCTGGAATAGAGCTGAATTCCAGGTAATTAGCGCTGCAAAGAGAGAGGATAATTAGCAGGGAATTGCTCCTCGGACGGAGGAAAGAGCGGAGGGATCCCACAGGGATTTCCAGAGGCGGAATTTCTGTTGGGAATGAGGGAAAATCCAAAGGAAGCGTCGTTGCCTCGTTACATTCCTCATTCCCACCCTGCCCCGGCTCATCCCGCCTCAGTTCACAGGGAGAACGAATCTCGCTGTGCAAACAATAATCCTGGGAATTGCTGCTCGAAATTCCTGCTTTGCCAACTAATCCCCCAGGTTTGGGACGGGCTGGGGGGTGTTTTATCCCCTTTATCACCGCTCCGGAGACATTGTTGTGCGTGTTGTGATCCCGGGCCAGCATTCCCTGGATTCTGGGATGCAGGACACCCTCAGGGCTGGAATAAATCCGGTGGAACAGAGGATTAGCGGGAGGGAAGGGAAGGGACACTCCCGGCTGGGGCGGGATTGAAATCCTTGGTGCCAAAGGGTGTTTAAAGTCACCTTGGCTGAAATTCCCGAGGGTGTCCAGGAGTGTTGCCGAACTCCCGGGAGATGAGGGAGTTGTGTAACCGCCCCGTTTTTTGGAGGGAATGGTGTTATTCCAGGCATTTCCCCCTTCCCATCTCCCCCCGATCACCATCCTCTTTAACTCCGGGGATATTCCCATTAAAAGTAGGATTTTTCCTAAAGCCTCTCAGCTCCAGCACGAGCCGCTCCTGAGGCTCCTCGGGATGGTTTTCACTCTCTAATGCTCTTTTCTCGGGTGACTTTGGTTGGTTCCGGGCAGATTTTGCCTATAAACCCCCTCAGCCTGAGGTCAAAGCCCTCCCAGAGCTGGGTTTGGAGGGGAGGCGAGACCAGCAGGAATTTCAGTGCCGGGGATATCAATTTAATTCCTTTTTTGTCAATAGATTTCCAGCTGCCTCGCTGGGATGAGGGGTAATATAAGGACTGTAACCCATAGGGATGCAGAAGAGAGAGGAGGCGGAAAATGATAAAGGAGCCCTGAAGGGCCTCATCAAAGGGTTGGACAATCTCCTGTCCCCTTTCCCTGGGAAAGTAGGAGCAGGAGCCGCTCCAAGCTGGATCCCGTGGGTCGGGGAGGTTTAATGTGCTCATTAATGTCACAGGAGGAGGGGGGGACACAGCTCTGAGGACAGCCAAGGAGGAGGGAGGGGAGGGACGTGGAGGTGACCGTGTCCCTCAAGAGCAAAGGGACGTCACGGTGGAGGAATCCAGGCTGAGGCACCGGGACAGAAATGTGCCATTCCCTCCTCTCCTTCCCCCGGGAAGAGGAGGAGGAGGGTGGGAAGGTAACCTGGGTGAAGGTGGAGGCGGGATCCATCCCTGGGTGAGGCCTCGCAGCAGGGATAGATCCCCTCTGGAGCGGCCAAACACGGAATGGAAAGGAAGGAAGAAAAACAGGGGTGGGGGAAAGAAAAAAATAAAAAAGGAAAATCCCAATTGTTATCCCGGTGAATGGTGTCAACCCGCCTGGTCCCACCCCCCCGGGGGGTGCTCAGTGATTTATTAATGAATTATCAGCGCGATAAACCCGGCATCCAGCTGCGATCCAGGAGTCCTCCCCTCTCCCTCGTCCCCCCAGAGATGCCCTCGGCGGGGCTGTCCCAGCTCTACCTGCTGCTGCAACTGGTCCCAGTCACCCCGGGGCGGGGACGGGACATGTCCCACGTGGCGGTGGCACCGTCCCCTCCTGGAAAAGCTCCCGCTGTCCCCACGGCGGCGGCGGGCGAGAGGTAGGTGGGCACCGGGGGGATGCTCCAGCGCTCGGCCTTTCCTGCCCTCCCCTGCCCTTTTAGCACATCGCGATTAGATGTTAAGGCTAAATCCAGCTTTTTCTCCCGCCTGGGAATGTCCCTCTCGGGTCCTTGTCCCCCGTTCCCCCCCCTTCTCCGCCTCTTTCCCGGGGACCAGCTCAGACCTCGCCACGTCACGGACAAGACTTGTCCCCGCTGGACCATCCGGAGCTTTGTTGGGGATTAAAGGTGGCATCAGCCAGAAGGGCACGTCCTTCCTCCCCCGGGGGCACGAGGGGGGTCACTGGGTCCCCCCATCGCCGGGAGAGTGGGGACCAGGCCGGGGTGTCCCCCCGGTGTCCCCCCGACCCCTCCAGCCCCTTTTCCCTGCCCTCGACTCTTCTTAGGGCTCCCATGGGAATGGGGGCTCCGGAATGTGCTGGATCCCACCAGCACCACGGCAGAGGAGCCTTTGGGATGACGCCCAGTTATCCCAAAGGGATTTTTCCAGGGTATGGCCGGGCTGGGTTTAAAGTTTTTGGTTTTTTTTCCCCCCCATCCCTGTTTTCCCTGCACATCCCGAGCTGTGGATAACGACTCTCTTCCCAGATGCAGAGAGCGTTGGCACTTCCATGCCCTGCCCGGGTAAGTCCTTGGAGTCGCCGCCGAGGGTGGGGAACGGGAACAATCACCTCCTTTCTCATCCCACACAGGCCTGGAAAAACCTTGGAATTTCGTGGAAAACCTTGGGAACAGACCGTTTGACTGTCGGTTTGGGGGTTTTCTTTTGCCACCAGGAGTGTGAGGGCAATGACGGAAGGAGCGGGGTGGGAAACACAGGGAATTCCAGGTGGGGAAGTTTCCACGGATGCAGAGGGATGTGGGAAGCACAGCTCGGATTTCCCTGGGATGTGATGGACAAAACACAAACTCTCCCTCGAAATGACCTTTCCCTTTCTCCGCCTCTCCCCCTCCCGGGCTCTTTTTTATTATTATTATTATTATGATAATTTCCCGCAGCCAGGGATTTCCGCTGAAGGATATCAGTTAATCAGATTCGGAGAAGCAGATGTTGGGTGATTTAGGAGGGAAAAACGAGGCAACTTTCCAGTCCAAGCCTCTGCCGGAGCCTGGAGTGTCGGGGAAAGCTTTTGGGAGGATGTTTTGTGCTGTTAATGTTGGTTTAAATTCCAAACGAGCCACAGAAGGGGGTTGGGGGCAGGTGGGGCCCTTCCACTGAGGGGAACAGAATTAAATCCGAGTGTTTGGGGGTTTCAAGGCACGAAAAGGAACCTCAGAGCCCTGAATCCCGTGGGAAGGTGATCCAAGGGCTTGAAATGGAGCTGGAAGGTGCCTTTCCTTGTCCCAGGGGGGAGAACTTCCCACTCCCGGCCTTGGCCAGGGTGTCACAGCTCTGGGCCTCAGGGTCCCCACGAGGGGTGAGGCCAGGGGGGCTCAGCTGGGTGTTCATGGCAAAAGCTGGATGTCAACATTCAGTTCAAAGCCAGATTTCCAGATTCAGTTCAAACCCAGATTTTTATTAAATTCACAGCCAAATTTCCAGATTTAATACAACCTTGTTTTTCCAGATTCCATTCAACCCCAAATTTCCAGATTCCATTCAAACCCAGGTTTCCAGGTTCACAATTCCTTCTGCGACCCAAAATCCTGGGATGAAGGAGTCCTTCCAAGCAGGGCTTGGGGAACTCCCTTGCCCAGTTGTACTGAGAGTTAAACACTTAAAACTTAATTCTTAAAATACCAAGATCATGTCACAGCTCAGTCTTAGAAACCGATTTCATGGTCAGATTCAGCTGCTCTGACTTTGTGCCACTTCCAGGAGGAATTCCAGGACAGCTGGACCCCTCAGGCTCTGGAGCCGTGGTGGGGTCACCTCATTGTCCCCAAATTCCGAATCTCTGCCGAGGAAAGAGCCCTTGGCTGGGGTAGGGATGCTGGTTCCTGGAGGGGGTTTTGCTGCCAGGGCTTGGAAAGCCGGGAGGGAGGAGAAAGAGGGAGGATTTGTATCAAGCCAGGGTGTTAAAAATCTATTTTTGCAGCAGATTTGGGGTTTTGGCTTTTCCTGCTCTCCTCTCCTCCAGCTGTGGGTGGACAAATCTGCTTCTGGGGAGGAGAAAAACTTCACACCCCCCAATGCCTTGGGTGAAATTGGGATGCTGAGGCACCGGGAGCAGCTCTGGCCACCACTCCAGCACTGGGAACAAGCCAACCCTGCACTGGGGACCGTCCTCGTCACAGGACCGGCCCCGGCGCCGCTGCTGCTCCGTGGCCTCAATTGTGTTGCTATTCCTGGCAGTCCAGGGCATTTGGGTTGGTGTTTTTTTTTATTTTCCCTCTCTCCCTCCTGCTGAAGGTCCCTGGGAAAGGAATCCGGAGCGTCCTTGGAGATCACACGGAGCAGCTCTGCGTGTCCCTCTCCGGGAAAGGTGTTTGGAGGGGACAGAAATCAGGGCAT
Source organism: Pitta sordida (assembly GCA_013390025.1). Taxonomy (NCBI): domain Eukaryota; kingdom Metazoa; phylum Chordata; class Aves; order Passeriformes; family Pittidae; genus Pitta; species Pitta sordida. The sequence continues at coordinate 160,449 of WEKX01023839.1, forward strand.
TGGGGGTCACTTGGAAAGTCTCGACATCTAATTTCTCTTCCTGGTGCTTTCCCAGCTCCATAACTCGGTCCTTGGGCTCCTCTTTGACTCTGCTCTGAGTCCAGGACAAGGTTGGAGTTGGGGAAGAATATTTTAGGGACGTAGTGACTGTCCCTGAGCACCTGACAGGGCCAGGCTGGGAAATAACTCACCCCATGGCCTGGAAGATGCTCTTCAGGTCACCTGAGTGCTCAGCCCTCATCTTCCTATGGCTGGGAATATTGGGAATGTCATGGAGGAGACCTGGGGGAGCTCTGGAGGACGTCACCTCACCCACTGCCCACCCCAAGGTCTGGATCAAGGCAGGAGGTCCCAGTTCATCCAGAGCAAAGTGTTCTCCAAGGCTGGGGATCCTGTCCTTCTCACTCTGGAGGACGTCACCCAAATCCCAGTGTGGCTCCCAGTTTGGGAATTGTTTCTGGATGCCAGTTGACCCAGCCCAGGACTGGCTGGGGTTTGACCCAAGGCTCTCCCAGCTGGACCAAGGGTTGCTCCCAACCAGGACACCCGTGTTAACACCTCCAGGTCCTGCTCTGAGCTCCGGATCCATGCCTGGAAGTGTCTGGAGTGATCCCTTCCTCTGGGATTGCTGGGGTGGGACCCCAGGGTTCTCCCCCATCCTCTGCTCCTGCCTGACCTTCCCCCCTCAGCTGCTGTCACTGGTGTCGGGAGGTTTCCCGATGACAAAGCCGCACCAGGAGCATTTCCAGGCTCCAAAGGTGAACAACTCGCTGGAAATCGTTTTGCCAGTCAATGGAATTAACGTTTCCATTAAGAAAAAAAAACTAAAACAAAAAAACCACCCTCCCCCTCCTCCCCAGGATTGTCTGACCCCGGGTTTGTTTGAGCCTGTTGAGCCGAGCCAAGGGATTCACATGCACAATCCAGCCCTGTCTCCCTGTCCCTTTCCCTTGCAGATCCTCATAGCGTGGGAAAGGCTCGAGCTGCCGGCGCCGGCCCCGGGGATTTATGCTGCTGATCTGATTTAGCGTATGATGGACGTGCCCGGTTGGAAGGAGATGGAGGTGGCACTGGTCAGTTTTGACAACGCCGACCAGATCGTGGAGGATCCCTGTTATTCCAACGACCTCAGCCCCGCCGGGCAGTCGCGGAAGGGCCACCCCGGCTGCGCCAACCTCCTCTCCAACCTGCGGATCCTCATCAACAGCGAGAACGCCAACAATGAGACCATCTTCTCCCGCTTCTCCGCCGAGTTCAGCGACCACCTGGTGGGCGAGAGGGTGGCCATGGACGAGGGGGACCAGCGGGTCATCATCAACATCGCCGGGCTGAGGTTTGAGACGCGGCTCAAGACCCTCGACCAGTTCCCGGAGACCTTGTTGGGGGACCCGGAGAAGCGGATGCGCTACTTCGACTCCATGAGGAACGAGTACTTCTTTGACAGGAACAGGCCCAGTTTTGATGGGATCCTCTACTATTACCAGTCCGGGGGCAAAATCCGGCGCCCGGCCAACGTCCCCATCGATGTCTTTGCTGATGAAATCACCTTCTATGAGCTGGGGGATGAAGCCATGGACCAGTTCAGGGAGGATGAAGGGTTCATCAAGGACCCTGAGACCCTCTTACCAACCAATGACTTTCACAGGCAGTTCTGGCTGCTCTTTGAGTACCCCGAGAGCTCCAGCGCAGCCCGGGGCGTCGCTTTGGTCTCTGTCCTGGTCATCGTCATCTCCATCATCATCTTCTGCATGGAGACCTTGCCAGAGTTCCGGGAGGAAAGGGAGTTTAAATCCACCCAGGAGCTCTCTAGGAACGTGACAGACACCTTGGTGTCCCACAGCACCTTCACGGACCCTTTCTTCGTCATCGAGACCGCCTGCATCGTCTGGTTCTCCTTCGAGCTCTTCGTGCGCTTCATCGTGTGCCCCAGCAAGACCGAGTTCTTCAGGAACATCATGAACATCATCGACATCGTGTCCATCATCCCCTACTTCGTCACCCTCACCACCGAGCTCATCCAGCAGAGTGAACTCAACGGGCAGCAGAACATGTCCCTGGCCATCCTGCGGATCATCCGCCTCGTCCGCGTCTTCCGCATCTTCAAGCTCTCCCGGCACTCCAAGGGGCTGCAGATCCTGGGCCAGACCCTCAAGGCCAGCATGAGGGAGCTGGGCCTGCTCATCTTCTTCCTCTTCATCGGCGTCATCCTCTTCTCCAGCGCCGTCTACTTCGCCGAGGTGGACGAGCCGCAGTCCCACTTCTCCAGCATCCCCGACGGATTCTGGTGGGCCGTGGTCACCATGACCACCGTGGGCTACGGGGACATGTGTCCCACCACCCTGGGCGGGAAGATCGTGGGGACTCTTTGCGCCATCGCCGGCGTTTTGACCATCGCCCTCCCTGTGCCCGTCATCGTCTCCAACTTCAACTATTTCTACCACCGGGAGACGGAGAACGAGGAGAAGCAAATCCTGCCGGGGGAGGTGGAGCGGCTCCTGGCCAGCGTGGCCACGGGAAACGGCAGCATGGAGTCCCTCAACAAGACCAACGGGGGTTACCCTCGAGACAAGGCCAAAAAATGATGTTTCAGGCGGGACTGGGGTTGGCAGGAGAAGGCACCAAACCTCTGCATGCTCTGATTTCTTTCTTTTCGAAACCAAATGTGCTGCTGCTTTTGTTTTATTTAATTTTATTTTTTAGACGTTTTTCAATCTCTGATTTCCTGTGGCTGTTCAAAATAAATATCATCTTTTCTTATCTCTCTGCCCTGCCCATCGGTCTGGTGGATTTTTTTTTATTTGACGCTCACCTGGCGGTTTTTTATTCGATGCTCATCTGATGGTTTTTTTATTTGATGCTCATCTGATGGTTTTTTTATTTGGTGCTCATCTGGTGGTTTTTTATTTCCCTTCTCCATCCATCTGGTGGCAGAGTGAAATTCCCCACATCCAAAGATTTTCCCCCTCCCTCATTTCCCAGAGAGGAAAGAAAAGGGGCAAAATGACCAGGAATTCTTGGCTGGGTGGCACCCAACTGTCCAGGGATGAAGGTGGGTCCAACTCCACGTTTTTTCTTAACCCATTTAAATATTTCCTCCCCACCCACCACCTCTGAGGGCTCTGAGAAATTCCCAGAGCAGGGAAAGGAAATTAGAAAGGATATTTTTAGCTGACTAATTAATTTGGGGTGGACCCAAGCCAGCGGGTGAGGGGACTGGGACAGGGATGGTGACCAGGAATGGTGTCACTGCCACAAGGGAAGTCCAGGACGTTGGGGGTTTCTGATGGACAACTGAACTCTGGGAGAGGAATTGGGATTCCTCCAGCACCAAATTCCCTGTTTAGGGATTTTTTGGTGTACAAACACCCCTGGGGACGAGCCACCATCACCCTGTGGCTTTTACTGGCACTTGTGTTGCTGGCAAAGGGAAAATGCCCCGAGAAAACTCATCCTGACGTTTTCCCCGTTGGGAAAAGGCACCTCTGGTTTGCTGGAACATTCCCTCTTCCAGCCCCGGCTCATTTTGCCTTTCTCTCCAACCAGTGGCAGGTTTTTCTCCTGGTAAAAAGCCGTTTCATTCCCGCTTCACTGCCTCGCTCAGCTGGATTTTTTGGGATGTCTCTGCCTCCATTATATCCCAGTTTCTCATGGGGCGTCTCCCATCCGTTGTTATCCCACACCTGCTGCACTTGATCTCTCACCTCCCGAGGGCTCCACCATCCCCAGTTTGGGGTTTCCATCGGGAAAGCAGCAGTGAAACAGGGATTAGTTCTGGTTATTCCCGGCCCGCTGGAAAAACACGAGAGTTTGGGCTCGCTGGGATTTTCCCGGTGGCAGGAATTCCACAGCCCCGCTGGGAGGGGGTTGTTACTTTGGGTTTGGGATTTTTTGTGTGTTTTACACCCCAGGGGATGGATGCCTTTTCTTCTGGGATAAACCCCATTTTTTATCTGCTTTCCCTGTTGGGTTTTTCCCTCATCTCTCCAGGTTCCGTTTTTTTAACCCCATCCTTTGCAACCCCCTCGGACAGGAGGAGTTGGGGGAGTTATTTAATCTCCTTCCCACTGTGTTCAAGTTCTCCTTGTCTGTGGGGACAGCTGGACGAGGCACAGCTGGGAGCAGCTGGGAACAGCTGGGAACACCCCCAGCTCCTCCCTCTCCATCCCTCATTTCTCTCCAGCAGCTCCTCCACATCCCTGTTTTTATTTCACAGCATTTATCTCTCCTTTTCCTCTGGAAAAATTGTACTTTTTGCATTCTTTCGCATTTTTATTTCTCTCCTTCCCCAAATCCTTTCAAATCTGAGGCACTTCTGGTGGTTCTGTCTGGTTTTTTCTTTTCCCCTTGGGAAATCATGGAGAAGACTCTGATGGAAAGGTTTGGATTGGGAAATATTCAGCCTGAGGAGACACAAGCTCATCACGTCTCCTGTTCCCTCAGAAAACCTGGTTCTGGGATGGATGGATGGATGGATGGATGGACGGACTGGATTTATTCTGATAAACCTGTAAACCTTTATCCTCCAGTAAAAGAATAAACGCTTCAAAGTCTGGCGTGTAGGAAATATAATGTCTTTGGACGTAACTCTTTGTTCCTGGCTTGGTGCTGTTCCAAACTGGGAATTCCAGCTGGCGCCCAGCTGGGAATTGTGTGTGGGAAGGTCAAGACATTGTTGAATCCTGGGATGGTTTGTGTTGGAAAGGACCTTAAATCTCATCCAGTGCCACCCTGGGACACCAGGGACACCTCCCGCTATCCCAGGTTGCTCCAGCCTGCCCTTGGACACTTCCAGGGATGGGGATCCAGCGCACAGGAGCCCCGGGTTATCCAGGAGGTGGCACTCCAGGACAGACATTCCCTGCTGGAATCGGTCCCTCTCGTGTCTGGAAGCTTCACCAGGTTTATCCCTTTATTGCACCGGGAATTCCGGTGTGGGAAGGGCTGTCCCTTCTCCTGTGGAGAAATCCCATTCCAGGGGGAGGTTTTTCCAGGCGCTGATGTGGGATGGCCACGCCAGGAGGGTTTGGGAGCTGCCTCCTGGCACGGAATTTAGGGACAAGGACCAACATCCCAATCCCATCCTGGCTACAGCTGCTCCTGCTGGTCTTTTCCATCCCGGCAGAATTCCCGCCCATGGATTGCTGATCTTTGGAGCCAGACTTCCCACTCCATCAGCCTCAGAAATTCCTGCCGTGGAGCTCTGCCCAAAATCCAGGCTCGACTCCCTCCTGTGCCTCCCTCCTGATTCCCACCATTCCCTCAGGAAAAACAACCAACCAACCAACCCAAACCAAACCAAACCAAACCATGGAGCCACCAGCTGTGAACCACTGAGCCTTTATTTGTATCCCCGGGTGTCCCCGTGGTGGCTCTAAATGGCCTTGGCCAGTCCCACCCTGTTGGTGGCCCGGTCAAAGACGCTGTAGTACACCCTGAGGAACACATCTCCCAGGATCCACAGGTCTCCAGAGGTGCTCTGGAAGCTGCTCGTGCAGGATCCTTGGTTGTGCTGTGTCGAAGTGAGAAAAGGAGGAGAGGGTTGGGTTGGATTTGGTTTGGTTAGGTTGAATTGGGTTGGGTTGGGTTGGATTTGGTTGGATTGGGTTGGATTGGGTTGGGTTGGGTTGGGTTGGGTTGGGTTGGGTTGGGCTGGGTTTGGTTGGGTTTGTTTGGGTTGAGTTGGGTTGGGTTGGGTTGAGTTGGGTTGGGATTTTTTTCCTTGCCCAATCCAACCGCTGCCTCCTGTGGGAGTGGGAGAAGCCAAGATGAGCAGGGCTGTTGGAGAAGGGAAGAAGGGATTTAAGGAAAATCAGCTCAGGACTCAAGGTTTGCTTGCAAGCTACAGAAAAAATTGATTTTTGGCCTTGAGAACAAGGACAAAACCCCACCTTTGAACAAGCAAAGCATCCCCTTGCCCTCCAGAGTGTGACAAGGCCCCACGCCGTTTTTGTCACTGGTATTTATACACCTGCCCAATGCATATGCAAATCACCTCATGAATATGTGATCATTCATCATTATGTCATTATGTCCTTGTTCCCGAGGCCAAAAATCAGTCTCTTCTGTGGTAGGCGTGCAAGGCCTTGAGTCCAAACTGATTTTCCTTAAATCCTGTCTATCTCACTCAGATCTCTGAATTTCTGAATCCTCAGATCAGGTGGACGTTGAGAAAGGTTCGGCTGCCCCTCACCTGCTCAGTGTAAGCCCGGGGGGACACGGGGAACTGGACGCCATCGATGACGAAAACGACGTCGGGCAGGGCAGGGATGGAGCTGCAGTTCATGAGGAGCTGCAGGAAACAGGGAAAAGGGGGTTTAGGAGGGAAACAACACACTCAGAGGAGCAGGAAAAGTTTGTTGGGGTCTTCAACATCCTCGTGAAGGGAAGTGGAGGGACAGGCCCCGATCTGTGCCCCGTGTGACACCCCAGGGTGTCCCCAGGGCTGTGACAGGGGAGGGGGAGGTGGGATGTCAGGGAAGGGGGTTTTGGCCCAGAGGGTGGTCAGGCACTGGAAGAGGCTCCCCAGGGAATGGTCGTGGTCCCAAAGCTGCCAGGAAGACACTCTCAGGCACAAGGTGGGGATTTGGGGTGTCCCTGCAGGGTCGGGAGTTGGACTGGATGAGCCTTGTGCATATCCAGCTCAGGATATTCCAATTCCATGGTTCCCTGCCCTAAGCCAGAGGCTGGGGTGGAGTCTCAGGGTAGAGAAACTGGCGCTTTGCCACGAGTTTCCCTGTGCCTGGGGCGCTCAGGGTGAGCAGGACGAGCCCCCACCTCTCCAAAGGTGTCCTGCCTGGCTCCAAGTGCCTTCTGGATGTTGCTGATGTCCGAGGGTGTCCCGGCCACGAGGGACGTGCCGGTGTCGATGATGGCCTGGCAACCCCCGGAGCAGGCGACCTCCCGGCTGTCCACGATGATGCTGGAAGGGCACACAGGGCTTGGGGTCACCAGACAACCCGAGGGACCTCAGAGATGATTTATAACACCTTTTGTCAAAGTTGGGTGGCCCAAAGTGGTGCCCATGAGCCTTTTCCTTCCCAGACTTGCACTGAACACATCCCGGCAGGTGAGACCCCACTGAGCCCAGCTCAGGAGGGGCTGGACCTGAATTTTCTAGTGCTTGTCACTAGAGACATCCCCAGAATCCCAAGATGGGAACTAGGCTGTGTCCCAGGCACAAACCACCCTCATTTTGGGTGGCAATACCGAAATATGACAGATCTCAGCCCCTTAACCCTCTGCAGCCTCATTCTCGGGGTGGAAATGCTCCGATGGTCCAAGCCCCTTCAGAGATGATGCCAAAGTGAACAGGGACCACCAGAGCTGAGTTACCTGTCCATGGAGACCTGCCAGTAGCCTTGGTAGGAGACAGGGATCCAGTGGATGGAGCCGGTGAAATAAGACTCATCAATGCCCCCAAAGATGACCACGCTCCCTGTTTCCTCCCTGGATGGGGCAGGAAGGAAAACCAAGGGAAGTGTCAGGGATTTAGAGCAGCAGGGCATGTGTCCCACAGGGTTGGACACTCTGGTGCCACAGTCACACCCGCTGCCATCCTCACAAACAGTGGCACAACAGCATCACCGGGGGTTGGGGCCCTTAAAACTGGGAATCACACACACGGAAAATACATTTCCCAGTGAGCCAGAAGCTCCCTGGTGACCCCGCGACACGTGGGATGTCGGGACATAAGGACAATATCCAATGGCAACAGTGGCCTCCAAAAATCCCAACGGTGGGTGGGGGATGTATCCAGCACCTTTTCCAGGCCTGGAGACCCCCGAGGCTCACCTGGCCAGGTAGACTGAGAAGAGGTTGTGCTGCACCAAACTCTCGTTCACCAGGTTGTCAAAGACGGGCGGGATCCCGTCGGCCGCCAGGTCTGGGTATCCCAAGCCCAGGATCCCGTCGAATTTGACGTCCACAAAAAACCGGCCTGGCTCGGCGGTGCTCAGGCCAAAGAGCTGGTTGGTGTCCACCAGAGATGCGACCTGGGGACAGGGGTGGCACTGGGATGAGGCGCTGGGGTACTGGTGGCAGCGGGGGAAGGGCACAGGGGACAACACTCACGGTGACGGTGTCGGAGCCCACGATTCCCGACATCTCCCCAGTGCCGTAACGGATGGACAGGCTCTGCCCTGTGCTCCTGTAGGTGGAGGACTGGGATGGGTCAAACACCCGGTGGGTCTCTGGATTAAATGGGAAAACGCCAAGTTAAGCCTTTCGGAAATGTTGAGCCCAAGGGAGGAGCAGGAGGAGGAACCCTGTGGAATTGCGGGTCGTTTTCCTGCCTCGGGGAACAAATTCACTGGGAGAACCTGCTGCTCGTTCTTCCCTTCCTCCAGCAACAAGGAATCCGCAGGAATTCCCGTCACAGACAAACTGAGGCCCTGAGCTCTAACCTGGGGGTTCTACCCCCAAAAATCTCTTCACTCCGGAGAACTGCACAGACGCCCCGGATCCAGCTGGGAGATCCCGGTTCCTCAAGTTTTAGGTTCAGTTCTAAACCCAGGATGTGCAGCTGGGCCTGACTTTGGGGCATCTCCTACTTACCACAAGCCAGGCTGGGGCAGGAGACAGAGGGAACCCAGAGGTTGGAGGAGCCGGTGTCGAAAACCACGGAGAAATCCTGCGGGGGGGTTCCGATGGAGATGGTCCCATAATATTCCACCTGTTGGGCAGCAGGGCCAGGGCTGGATTTCAAGGCATGAAACCAAACCTGGAGCTGAAGAACCTCGTGATCTCCCCCTTCACGGGGGCACCGTGCTTCCAGCAGAACTCCTGGAAGGACGTTCCTCCGTCCAGAGGCACCAGGAGCAAAGAGGGGGCGAAGGGTGGGAGCTTTGGGGCGAAAGGATTTGGGTTTGCACACCCCAAAACCCCCAATCCCTGGGGATTCGGGGGCTGTACTCACGTCCAGGGTGTTCAGCAGGGGCTCCGTGGCCGCTTGGGTTCCGTTGGGAAAAGCGTGTGGGAATTTGGTTCCAATGTCATAGTGGTGGCGCTGGAGGAACTGGGACAGGAGATCCTTCTCCCTGAGGATCTGCCGCAGCTTCTTCCCCCTTTCCAAGGGCAGCCTGGGACAGGGAAGGGAGGGAGGGAAGGGAAGGGAAGGGA
>WEKX01023841.1:12669-27306 GCA_013390025.1 Pitta sordida
ATGCTGTTTGTCCCAGGACTTCTCTTCATTTACTGTGTAAAATTGTTTTTCAGTGGAGTAACATTTTGGTAGAGGGGCTGTAAAGATGCATCTTTGTCATCCTAAGAAGTTGTATTCATGTCCCTGTTGATTCCTGCTTTCTCCAAGCTCTGCCCCTGCTATCTGTTTTTCTACATATGAATTATGTGAATTTTTTAGAACTTCTGTAGTATGTTTGTAATCTATTTGAAAACTACTTACTTTCTTCACCTTTTTCCTCCAGGTCCAGTTTATTCTGATTACAGTCCATATAGGACAAATCTACATCATGGATGATTGTCCATACCAGTATCCAATTTTCATGTTTATTATCTGGCTCTATGGCTCCATGTTTTTAGTCTTGTTTCTCCACTTCTGGTACCACGCTTACACTAAGGGACAAAGACTACCAAAGACGGCAAGAAATGGGATCAACAAAGATCAGTGAAAGAAATTCTTGTCTCTAAACCCAAAAAGTATATATGTCAAAGGGGAAACTTGCACTACTTGACAATCAAGGTATTTAGGAGTGCACAGTGCATGGTGTATATTTTGTATGTTTTCTTCCAAAAGAGAATTTGTATTTTTACCATAAGTTATTTGGGATTCAGAATACTGGGGGGAGGATGACACTGTGGATCTCTGATTTAAAAAAAAAAAAAAGGTAGATGATCTCTATCTAGAAAATGCATGAAAATAAAGATAATAATTAGGAAAATTAAAATGTGCATGAAAAGTACTGAGTACTTTGAACACTGAGGGGGATAAAAATTACCTTAAATGTTGTAAGTTGCTGAGACTGTCAGCTGCATTAAAAGAATCTTCAGTAAGTACTGTTTAGAGAATCTAGAGCTTATTAATACAGCCAATACACAAACATTGTTATATCTGTTCATAAACTATTACTTTAAAGGAAGGATTGTATGTTGATCTGTCAAGGCATGGTGTTTCATTTGAAGATGATTGATTTTTGGATATATTGCCTTTTACTAAAAGAACTTAATTCATTTCATGTTCTACTCAGTTGGACATTATCGTAAATGTTGGAAAGCTACTAATATGGGGATTATTTCAACTGTCTTGTAGCGGTCTTGTAGTTACCAAAACATCTTACTGATTTGTTCACTGTAGTAGCCTAATACACTTATTATTCAAAGTATCTATGGATATATTTTATATTGGTAGCACATGCTGTTTGGGGGGGTTGGGCGAGAGGAGTTATTGAATCTTGTAATTCAATAGATAAAATATTAGTATTCAAATAAAATTTTAAAAAATCTGACTGAAGTTTAAATGTCACCTAGCATGATTATACTTTGCTCTACTTTCTTTCACTTGCATTATCTACTGAAATACATGCCTATAAAGAGTTTGTGGGGTTTTTTATTATTATTATAGTTGTTTGGTTTTAGCAATGCAAGGTTAAAATTATTCCATTTATAGCACCAGTTACTTTGTCCAGACGCCGTCAAAAAGATACGTGCTATTCTGTGAGCTTCTGAGAGTGGGGCTGACAGGGGTGACTGGGATTGGCTTCAGTCTGCGTGGAACTAACCAGAATGTTGTTTTCCATGGCTAGACAAATTGTTAGGGTCACATATGTGTAGAAATTAAAGGAACTAGCTACCTATATGCAAGTTGCACTTGTACTGCATGAGTTTATTAAGGAGCTGATGCACACAACAGACCTGCAAATGAGGAGTTGAAGGTGTTTAATTTAATGTTACCTTTAAAAGTACTGTTTTCTATTATGTTTAACACTGTAGGAAAAAAGCTTGCAATATTTGCCTTGTGCTTGATCTATGCTGTGGGATTTTCAAATACCCAAAGCTTTGGGGCAGATTTTACCATCCTCCCTGCTGTACAATTCCAATAGACTCACTTTTGTTACCTGAAACCTTTTATTTTATTGACTTTTATTGTGAATTGTAAATGCAAAAATAATTTAAACCTTACCTTAGACATAAGTTGCAAATGTTTTTCTTTGAGATTAAATTGAGTCTTTTTTATAAAGAAATTAAAGAAATATATTTTATATTTCCACTACATATTTAATCTCTGTAGCTGTCAGTTCTCATGACAGTTTAAAAGGAGATCACAGAGAGTATTTGAGTAACTTGAGATCTACATTGTGACCTCAGGATTTTAGATGCTTGATCCTAGAGTCATCAGGGCTGGGTTCTCAGCTCCCCGGCAGTGCATGTAGGGAGATGCCTTATCACAGAATTCCAGGAAGCTGGGATGCTCATCAGTGACCAGACACGGTCCCATTTCAGTGGGAAATGCAATCCATCAGTAACTCAAAGTTTCAAATCCAGTCAGCCTCCAGCTCCTGTGAATGTCCTTAGCTTCCAAAGTTATCTTCCAAAGGTCAGCTTTTAAGGACGGAGACCTATTGCTGTTTTTCAAATAGCAGGAAGAGGTTTGCCAGATTTATATTTAAATCTGCTTTGGCGGGGGGGAGGGGGGGGGGGTTGTTGTGTTTTTTTTCCTTTGTTTTTGGGGTTGTTTTGTTTGATATATATCTAAGAACTGATGAAGGAATTGGGACAATTTGGTTCTTTTAGGCCTTCTTGAATCTGAATGTTCAAATGTGTTTGGGAAATGCAGTCCTTTGGAGGGAAAGGCTGTAACAGCTAGTCTGTGTAGTGCAAACTGGATGATACCACCCTCTGCTTCTTGTGCAGGGAAGTAGGCATCACACTCTGGTCTTACAGATAATTCCTGTGCTGATAGGTGGAGACTAACAACTTTGCAATCCTATCTCCTTCCCTGCCCCATAATATGGATGGAGGAAGGAATGCATCCTGCAGCTAGGCGTTAGGCGACAGGTACATGGTTTTTGTTTGAGACCTAGATCTGCAACTAATTCTTCAAAATCACTCAAGCTTAAGTAGGATCTGAGAGTACACAATTTCCCATGGTAAGCTTCAGAAGAATCTCTTGGAGCGTGGGTTGGATAGGAGCATCCTGTGTTGGATTAGGAATCAGGGGGATCGACAAGCCCAGAGAGTGTGGGTAAATGGTGGCACATCCAGCTGGCGGCTGGTCACAAGTGGAGTCCCACAGGAATCACTGTTAGGCCTGGTACTGTTTAATATCTTTATTGATGACATGGGCAGGGGAATTGAGTCCACCATTAGCCAGTTTGCAGATGATACCAAGCTGGGGGCAAATATTAATATAAGCCAGCAGTGTGCTCAGCTGGCTAAGAAGGCCAATGGCATCCTGGCCTGTATCAGGAACAGTGTGGTCAGTACAACTAGGGAGGTTGTCCTTCCCCTGTACTCTGCACTAGTCAGACCACATGTTGAGTACTGTGTCCAGTTCTGGGCTCCCCAGTTTAAGAAGGATGTTGAACTGCTTGAGAGGGTCCAGAGAAGGGTGATAAGGATGGTGAAAGGACTGGAGAACAAGCCTTGTGGGGAGTGACTGTGGGAACTGGGACTGTTCAGCCTGGAGATGAGGAGGCTCAGATGTGACCTCATTGCTGTTTACAACTACCTGAGGGGTGGTTGTAGTTGGTAAATCTCCTCTCAGGCTGCCAGCCACCAGAACAAGAGGACATGGTCTTATGCTGTGCCAGAGAAGTTTAAGACTGGATGTTAGGAAGAGGTTTTTCACAGAGAGAGTGATCCCTCATTGGAATGGTCTGCCCAAGGAGGAGGTGGAGTCACCATCCCTGGAGGTATTTCAAGAAAAGACTGGATGAGGAACTCAGTGACGTGGTCTAAAGGATGGGATGGGGAGATAGGTTAAAAACAAAAGATGACCCCGAGATTAGCTCAGATAGTTAAAGCATGGTGCTCATAATACCAAGGTTATGGGTTCAGTCCCGGTATTGGCATTCACATAAGAGCTGGACTCGAAGACCCGTTTGAGTCTCTTCCAACTCAGAGTATTCTGTGATTCTGTGGTATTCAGGTCGAACTTCCTGTGCATCAGTTTCTGCCCGTTGCCTCTTAGTCCTATTGCTCGGGACCACCCTCCTCCCCTTCAGGTACTTTCACACACAGATGCGGTCCCGACTCGCCACCTATGCCCGGTTTCAAAGCCGAGCTCAAGCGGCGCAGACCGCTCGACAGGGGGCGCTCCCGCATCCCAGGACCGCCAATCAGGGGCAGTGCTGGCCCATCACGTGAGGTCGCCGCCATCCAATGGGCGAGGGCGGCGCTGCTCGGGCGCAGATTCAAACGCTACGCGGAAACGGTGCGGCCGCGCCCATGGAGCCGCGGCTGGTGGGGCCTGGTCCGTACCGCGCCACCCGCCTCGTGAGTGCCCGCTCTGCCCTCCCCTCCGCTGCCCCGCTCTGCCCTCCCCCCCCCCGCTGCCTCGCGGCATTTCGGTCTCCGGCCACCCGGATCTCAGGCAGTGCTCCCGGAGGGGTCTGTGCCCGGTGCGTCAGGCCAGGCCTTTTGTCCTGGTAATATCCTGAGGGAGGCTGGGACCGTGTCCTTAGTGCCGCGGTTGGTGTGAGGCTCTGAATATTTCACCTTCCTAGACCTGGTGTTTCTTCTCAGGCCTCGACAATTTAACTCCTGTGTCCTCGCAAAGGCGGATGATAAAAACAAAGTGTGTAGTTCTGCTTTCAGAGCTGCCTGCGTTCAGACGGCGCTCTTAGAACTAAAACGCTCTTGAGGGAAGAGCTCCCGTAAGGATTTGCTTTGTTTTTCCGCAGTGGAACGAGATAATAGAGCTCTTCCGTGCTGGAATGCCCCTGCGGAAGCATCGCTGTCGTTTCAGAAGCTACGAGCGCTGCTTCAAAGCCTCGGAGGCAGTGGACTGTTTGCATGAACTCCTTGGCGCTAATCAAAACTTTGGCCCAGAAGTGACCCGCGGCCAAACGGTTAAGCTGCTTAAAAAATTCCTGAAAAATCATGTTATCGAAGATATTAAAGGAAGGTGGGGCAAAGAGGACTTTCAAGATGATGGCCATTTGTATCGGTAAGCATGTCTGTAGTGAGTGAAAAGTATTGGTTTTGGGGAAGGATGAAATAACTCTTGTTCTTGTCTTACAAGTATGTGTTTTTATAGAATACCACTGAAAAGATGTTGATGTTTTCCCCCCACCCTTGTTTTTAAACCCTTTATTTTCCGTAGTAACGGAAAACCGTCGTGATTTCACGTTTGGCTTCAGTTTTCTTGTCTGTTTTTAAATATTTTTGAAGGTCACTTCAATTAAATTTTGTAAATACTAATGGAAGCTTTTACAGCTTTCACAGGTTAGCAAGTTCTGATTGCTGTCGGTAGACATTAGGTTAGTTGGTGTTGGAAGAGTGCGTATCCAGGCAACACATGTGCAAGTGAGAATGCCATTGTTCTTCCAGCTCCAGTTGTCCTCCCTCTCCTCCAACCCTCTGATTGTTTTGATTGCTCTTTCTACTCCTTCTGAGAGAAAGGCCTTCTCAATCTTAGTTTAAGGGTGTAACCTTTTTATGTTCCTTGGCTTATAGATTGAAATTGGTCATTCTCAAGGGTTGTTGCTTACTTATCCTTCTTTAGCTTCTCAACTGGTGGCTTGTTAACAGAGGAAAAGAATTTTCTTTGTATTAGTAGCCTAGCATTACTGGAGTGGGTTACTTGGCCTCTTGTGACCTCAGTTAAGGTTTGGGTGTCCAAAAGTTGCAGGTTATGAATTTGTACCATTTCATAGTGTCCTGCAGTGCAAAAGTAGTGTAAAAATGACCATTACCTTATGTATGAATTTGCAACTTTTATCATGGTGTCTTCTTTCAAGGAAATGGGAAAACAGGTTAGTAGTAAGGCTCTTCTTCAACTTCTTAGAACTTCTCTTACGAATTTTTAGGTAATTTTCTTATGAAGTTTTGGGTAATTTTTCTTATGAATTCTTAGGTAATGTTTTCTTAATGTCCTCTTTGGAAAAATAGATATACAAAATTCTTACTTGCCATGTATGGAGTCTATTTTCCGTTTTGCTCTATTGCTCTAGTTTGTGTGTAGACTGAACCTAGAATTTTTGCTGTCTGGTCTGTACACCTATGCTATAAGTGCAGTTATTCATTGCTCTTCTACTTTTATTATATTGGAACACTTAAAAGTAAGAAATATGTGTGATGTGGGGTTTTTTTCCGTGGTTGTAGACAAACTTGAGTCAAGATACTTTCTTCTGAAAGTGCTGTGGTTCATATTAGGCTTGCTTCACTGCAGTTCAGTTATTTGCAGCCAGATTGGATCAGATTTGTGTTTAATTTCAGTAACAATTCAGCGCCAATCCAGCTTTTTCTTTATGATACAACATGGAATCTCCTAGTAAAAGTTGGTAGCTAGTCTTTAGCTTGCTTTCTGAAGCACATGACATGCAATGTTACAGCTTTCCTAACAAATAAGTTAAGTATTCAACCAATTTCAATCAACTTTAATGAAAGGAATTTTAAATAATGTTCTCTCCAAATTTAACTCCATAAAGGGAAATTCCATGTAACAATTAATCAAGGGAAATGTTAAGTTTTTTAACTTGTAATTTTTGAACTTTCAAGTATGAAGGGCACAGTATATCAAACTACTTGTATCTGGGGAGACCTTGAGAATCTGGCCAGAGAAAATCCATTGCTAAGTATCTCAAAACAATATAGGCTCTGCAGTCTGTGAACTGAACATGACCAAAGGTTGGGAAAGGATGCTGAGGAAGTATTGTGTGCTTGTCCTGTTCCTAAATTCTTCTCTGGCAATCTGCTTATGGCTGCTATGGAAGGGCAGGACATAGTGACAGTTCATCTAGTTATTGACCAGTTCAGATTGCAAAACAGGCATGAAAGACAAGAAAAACTGCAGAGTGGTGTGGACTGGGCTTTTTACCTGTTAAGACAGAGTCAGAAAAGCATTTAGGTTCTACTAGAGCACATGATGCTATGTGAGTTGTTGGTTGGATGCTTTCCTACTTTCCTATCCCAGTCCTGATATGTCTATTCTAAATGAGAGCACTATCTGCAAGGGTTTTTTCCACTGCCATGTCCTTTTTTTTCTGGGGATTTACTCTTGTCAAAAGATTTAAGATGGGTTTTAGTAACTGTTGATATTATGGTGTGTCTCTTTGGTTTGGTTTGGCCAGCTGTGGGATTTTTTTTCATTTGTTTGACATTAGCATCATGACACACTCATGTAGTTCTTTTATTAATTTGTATTGTCAGTCATGACCTTTCTGAGCTACAGACTCTGAAGTTGGGTGAGATATTTTTGTTCTTTACATTTTCCATGTGCTCTGCCTAATGCCCTGCTATTGGACATGAGAGATCTTTTGCTATACATTTTGTTTTGGTATTCTTTCCCCATCTCCCATTGAAAAGCTAAGTGACAAATTAAGATTTTTTTTAAAATAAAACTACATACCTTTCATACATCTTGAACTGGAGCCAACTCTTTCCCCATTGGTGCATAAATAAGCTATCTATGTTGCTCGCGGCTTTAAGTATCAAAACATACTTTTCTCCTAATTGTGGAGATAACTATTGGTTTTCGAGCCTATTTTGTTCATGTGTTTCGTGTCCTGGCAGCCCCCTCTGGTGGATTTTCCTAGTGTTATGCTGAAAGTAAGTTGTTGGGTTTTTTTTTCCTCCTCACTGTGCTGATAGAACAAGATAATTCCACTGATGGTGCTTAAACTGGAAATATTGACATTCATTGTACCTTTTCTATAAATTCATGTGTTTAGTATACTGTCACTGTACTCTGTGGTGCATAGTTGTTGTTCATTAACTTCATATGTAAGTGGAGCTGCCTGCTCATGTTCACTCCATGGAGCATGCAAAAGAGATGTTGCCAAATGTTGATTTGCCTGAGAGTATTTGACAAGTATAAGATGTGAAGGTGAGATCTAACATGACTTCTAAAACTAGCAAAGACTATCTGTTTCAGTGTCCTGATTTACCAGCTTAGTCAAAACCATCATGTGTTTGACTTGTGGCGTAGCACTACTGGATGAGCAAAACTGCAATACAAAACTAAATTGAAAGCTAACTAACTGCATGAGAGGATGGAGAAATTTGAGGATTTCCTGAGTATGTCTTTCTGGTAGGGATACAGTTATACCCCATCCTTCGCGAGGAATGTGTCAGGCCATGGGCCTCATGAAAAGCTAAACTCGCAAAGAAATGCAGGTTGTTAATATGCATGCAGGCCATGCCCATTGCCCCACCCCTCAGAACTCCGGAGCACTGCGGGCACTTTTCTGCTTCTCCCCTCGGGCTCTCTGAGCATGGGGGAGCAAAGGGAACTGTTTCTGAGCACCCTCTGCCTCAGGAGACCCCCTGCCTGAATCTGTGGGCCCCTCCGGGCTGCCATGACCGCGTGCCCACAGCCCAAACCCCGCACCGCTGATCCCTCCCCTCAACCCCGGCACTTGCGCCTGGGTGTCCCAGCCCCCATGGGGGCTGCCGGTGCATGCACAAGCACCGGGGTCAGGGTGGGGGGGAAGTGGCGCAGGCTTTGGGCTGTGGGAGCATGGTGGCAGCAGCCTGGAGAAGCCCACAGGGTAGGAGGGTCTCGTTGGTATCAGAGTTTCTTTCCCTTTAACATCTACTGGTGCTGGGAGAGGCGCAGCACTTGCCCAACCTTGCTTGCCTCGCTTTCTTGGGGTAGTTTCCCAGGTCAGGGACGGGGGCACGGTGCCGCCATTGCGAGTCCCCTCCCCACAGGGTGGGGTGAGTCCCGCCCCATAGGCACCAAGGCACCGCCCCTCAGCAGAGCAGAGGCACTGCGCATGTGTCGGCCGGCTAAACTCGCAAATGGTTGAATCAAAACTGCAAGAAAATGGCCTCGCAAATGGGCGGGGATTCACTGCACATATGGGTGCTTTCCAGCACTGTGTAAGCTCCTGTTGCAAAGTTACAGATGTTACTGTTTTTTACGTTCTGATTAAAGGAGTGAGTGAGGCTTAAGCTGTTTCTTGAAGCATCAGGAATCCCGGTATCTACTGCCTAGGAGAGAAAGTAAACAAGATGGGTCTGAACACATTACCATCTAACTGATTTATCTTCCTGATGGGCTGTCATTAACTCCTTTGTGCATGCTCTGACCTAGGTTTAGGAGTAATTTAATTCTGGTCAAGCTGGAGAGTTTGTTTTTCTTGTTTTCTACAAGGGCTGGTTTAGGGCTTATTTCTGTTAATTTCTTCAAACCACTTCTTGAAATGCCTTAAAAAGTGAATTACATAGTTAACCTGCACAACCAGATGGAAAAAGACTCCAGAAAAGAACTGCAGGACAAGATCTTCGTATAGGAAGTGCGTAGACACAGAAGAACATGGTGATGTGGATACAACGTTATGTGGACACTTGCATGCACTCTAATTAAATCCGAGTTTTAGTCATGTGATTTAGATATGTAACTTTGGTTTAGGGTATGCATCCTAACAATGCACTTGACATGGGGCAAAACTTACCCATAGCTTTTTCATCAGAATCAATGTCTTCTAGTGAAGACCTGAGCCAGCTCTCTATGCATGGGCTGCTGGTGCTACATGAGGTGCAGTGAGTTGTCAGATATTCACCCAAGGTACAAAGAACCTGAACTGTTCAGAAGGAGCAGCTGGCAGCCAAACAAGACACTTCATGATGCTTTAGATATCACTTAATGCCAGTCTACAGGCAGCACAATATCCAAGGCAATTGTTGTACTTTTGCATGTGAAGGCCTACTACAGTTTTGCATTGGTATGAATTGATATGGATTAGGTTGGTGTTCAGAGGCTTTAAAAATGTTCTCTAATTATAGATTTCCTCCTTCTTCACCACTGAAGTCATACCCAAAGAAACCTTCATGTGGAAAGGAAGTAATTAAATTTCCAGACTGGAATGAACCAAAGGCTGGCACTTCTCAAGAACACATCCCAGTGAAATCCATCACAATGGTAACACTCAGTTTTCAATTCTCCAGACATGAGCGTATTTGGAAAATGAAATGGAACTAATGACTTTTGTTGTGGCACAGAAAATTTGACTATCAAATTAAGTGCTCAATACTTCTAAAATTATGTGAAATAAAGTTGGTTTTAGAATTTGCATGAGAAATAGGCTTTTAATGTTCTTTTTGTTACAGATTATAGGGTCGTGAGCAACCCAAGTTCAGCATGGGTTTATTTTCCTATATGCTTGCATTCCGCATTGCTTAGATTCCAATAGGGCATTTGTTATATTAATATTGTATTTATAATTATTATTATATACATATTATACATGTGTATATTTTTATTATACTTATTATATTAGTATAAATAACAAATTACACTGTAACTCTTATTCAGACATTTCAGATATCAGAATATATGCAGTGCTATCCTCTTCCTATCTTCTATGAGGTTGTTAGTGTGTCTTATTTCCTTTTTTCATAAGGAATATGTTGTGACTAAGGTAAAGCATACTGATATTATGGGCATCCTTTGTAAGCTTGGAAAGTCATCCTATCCCTTACTTACCTGGGTTGATCCAGACTTTGTAAAGTTATTAAAAAAGTATGGCTGGCCCTTTTCCACTTCGCCCACCCCATATTGCGGCTTCACATCTTAATGGCATGATTTTTGAGCGATGAAGTAGGCCACTTTTCGCAACTGCGCCTGCGTGACCTTGCATGCGTGAATATTCAATTAAGCAGCATGAATATGGAACTCAACCCACACAACCACCCGGGTGGCTGTGTTCCTGGGCGAGGCAGGCACAGTGGCAGCGGCTCCCCGGCTCCCGGGTGGGGTGAATACTGTGGTGATGGCTCCACTCCAGGCACAGCCAGGTTCCTGTCCCACTCCAAGGAAGGAGGCTTCATGCAGTTATGAAAGATTTAAACATTCAGGGATTTTTCCTGGCTTGGGGTGCCTGTGGGCACTGGGAAACACTGACACAAACACCGATACACAGCAGGGCAGTGCCAAAATAGTGCCAAGGGGCATTTAACGGTGCAGGGGGAGGGGGGACACCTGACTGTATTAATTTTATTAGTAAACTGAAATTATATAAACTCTTGCCACGTGTATATGGTAAAAGCCTAGGCTTCTGGAGTTATGTATATTCTTAGCTCTTCCTCCAGTGTATCTTGTTGGTGTGTGTTCTTATATTTTGTAAACTCCTAGGACTTGACAGACTAGAGAGAGATGAGCAGATTCTAATGGTATGAGATTTAACAAGTCCAGGTGCTGGGTTCTTCACTTTGGACACAACGTGTGTCCAAATCCCATGCATTGCTATCAGCTGGGGNCCCTGGAGGTGTTTAAGGAAAGACTTGAGGAGGAACTCAGTGGCATGGTCTAAAGGATGGGATGGGGAGTTGGTTAAAAACAAAAGATATGACCCTGAGATTACCTCAGATGTGCGGAACTTGATGCTTATGGCACCGGGGTTATGGGTTCCATCTCTGTATGGGCATTCACTTTCTAGCTGGACTTGATGATCCTTGTGGGTCCCTTCCAACTCACAATGTCTGTGACTTTGTGACTTCTTTGGTATTTTTTCTCTTTTTATTACTGCCTTTCAGGGCAGGACTGTGGCCTTGGATTTCTTGATGATCTATAGTCTGTTTGGAAAAGTAGAAGTAGTAGCGTCTAGTAGTTGATGTCCATTTTGCTAGACATCTAAAGTTTCCAAATTAATGCTTATTCCGTATTTGCAATCCAATTCATTGTGTGCAAACCTAGTGCTCTTTGCATGTACAGCAGGCTTTTGGAGAGGTCCTTAGAACAGCAGTAGGTAGAAGATTAAGACAGAAGATCGATTAAGATAGAAGGAGAGTGCCAAAGGCTAGGCAAGAGAATATTCTAGTTACTGAGCAAGTATCTGCGCAAGTTTTAACATATTACAGCCTCTAGCTGTCTGTTCTCGATTTCCATCCAAACTGATAAGAGTTAGGAAAATACTTTCTCTATGCATCTGATTCAAATGCAACAGCATACAGTCTGGCATAACTCAAAATCAATTTGAATTAATACAATGGACTGTAAGTTGAAATAACTGAGCCAAAGCTGTAAGTTTTGGCTCACTTATGAGGTGTAGCTTCCACTGGAATGGTGAAGTGAACAGGGAGATGAAAATCGTGGCACTTGAATTGCTCCAGCATCGATTTGTGTGCATTGGTGAGCATGGGTCTGTCTTATGGAAGACCAGAGTTAATTTCAGAGAGTACTCTTTGTTTCAAACTAGCTCTAGTCTAGTATCATGGAATGACAGATGATTAGTGCTTGGAGTAATTAAGGGCATTACTGAAGTGCATTTTGTGGTTTGATTATGATCTAAATGAATACTTTTAATGTGCTTTAGCTGTGCTCTGTGAAATAAATCAAAGAACTGGGAATGTTTAGTTTTGCCTTGAAAAGTATGTTGCTAATACAAATTGCATTGTGTGTCTACCCTCTGACACCTTAATGACACTCTTCAAGCATCAAGCTTGATTGTGAAGGTCGGGTAAAGGATAGTAGTCTCCTACATTCTCAGCTTTACTTTATTCTGTTGTAATGGTAGACTGATGAGTATCTTCAGATACAGCTGTTTGCATTTAGTTTCTTCATGTATAGAAGCTGCCAATGAACTTAATGTTTAGCTGTGGTGAGTGTATGCTGAACAAGGAGGAATTGTTTCTTGTCTCATCTAATACTTTTCCAAGAACTTTTTCATAAGCAGATGTTTAATCTTAAAATAATAGAAGAACTGATTTTAATCACAAAGAGGACCTGAAAACAGGATTAAAGACCATTGACTTCTGAACTTCAGTGGTTATTCTGACACACATAACTTTTCAGCTTTGGACAAGTTACGGAATTGCAAAAAGATGTATCTGTGACGGAGAAAAATGTTTTGCATTCATTTGCATCCTGTAGACTTTACTAGAATTTAGAAACACTTGAAATGCTGTACTATAACTGTATTTTACTTTTTAATACCCGAAAAGCTACCAGTTAATATGGAGAGTTATTTGTAATTTCAGAACTCTGAGATGTGGTTCAAGAGACACAGTATTGCTATAGGGGAAGTACCGGCATGCAAGCATGTGTTCCACAGAGAGCTAACACAAAATATGGAAGAGATATGGAAATCCATGGCTTTGTCACGGTGAGTATACTTGTAAGTCATTTGCTCACAAGTTATAATAACACTGTGTAATAGGTAAGTTTTGTCTGTCTTCTCTGATATTGCGTGTAATTTCACCCACTCACGTTTCTTTGCTGCCTTCAAAGCCAGTGTCTGGACTAATTCTACTGCTTGCTATTTCGCGCAAAATTTCATCAAATTAAGACTAAAAAAACCCTCTTTTTGTTCTTAGTACCTCTGGACTTTTTAATGTTGTGTTATACAAGTCTTTTTGTTGTGTCGGCTTTATCTTGTTTAATCACTTTTTTTCTCAGTCTTCCTCTTTTTGTTCTTACTATGAAATAGAAGCTCTTACTGCAACATGGAAACATTTCAATGCCAAGTACAATAGTTGGTGTGAGATAAATGGAGTAGCTAATTGTGTGCTGAAGTCTTTGAGAGTCAGATACTCTTTACTATATTCAAAAGAAATATGCTATGCAAAGTTAGTCATTGATTTAGACAATTTATGCAGAGGTTAAAAAGAAAATAAAAATAATACTACAGCACAGTTGAGGCATTTTTAATACTGACTTCAGTGTAAGCCTAGCACGTTATCTGCATGTAATGAACTCAATGTTGAGGCCAGCAGCTTTGGTGACAGCACAATTGGCAGCATGTGCTTTAATGCATGTACGCTGCCAGTTTTCCTCAACCAAGCAAATTGCAGGGAAGCGGGGAGACCCTCTGATCTCTGCCTGCAGCTAACATAGTAGTGAATAATGGGACCTGGGCAGCAGGGAGAGGGACAATGAGGAGAGGTTAAGCCCCTCTTTCACATAGAGGCACCTATGGAGTGTTAGCACAGCAGTTTGTATGGAAGGGTGCTGAAACCCTGTCAGCTTGTCAGTATTGACCTGGCAGAAAGCCATGGCCTGTAAGTCAGATGATGGACCCCAGGACCCACAGAGCTCTGTGTTGGAATACTATGAATGGAGGAAAGAGGAAATTCACATCTGACACTGAACTTGTTTGAAACTCTCTGCTCCAGCTGGATGTGTTTAAATCTATGCAGACCAATGGGGTTCATCCCAAGGTACTGAATGAGCTGGATGCTGTCATTGCAGGATCCCTCTCTGGGGCTCGGGTATGGGATGTTGCTGAGAGGCTGCCAAATCTAATTCAGCCCTCAGACTATTACCCCCTGCTGGTAGTGCAGGCTGGTTGTGATCAATGAGAGGGGAACTAGGGAGATCAGGGAGGGGTTTAAGGAGCTTGGTAATTTGATCAGTGGGACAGGAGCACAGGTAGTCTTTTGCTCTGTCCCTGTAATGGCAGGATTGGATCCTGGAAGCAGCAGGATGATTCTTGCTCTTAATAAATGGCTCAAGGGCTGGTGCCAGCAGAAAAACATTGGGTTCTATGACTGTCGTGGTTTGACCCTGGCTGGATGCCAGAGACCCACCCCAACTTCTCCTGAAGGAGAGAAACTGGAGAATAAACCTGGTTACAGGCAAAAACAAGGCAAAACTATAAGTAAAGAAAATAAAGGGTTTATTTTCTAACTAACAAGCTCAGAACTGCAAGGGAAGCATCATTTAGAAGGCAACCTTTCT
>WEKX01023842.1:0-20906 GCA_013390025.1 Pitta sordida
ATTCTGTGATTCTGTGAAAATAAACATGTTGAGGAGTGAATGTATAGAGAGAGTAATATTCTTTAGGCAATGAAATATAACTCTTAAAGGCATATCTTTTATAAATTAAGATTATGATAGATCTTTTACCATCAGGCTAATTACGTCAGGGTAATTAATAATAATAATTTTGTGAACCTCAGAGTTCACAAAACTCAACCCGTTTCTAAGAAACGGTTTCTGTCTCAATCTTTCCTATGCACCTTTGTAATGCCTTATTCACTTCTACTGTGAAGTTTTCATGCAGTTTTCATTCAAGTATATCTTAAACTTAAAAGTCAGTTTGGAAGGTTTACTGTGATGGTATCTCCAAGCTCGTCATATTAATTTCAGGAATATACAGGAAATAACACCTATTAAAAAATATTTGCTGTTTGTTTATAGCTTTTCCTAGCCTGAAAAACAACTTTATAAGAATTTCCCCCTGTTCCCCCTTTTTTTTCTCTTCACATTCAGGTGCAGTCACATTTCTGAGTATAATTCAATAGATCATTAGGTGAGACTTTCAGTACTGAGAGCCAATTCCTGAGGGGAGCAAGCCGCTGGTGTTTCTCTCATTTTTCCTGTTATCTCCTTCAATGTTAGTGACCTTTGCTATTTTGACAAGTGCACAAGCATAGCCTTGTAACCCAGGGAATATTGAGGTACAGTTGTAACAGGCTTACAGGATTTGTGTTAAGCTAACAACATAGGCTTCAAATGCACCAGGACTGGTCTCCACCAGCTTGGAGCTGTGTTTTAGCCTGTAATAGCAATGGTCTAATGACAAGTGATTATAGCAGTTTTGACTTTAGCATTTGCTTACTTTGATATAGTTTGTGGTGTAGTGCCTTCTTATGTATCTTTTGTAATGAAGAGAATAATAGCAAGTACGTCCTCTGTGTAAAGAGAACTATCTATAGTCCTAGACAACAATATAGTATTAGCAAGTACAGGCATGGAGTGATTGCAGAAACCTCAAAAGTACAGGCACCAATTAATATTGGAGACACCAGGACCTCATCAGTGGATATTACTATTCATCAAGGAGATGCATCGTTAAGAGTTGTGTAAAACCAGTTTAAAGGTGAGAAAGATTTTTTTTAAAATCTAAAGCACACAAGACTCCAGATAGCTAAAATACACCCTACATAGTAAATTCACGTATGACATGTGCTTTCAACCTAAAAAATAGCATGTTAGCAAGCATATGAAAGTGACTCCAAGCAATGCTAAAACAAGGAAGAAAATGCCATCTACATAGTGCTCCTCTGTGGAACAAACTTGAGATTTTCATACACAGTATCACAGTATAGATAAGGCTGGAAAGGACCTTGAAGCTCATCTAGTCCAACCTATAATCCATCTACATCTAGATCATATCACTCCACACCTCATCCATACCTTATTACATATATTCTCTTCCCAGACCATCAACATTATGACCCCAAAAGACTGGAGTATTGAAACTACACAGGGATTTAATACCTTTTTGTGTACTTTGAAACATCTTCTAGATTGAAATTAAAATGAACTCATTCCAATAAATATTTTCATTTCTCAGACAAATTTTTCTTGATGTTTGAAGATTTCCATTTACCATTCTGCCAATGTTTGGGGTTTTTTTTCTGAGTTAAAAGACCTGATTTTTCAGTGTATTTTGCTTAGAAAACTGTCACTCTATCTTGAAAAACAAATCAGATTTTTAGAAAACTTCCTTCATACCATCCATCAACTTTTTTCTTCTGTGATTTAATACTGGTTAAGACTTGTCTGGAATTCCTGCAATTGCTAAAAATAATTTACTACATAAAAAATGCTTTTTGTAGTTTTTTGTTTAGAATTTGGTATGTTTTGATATGATTTTCTATCACAATGGCTGTGTAAATTATTTTTTATGGGAGGTATTCAGACATGTGAGCAGTAGAGTAATTAAGGCATTTTAAGAGTTGCTATTCATAAAATATCTTACTGTATATCATGATACTATGTATATAACTATATGTAGTACATACTGCAGGAACTTAAATATTTTTTAAGAACAAAACAGTTTTTAGAATGTGTCCAGGCATTACCATTCCTGACCCTTCCCATTCCTATCAGATAACTATGCTCAGTGATGTAACAAGCACTTCTTTTCCAAAATTTACAAGATATAGAGCAGGCAAGAAAAACTTTTTATATAAACTTGGTATTTTTAATAGCTTGAAATCTCACACGTTTTCCAGTTTGTTGTACACATTCTTCTCCCAATGTTACATACCCGTTGGAGATAGTCCAGTCCACATATGTTCCATACTCTGTTCTCTGCATCTGCAAAAAGAAAAGTTGCAGGCTCTTGCTTTGATGATGATAGATTTTTTTCCCCTGGGACTCTAACCAATGACTAATGCATAATTTTACACTATTTTATAATTTTGAACTTCTTTTAATTCTAATCCCTTCAGACTCTCAAAATTTATCACTAATTCATATTCTGCTTTCTGGTATGTATCTAGTTTGTCTGTGTAATATTTGTGTCTTTTCACTTCTTTTCATCTTTCATCTTCTACAGAGGCCTTTAACAGTGAACCCTGTAAATTGCCCTTTACCTCTTGAAGTAACTTAAACTCACTGCAAACACTATTTTTCATTAAACCTTTTACTTGTGTAATCATACAAATAATGGCCTGTATTAAAAAACGAAGGCAAAATTAGGAGAAGCTAGGTGAAATAGTAAGTACCATATTGAAGTGATACATGTTTCTTAAATATGCTGTTTAGTGATGTCCCCTCCTGCTTTTGTTTGATCTGCTTATATCTACTGCTTTTTTCAACCCCACAATAGAATGGGTGTGCAGGCTTGTCATGGTTTAGTGCTCTCACATAGAGTCTCCAAACCACGTGCAGCTTGCTTACTTCCTTGCTTTCCCCTCTCCTTTCCCCTCCCTGCAGTGGGCTAGAGAGGACAACTGAAAGCACAAGAGGTAAAGATCGTGGCTTGAGATATGAACAATTTACTGGAAACAGCAGTAAGTTAAGAAAACAAATATTAAGAGCAACAGTACTAATGAGGGTACAAGAAAGGAATCATTCACATGCAAATTTGTCAACAATAGATAATACCACACTGCTTCTTCTACCACCCTTACTTGATAACTCTACCAAGAAGGGATGCATTCTTCTGAGAAGATACTCCCTTTTCCCTGGCCAGGCAATAACAGGAGGTGGCAGAGGACACCAAGTTTGGAGCACGTGTTGATGTGTTAGAGGATAGGAGGGCCCTGCAGAGGGACCTGGACAGACTGGAGAGATGGGCAGGATCCAATAGGATGAGTTTTAACAAGTCTAAATGTCTGGTTCTACATTTTGGTTATAACACCAAGCAGAACTATAGGCTGGGGATGTAGTGCTTAGAGAGTGGTCAGGCGGAAAGAGACTTGGGAATTTTAGTGGACAGCAAACCTAACATGAGCCAGCAGTGTTCCCGCATAACCAAGAGGGCCAGTGACATCCTGGCCTGCATCAAGAAGGGAGTGGCTAGTGGGTCAGGAGAGGTTATCCTTCCTCTGTACTCGGCACTGGTTAGACCACCACCCGGTTCTATGGTGTAATGATCATCACTCTGGACTTTGAATCCAGCAATCTGAGTTCAAATCTCGGTAGAACCTGCTTGGGAATTCCGATTTTGGTGGCCACTTTAGTACAGTGGTAAGTGTTCCCACCTGGCATGTGGGAGACCCGGGTTTGATTCCCGCCAGGGAGACAGTGTTAAGAGTTGGACTTGATGATCCTTGTGNTCGACCTCATCACTGCCTATAACTATCTAAAAGGATGTTGTAGTCAGGTGGGAGCTGGTCTTTTCTCCCTGGCCTCTGGAGACAGGACAAGAGGTCGTAGTCTTAAGCTTCAGCAGGGAAAGTTTAGACTTGATATTAGGAAAAGGTATTTCACTGGAAGAGTGATCCAGTTTTGGAACGGGTTGCCCACAGAGTTGTCGTCCTTGGAGGCTGGACCTTAAGTTGCCATCCTTGGAGGCTGGACGAGGTGTTGAATATTATGATCTAGATGTTAGATGTTAAGTTTAGTTTGATTATAGGTTGTACTAGATGATCTTCAAGGTCTTTTACAATCTTATCAATACTGTGATCCTGTGAACCTCTGAGTCCATGCCATGCCTCTCCTGGATACTACAAAAAATTAACTCTGTCCTGGCCAAAATCAGGACACAAGCTTAACTTGTGCAATATGACAGCAAGTTGCTTGTATGTATTGCATTCATTAATATGTATATTACTTTTCAGTGTGAATAAGGTGTTTTGACACTAGAATTATGGTTGTAACTCTTGACAAAAATGTTTGTACTTCATTTAGGTTTTTAAGAGTATCACTCTTAAAATTTTTGTAATTTATTATTATTCAATACTGGAAGAAATATACTTAGAATGGTAGGTATTATGCCAGGGTACATCCTATTTCAAAAATTCTTTTTCCTTCTTTCATTGTTATCACAGGAAAAAACAAGGAAAATGCAAGAATTCTAATTAGAGGGGAAAAAAAATCTACTTATCTCTTGAAGAATTAAGGGACTGGCAGACTGTTAAACCAGATGCACAGTCCTTTAAAAGTAAAGCAAGTTTTTATTATCAGTATTTTTCAAAAACAGCTGTAGTTCGGAAAAGTGTTATTTCCAACTAAGACTTGTGAAGGACATTGAAAGCTGCCTTTGCATATACTTTCTTTCAAGCAGAAGAAGCATTTTCTAAATAGCAGCAGTGTTTGAAATAAAGTTTTGTCAATAAAATAGTCTCTACTGAAAAATGGAAGAATTCATATCTATTGGAATAAATACTGTTAATATGTTTAGACTACTGAGTTCTACTGACTTGGAACATTTGCAATATGCTACTTTTATTTCTAAGATGTTTTCTTGAGCTAAGTGAACACAAGTCTGTTATCCAGAAAAGTTATCTTTTTTGCTGACTGGAAATGGAACCCTGGATATTTTTCTGAAGTTTGAATTTTTGCTTTTTACACTTTTGATTAATAAAAAATGTCAGTTGTAATAATGGACTGAGTAATATATTGAGAACAAATTAATTCAAGTGGGTATTTAATTTTGTAATAAAAATGGAAACTAATTAAAGAGATACAAATCATATTTAGCTATCAAGAAATAGCACCAAGGGAAAATTTTGGAATGTCAGTATAGTCTGTCAGTACTTTGGGAAGCTGGCATATATAGTTTTATTGCAAGTAGAGTGTTAATTATAGAATTTACAAAAATTTTTGAGAATAAGTAAAGAAAGGTTATGCAGCTGACATAATAAGCATTACTTTCTCATAACCATGTTTCCATATTATATATTGACTTCTGCTTCCTCATCAGGTTTGTTTAGGTGGAAGATATTCAGCAGATTTCTGCTTTGGTTGCAATGGAATTCCCAAATAGCTTAAGCTGATTAAATTCTCCGTAGCTTCTACTTTATATTTCCACCCTCTCTTACCTAATTAACTAATAGTTCTTTCTTTTCCTGCAGAGTTGTTATGAGGTTACTGCATAACAATATTAAAAGTACTCTGTGCTTGATGAGTCATTTTCATCAAATCCCATGAATGGCTTTAAGAACAGCAAACTCTTTTGAATTTAATGGAAAAATAATTGAAATTTTTACCATAAATAAGAATGTATTTTTTAAAGCTGTATTGACACTTATTAAGGAGTGCTTGTTGTTTTCTTAGTATGTAAACAGTCATATAAGCATCAGCATTAAGACATACTCTATCTCTATTTCAACTGAATCTTAGCATAACTTTGCTCTGATAGAATCATTCATCCTTCAAGGCAAGACTCAACATAAATATCCTTCCTTCCTTCCTTCCTTCCTTCCTTCCTTCNCTTCCCTCCCTCCTTCCCTCCCTTCCTTTTTCCTTTTGGTATTTGTTCCTCTAAAAGACACAGGAATCTAAACATTGTTCCAAGTTTCACAGAATTACATAGAGAATTTGGTAATGTGGCATACAGACACTGTTTTCTGAACTTTCAACAATAAAATATGTCAAATGACAAAGTTTTATCTTTCATTGGTGCTTTCTTTTTCTTTCCTTCAACATGCCTTTTTATGCCTTTCTTTCCTGGACTTTGCTCTGTTATGGACTTCTCTTCAAAACAGTCTCACTTTCTCAAGCATCTGTGTTTCTCAAGCATCTGTGTTTCTCAAGCATCTGTGTTTCTTTTGGAAAAACTGATATATTGTATGCTTTTAAATTACTGGTAATGCAGTGCTTTCTGGTTCATATGAATTTGTTACCAATTCAGATTATTTATTTTCCTTTTAAAACGTTTAAATGTTGCAGTGACTGTTATTGCCTACATGCAACTCATATTTTGTTCATTTGATTAAAACTGTTAAATTGATATAGTTTTCTCAATCTTTGCGATTTACTTACATTACTCCACCAATGGAAAATGTAATTTATTTCATTATATTGATTCCAGATGATTGCCAATGAAGTATATGTATCTTATACAATCTGTCATATTGCTGTAGTCAGCTGTATACATCTTCCTTTAAGGTATGGAATCTATGAAACACAACATCTGGAATCTTATGATCTACACATTACAGTATCATAGTATTACATTACATAGAGAGTTGAGAGTATTAAGTATATAGCCATAATTATTGGTTGTTATATCATGAATGCAACGTCACTTTCCTAACAGCAGTTAAGTTTCTATCAGGCAGTTCATATATCTGTAAGGACTATGGTCAGGTGTGACTTTCTGGAAGTAGATTTTGCAACAAAAATTATGATTTCCTGGCTTGAAATAATCTCAAAAGTTTTCTTTAAAAAAATTATACCTTTGTAAATGACAATCAAATTTTACTTAAAACTGACAAATACCAGAACCTACAAAAAAATAACACTTGTTTACATATGAAGAGATTACTGCAATCCACATATTTTTCTCATTCATAATTTTTCTCTATTCCCTGACAATACAATCAATGAAATTAAAATGTTACAGTTATCTCTGATACACAGAATTTCTTTTTTGAAAAGTCTACAGATATTCCTTGACTAAGGTTCAGCACCTTGCACTTGGTCTTGTTAAACCATGAGATTCCCACGGAGTCCATTTCTCAATCTTGTCCAGGTTCCTCTGAATGGCATCCCTGAATGTATCATCTGCACCATTCAGCTTGGTGTTATTAGCAAATTTGCTGAGGGTGCACTCGACCACTTTGTCTCTGTCATTAATGAACACATTAAGTAAGACTGGTCCCAGTATAGACCCCTGAGGGACACCACTCATCACTGATGGCTGTCGTGACTCACAGCCATTTACCACTACCCTCTGGATACAAATAGTCAACTAATTCCACATCCTCCTAACAATCCACTCCTCAAATCCATCTCTCCCCAGTTTAGAGAGAAGGATGCTATGGGGGATTGTGTTAAGGGCTTTATAAAAGTCCAGATAAATAATGCCTATAGCACTTCCTTTGTTCATTGATGTAGCCACTCCATCTTAGAAGGCCATTAGGTTGGTTAGGCAGAAGCTGTTGTGGCTGACTAGAATTGCCTCCCTTTCTTCCATATGCCTTACCATAGATTCTAGAAGGATCTGTTCCATGGTCTTCCTGGGCACAGAGGTGAGGCTGACAGGTTGGTAGGTCCTAGTAAAAATATTTTCTACCCATTTAAATGATGGGTACAATGCTTCCCTTCTTCCAGTCACTTGGGACTTCACCTGACTGCCATGACTTTTCAAATATCATGGAGAATGGTTCAGCAACTACACCTGCCAGTTCTCTCATGGATTCTGCAATGCATCTTATCATTTCCCATAGAGTTATGTCCATTCAGATTCCTCAGGTCATCATGAACATGATACAGTTATACTCCGTCCTTCGTGAGGAAACGGACAGGCAACGGCCCTCGCAAAACCCTAAACTCGCAAAGAAGTGCAGGTTGTTAATACACATGCAGGCCATGCCCCAACCCCTGGAACTCCGAACGGCTCCGAGCTCTTTTTTGTTTCTCCCCTTAGATTCTCTGAGCACGGGGCAGCAAAGGGAACCGATTCTGAGCCCCCTCTGACTCGGGAGACCCCTGACACCCCAAGAATCTGCGGGCCTCTCCAGGCCGCTGCGACTGTGTGCTTACAGTGCAAACCGCCTCGTTGCTGCCCCCTCCCCTGGCGCTCGTGCCCGAGCACCCCAGCCCAGCAGCATGGCCCTGTGCTGGCAGCCCACACTGGGACTCCCTCGCCCCGGCCNTACTTACAGCAGGAAGCGCTTTTCTCCCCCAGTCCACATCCTGCAGTCCATCCACGTGAGAAGTGTGGGAAGAGAGGTTGTCATTGAAGACTTGGACAAAAATGTTGTTGACTACCTCAGCATTCTACTCATCTGTTGTTACCAGTTTACTAGATTTGTTCATCTTTATACATCTTCTTTGATCTTCCTTTTCTAGTTAAGGAATTCCCCTTCCTGGAGGCATTCCCTTTCCAGGGACACAAAGAATAACAGAAGTTCCCACTTCACCTTGACCTTCTTCACCACACCTTAATCTCTATATTCTTCCCAGGTTACCTGTCCTTGTTTTCATTTGCTTTTTTCCCTTTACTTTAAACAGCAGTTCTCTACTCAGCTGTTCAGGTGTTTTGCCTTCTTTGGTCAATCTCATGCTATTGGGAATTACAAATTGATGTGCTTTATGGAAGACTTTCTTATGGATATCAGCTCTGTTCTGCCTCCTTGTCCCTGAGGGCAGCCTCCCAGAGGATCCTACCTCCTTGAGGAGATGGAATTTTTTTTTCCTAAAGTTCAGGAGCCTAGCTTTACTTGTTACCTGACCCATATCGCTTAAGACTACAAACTGCACCATGTTCCCAAGTTCATAGGTTATTCTGAGTTGGAAGGAACCGACAGGATCATCTAGTCCAACTCCCAAGTGAAGGCCCACCCAGGGATCAGGCCCACAAGTCTAGAACCGCGGACACCACGCTCTATCCATCCAAGCCTCCCACCATCTAGACAATGTGGCTAAACTCCTCATCAAGTCTTTTCTTAAACACCTCCAGGGATGGTGACTCCACCACCTCCCTGGGCAGACCATTCCACTGAGGGATCATTCAGGGACCTCCCCTGGCATAGTTAAGTTTCCTCATATTAAGTTTCTTGTCAATCACAAGTCCTAAATCCCTCTCCATTTCACCACTTTCCATCCACTCATCCCCCAGCCAACAGTGATGCATGGGGTTGTTATGTCCAAAGTGAAGAACTTGGCACTTAGACTTGTTAAATCTCTTATTATTGGAGTCTGCCCATTTCTCGAGCCTGCCAAGGTCCCTCTGTAGGGCCCTTCTAACCTCTGGCAGTTCAACATTTTCCCCCAACTTGGTAACATCTGCAAACTTGCTGATAATGGACTCAATTCCCTCATCCATATCATCAATAAAGATATTAAACAGTGGTTGTAAGTTTAGTGTTATTTTTCCCTGTAAACCCTTTTACTAAAACACATTTTGACACTAAATAAAAAGAAATTCTCTCAGAGAAAGTGGCACTATTTTCTCTGCATGCGATTTCATAGATAATATCAAACCTAAAGGTTTTAAAATATTATAAAGCCAGAAATAAAATAAGTTTTCCCAGTTAAGGTTATGTAGTTTCTGACCCAGATTGTTACAACATCCCACAGCTCTGTACCAGACTCAGCAAGTCATCCACCTGGTCATATCTGAAACAAGTGATATCTCTGAGACAATCTAGTGACAGAGCTTAAGCTCTCCCTACAGCCTGTAACCTGTATATTTGGGGGGGGAGCTCTGTCTGAGTTCTCACATCCTTTTTGTACGCAAAGATGACTTGAGTCCCTACTTAGTGAAAACCATATCTGAGCTCCGTCAGCAAAGGCAGTGACCACCAGCTCAGCTGGTTGAGCTGCCATCCTTCGAGCTCATCCTGACAACACAAACTGCCACACCACACTCCTGGTAACTCACAATTTCTGGTGGCACCTCTGCACAGGAGAGAGGAGTTTTACGATCCAGTGACTTGACTGGTTGACGACAAAAAGGCGGTGGATGTTGTGTACTTGGACCTTAGCAAAGCCTTTGACACGGTTTCCCACAATAAGCTTCAGGAGAAACAGTTGGCACTTTATGCTGAGTTAGGAATTGGTTGGATGGACGAGCTCAGAGAGTGCTGGTGAATGGTGCCACATCCAGCTGACAGCCAGTCACCAGTGAAGTCCCACAGGGGTCAGTGTTAGGCCCGGCACTGTTCAGCATCTTTATTGATGATATGGATGAGGGAATTGAGTCCATCATCAGCAAGTTTGCAGATGATACCAAGCTGGGGGCAAATGTTGAACTGCCAGAGGGTAGGAGGGCCATTCACAGGGACCTTGACAGACTAGAGAAATGGGCAGACTCCAACCATATGAGGTTTAACAAGACTAAGTGCCGGGTTCTTCACTTCGGACACAACAACCCCATGCACCGCTATCGGCTGGGGGAGGAGTGGCTTGAGATTAGTGAAGTGGAGAGAGANTAAGGTTTATGTTTACCACTCTGCGGTGTGCGTTTGGTCTCTGTACGGGTGTTAGATGGTGAGTTGGACTAGATGA
This sequence comes from Pitta sordida, assembly GCA_013390025.1. Classification (NCBI taxonomy): domain Eukaryota; kingdom Metazoa; phylum Chordata; class Aves; order Passeriformes; family Pittidae; genus Pitta; species Pitta sordida. The sequence continues at coordinate 10,642 of WEKX01023842.1, forward strand.
TCCTTGTGGGTCCCTTCCAACTCATAGTATTCTGTGGTTCTGTGATTCTGTGATTCTGTGAGTTGGGTGTAGGCCCTGCTCATACCACATACCCTGGATCAGAACTGCCTCTGAGTCAGGGTTCCACCACTTCCCATTTGGGAGGCAGGGCTGGGACAGCTCTCTGCTCTAGTATTGAGATCTTGCTGGGTGGGAAATCTGACCTCTCTCCCTCAGTGTATATTCTCAAACAGCTGGTGATTACCCAGTCCTCTAATTTGTTGATGTCTCTTTGCAGGATCTCCCAGCCTTTGAGGGAGTCAACAGCTCCTCCCAGTTTTGTGTTATCTGCAAACTTGCATCCAAGTCATTTATGAAGATACTGAAGAGTACAGGGCCTAAGATGGAGTCTTGTGGGACCCCACTAGTGACAGGTCACCAGTCTGACGTTACCCCATTCACTATTACCCTCTGTGTTCGATTCATGAGCCAATTTTTTACCCGCCACATGTGTGCAGGACATTTTCTCTAGAAGGATCTGGTGAGAGATAGTATCAAAAGCTTTTGGATTTCATTAGGTGATTACATCAACTGCCTTTCCTTGATCAGCTAGATGGGTTACCTTGTTATAAAAAGAAATCAGGTTTGAGATCCAGGACATTCCTCTCATGAAGCCATGCTTGGCTGTGACCAATGTTCACAAAAACACTTAGAACAAGAGGATTTGCCTGGGAATATGTGTTAAAATTGAGTCTTACTATACATTTTTATTTCTAGTATCCCAGGTGTGTACTGCCTCTTTCATATACAAAAAAGTGACAGACTTCTGTCATTCAGAAGATACACTCTAAATTAAACATGGAAACATGAAAGAGTTTAGACTGGGTACTTGTGTAGAAAAATATCTACTGGGAAAAGGAACAAGAGCTTAAAGCACTGAAAAATTATAGACTAGAAACTTAAAATAATTCTCATGGGTATATTGAAAAAATTTGGGAAAAAAGAAATCCTTCTCATGTATATCATAACATGTACAGAAAAGTATCCTACGTATCAAAGAAAAGTAGGAGTCTCAAAGGACATAATGCAATAATTGAATAGCTGGCTTTTTAGTAGTACTAGCATTAACTTCTTATTTTGGATACCTGTAAGGTGTCTTTCAATACAGTGAGATAAAAAGTGGCAAAACTGGATGAGATTACATACAGCGGACTGGGCCTGAAGTATGCAACATCATGGCATCTTCTGTCTTTCTGACTGAGAATCCTCCTTAAGTCAGAAAGATTTTGTATCATGAGCACTCTTTTCAGACTATACAATTTTCTAAAGAACACAAGTTCAGAACAGCATGCACGAAATCTGTAATATTGCGGTGCCAATTAAATTAAGCATCCAATTTATAGAGGATATCATGGCTCTACAATAGGATTTACTATAACAGGGAATCATTAAAGATTATAAACTGGTATCTGCAACATTTGACTGCCTTTATAGAAGTCTAAAAGTAATTAATAAAATGGAGTACAATTAATGTGGTTCAGTGTTAGAAATTTGTGTGTTAGTATTAAGGAATCATCTAAGATAATATATTAATAGGCCAAATTATCTTCTCAGGACTGTGTTCAGTTATGTTGGAATAAATCTGGAAGACCTTGGTCAAACTGTCAATTTAATAACTAATACTTACTGAAGTATATTATATTCAGTAATAACTATTGTTAATGTTTTCCTATGTCTACTTAGAGAATTCTTATTCTCTTAGAGAATTCCCTCAGGCTTAGATCTATTTCACATAAACTCAAATATTGTCCACAAAGTTATTGAAAAACCAGGGGCAGAGGCCACAACTGAATATGAACTGAGGAAAACACAACTACTCCGCTGAAAACATGACTTTGCTTTCTTCCATAAAACAGCTTGTGAGGGCTAATAATCTTTCAACAATCCCTTTGTCAATGGATGTGGCTGTCCAGACTCCTGGTTGTAGAGAATGCACAAGTCTGACGGTAGAACAGGAAGACAGTGCAAATAACACCTGTGGCCAGTACGAGCTGATAAATCACCTGCTCTGTATGGTGGTAGACCTGAAGGAAGAGTTTGAAAGGCTGAGGAGTGTTACAGACAAATACTTACATATCTTTCTATTCATAGGAAACTCATAATTAATAATGCAAATGCTCTTCTGAAAGTTGTTTACTGACATAATTTGACATTTGAAATTACAAGCATAATGCAAAATTATCACTTTTTTCCTGAAAAAATTTTCCATTAGGAAATGCAACAGAAGGGAGACTGGAATCTCAGTAGGAATAGGTAATATGTGCTACAATGTCTTGGAACAACATAATTCAATCTCAGTTTAGAACATCCTTTCTTTTATGTGATTCTCTTTAGAATGCTATTTAAATAATATTCCTTTAAAAAGGAAAAAAAAAATTAAAATGTGCTAAACTGGGCCAAAACCTATTTACTCTATTCATAGGAGGAGACTTGTTCCTCTGGTAACCAATAAAACTTCTCAGATACGAATGTCAAATGTGATGTAGCCTATAATTAATTGACTCTGAACTGGTGAAATTGCCCTCCCATTTCTAAAAACATCTAGTGGGAAATAGAAAGCATCAATGACATAAAAAGTAGAAGAAACAAAGAGAACAACTGAGTAAGATTCAATCAGCAAATCAGTGTCACATGAAAATCTCACTTTTATCACTAGAACATATAAAAGCTAAAAAATTTAAATTTAAAATTATAATATTTTTATAGGGAAATGTTAATACATATTTTATGAAGCAACTATTAAGCCAGACAATGAACCATCATATGAAATTATTGGCATAACAAAACTTTTATATTTTTATCTTATTCTCTAAACCTTTATTCGTCTCCAAAAAACACTAGATTGTAACTGTAATACTGATTTTCAGCTCAGTCTGAATGGAGAGTCAGATTATTTGGAACTGTGCCCTTTGTTTTTCCTGAAGTAATCTTCATTTTAAAATATTTCAAACTGTATTCCAAAGTGGCAATTCACCTATTTAAATATATAACTTCAGTAGGTTCTTCCACATTTTGTGTTTAGATTATTTTTCCTAATATTTCTCTTTCCAGTGAGAAATAAAGCCATGTGCCAAGGAAATTTTCTGATGAAATTTTGGTATGTTTCTGTTTTCCTCACCATTATTTTGCATGATTTTTCAGCAATGAAGGGGACCCCTTGTCACAACTGCACATGTGCGACCTGGCACGCATGAATATTCAATTAGGCAGTCATGGATATTCATATCAATACCCACGCTGTGCCACACGGACCACGGGCGCACTGGTCTGCCTGTGACAAGCCGTGTTGGCCCCGCTCTGCCCCATCGCTCTGGGCTGCGCCAGACCCCTTCCCCTCCCTTCAGCTCTGCTCCGAGCTGCCCCGGCCCCCTCAGCCTCCCCTCGGGGCCACTCAAGGCTGCTGAGACAGTGGCATGGGCAGCTTCCTGCACCAGTGTCCCCGGCCAAGCAGAAAAGGTTTTTTCCTGGCACGGGGTGGCTGCAGGCACTGGGAAGTGCTGACACAAACACCAATACACAGCAAGGCAATGCCAGAACAGCTGTGGGGGGCCAGTGGGACCGTGTGAGGGTGCAGGGCAAATTTGCATATTAATGAGCTGCCAATCAATGTGGAAGGTGGGTCATGCGGGACCCAAATAAGACTGCGGTACTGCGGTATAGGAGACCTGACTGTATTAGTTTGTTTCTGCAGGAGAAAAAGGAGACATCCATGATGAAGGTGAGGCATGAGTCTGAAGAAATATGGGACCAAATCTCATAACTGTGTGTCTGGAGAAATGCATTCTGAACTTGTGTAAATTGAATATAAGTGGGAAAGCAATGCAACACTTCAAAAGTTTTACATGATTTTTTCTGACAGTCATTAAAATTAGTGAAGTGCCGATGTTTTTTAAAGTTTTATGAGCTTTTTGGGGGAGAAGTATGGTTTTAGTCTTTTTGGATGAATATATATATTTCACTGAATCTATTTTAGCTGAATTTTACAAGTAGGAAAGATAGTACAGGAACTCAGTTAAAAGTTCATTGACTGACTTTTCTTTTTAAAGACAGGCATATTTATCATCACACAATACCTACTGTTCTGCAATCATTTCAGAAAATGATAATTACATCTCTGTTTGGTAGATGTTTTAAATATAAAAAAGACAACAATGTTCACATCAGATTAGAAGTTTACACAGTCCTTAATATTATGTTAGTGCATGAGTAATGTCTAGGATGGAGTGAAACAGGACAAGCAAGTAATGATATTTCCCCAGAGTATTTTCTCAGCCTCCAGCAAGTCACAGCTCAGTGATTCTGCACATCATCTTTAATTTTTTAATCTTGATAGATTCTTCCATAATTTTAAGGTGTGTAAACTGCTAGCATGCAGATGAAGCGGCTTTACAGCTCTAATCACATTTGCCTGAAGAACTCCCTCCTGTTGTTTATTTTGAATTCATACCTCGCTAATTACTTCTAGTGCCATCTAGTTCCTGTATTGAAGAGATGTAAAACAATACATTCCTGTTCTCTTTCTCCACAGATTTCATAGGTTTTTAAGGTTTTTATCATGCCCACCCATGAATCATCTCTTCCTCCGTATTAAAGTATTTAAACTTATTTATTCATTCCTCACAGGAAGCTCTCTGCATTTGATCATTTTTATCTCTTTCTGTACCTTTTTCTTTTTTTTTCTTATTATTATTTCTGCTTGATTTTTCAATACATCATATATTGATGTAATATGTACAGCATATATGCTGTAATCTGTCTTTCACACCTTAGTATTACAATAGGCTTTTGGCTACTCTATGAAACCAAGCCTATGTTTTCAAATTCTGGATTTTGACTGGTAGATTATTCTGTGAGGTATGACTGAAAGAGTTAATGTTATTTATAAACTATTTATTTTAAATGCACTATAGAACTAGTCAGAACTTTGAATTGTATATTGCTCTTGTGTCATGAAACAAGTACTTAACATTTTCTCACTTTTCTAATACAGTGATCCTCTGCTTATTGTGACCTGTATTTTGCAGGATCCAAGTAGCTGTAGTTGACTTTTCCGCAAGTTGTGCGACCTCATGTGTGTGCAGAATGCACCACAAATCCTGTCTGCTCATGAATATATAATGAGCTTATAGATATAAAATTGGTCCCACCCACCATCGACACCCACCAGATTTGCCGTACATCCTTTGAAGTTACAACCTGGGGGATGGCGGGGGCCTGTTGCCGCTGTCAATGACAATCCTGGGGTGGCGGCACATGGGAGGTTTAATCCTGAGGCGGGTAGGAGTGGAGCCACTGACTCGGCACCACGTCTCAGGTCTGTCCGCATGGCCACAACATGGGCGACATAGCCTGGTGTGTCCCAATGCCAGTGATGCAGGCTCCTGACACCAGAATCTGACCCCTAATGCTGGCACCAGAACTCCCCCTTGCTGCCCGAAATAAAAGGTTCCTTCCAGGCAGCAGGAGAGTATGTACGTGTACTGTGGTTTTTTTGTACGTAGATGTTTACTGCCATGTGAGAAACACAGAAACAGTTGATACTGAACAGACCTGGGGGGTCCCTTCTAGAATGTGTGGGGCGGAGGAGGTGTGGAGGGAGGGTGGGGAAGGGGATAAAACTGCGGCATGGGGCAGCAGGCACAGGGACGGGCGGGGCTGTGGGTGCTCCCAACATAGGGCACATCTGTCCTCTGGTGCTACGCCGGCTCCTCCTGCCCATCTGCCCCCACACCACACAACTCTGAGGAGCAGCAGGAGGAGCAGATCACAGAGAAGCACTAGCTCTTTTGCCCTGCACAGCTGCCTCCAGCCTGCACTTCTGCAGACAGCCCCGGTGGTGGCGGGGAGGCAGACCACGGCCACCGCCCACCTGGAATGGGGCAGGTGGCAGCAAGCCAGGGAGAAGCGATGATGGCCAGCTTCTCTCAGCCCACAGTATTGGTCTGACTGCATGCAGCAGCGAGCCAGGTAGAAGTGACAATGGCCAGCTTCCCTCAGCCCACAGTACTGGTCTGCCTGCATGCAGCCACTGGCCTACAGAGGGCCTGCTGCCGCAAATCCAGCCATGTTGAGGGTTGGGGGAGGGGAAGGAAATCAACCAAAAAACCCCCAAAAAACACTTCACCCAGCAGGAAAAGCACCACGCTTCTTGGAGCCAAAAACCCTTTGTGGCTTGATGATGCCTGGCAGTGGTGTTAATGGATATGTACTTAGGTGTGAGTTGGGCAGCAAGGGGTTCTCATGGTTACTGTGCCCAGGACAGGTTGTCCAATGTGCGGATGGATGGGCAGGCACAGGTGCTCAGATAGGTCCTGGTTCCACCACTGGCTCGCCCAGCCATGGCCATGGTCCCTGGGACCGGCTGCCCTCCCCATCTCCACCATGGCATCCCAGTTGCCTGTTTATCCACTTGGGTTGACTGAAGGGCTAACATGATGGGCAGAGGTGCAGCTTCCATCCTGAAAGCCTTTATACAACCATGCTGCTGGTCTGCTCCCATTGCAGTGAATTGCTCCAAAGGGGAAACCCCTCCCATGCCAAGCTTTTTGCCTTCTGCCCTCCCTTCTCCTGTAATGGGTTAAAGGGAGGTCAGAGCCACCAGCACCACCAGGGGCATAACTGTTGTGAAGGCAGCTCTAGCCCTCACATCTGTGAACACAGCTAAGCATCCCGTTGCTAGGTGGCAAACCAGGAGTAAACCTCTGCAGCTGCCCTGGCTTTGCACCCCGGCTCAGCTCTGGTGGTTGCACCGCCACCCCTGTCAGAAAGACAAAAGCTTTGCTCGGGGTTCTTGCAGTCCCAGAGAAAGAAATATCAAACAAAACACCTGCCCCAAACATAGCAGCAGCACTTGTGTCACAGCTTTGCTTGCATCACAGCCCTCTCCCTAGCACTGGTTGGGTGCACCACAGTCCCTTTAACAGTGGCAAACTGTCCCAGCCCATGCAACGGTCATTCCGATCATGGAGTGCCAAGATGCCCACGGCGCTGCCTCGCCCAGCAGTGACCCCATTCCCCAACCATCCCCCAGGGTCCTGCTCTGGAGCAGCATGGAGCTTCTGTCATGTTTGAACACAAGAGATATACACCAGCAACCAGAAACCACAATAAAACACAGCACAGACATGGCAGGGAATGGATGGTGGCAGGAGCCTCCACGCTCACGGAGCTCTGCCGGAGAAGTGGACATCAGCTTCAAGGCTTCTGTCCGTGCTGGCTGCTGTGGGGGTTCTGTACTCGGAAATGCAGCTCCCATCGAGGAGCCAGGATTCCATGGCTGGGACTTGGCAAAAGGCATTTCTTCCACTTAAATGAGGTGCTACGGAAGGAGTCACACTTCCAGGACTGCCCTCCAGACTGTAGTCATGGAGGGGGCGTGGCTATGGGCGTAGCCTATTTGAATACTCATGGGCTTGCTATCTTCATGAATTCCAGAAGTCATGGGAATCTGGGCAGACCCAAAGGCCCGCAAGTTCCAGGGGTCGACTATATGAGCTCCTCTTTCTCTACAATACATTTTAATCAGTTTCAAAACAACAGGTCAAAATCTAGATAAATGAAATCACAAGTGTATATTGTCTCCTGTTAACACTTAAAATAACAAATAAATAACTGAATATATATAAAATATACTTAGCTTAAAAGTGCTACTTTAAAACTATGCACTGTGATTATGAATAATGCTAGTAAATTTCCTAAATACAGAACTTTCTTCTCACTAGAGTTATTTTCAGATATAAATGTTTAGAAGTTACACAAATGGTTACTTATTCAAGACACTTTGTACAAACTTAGTTGAAAACATCTTGAAAACTTTTAAATTAAAAAAAATACTTAATATGATGATTATGGAACCTTAATTTAAAATTGTTGGTTTATTCCCAAATGTGACCATTGTAAAGAAGGTCAGAAGAAAATTCCACACAGAGGATAAACCACAGAAAAAATGTTTAATCCGATACTGCTGTCTTCATTGATAAGTACCTCTCAAGGGGCTAGGATGTCAATAGATAGCTCTCTGGTATCTTGGAGTCTTTGCTGTTAAATGCATGATCAATACCAAATAGAATTTTAACTGCCCCTGATTTAATTAGGAGTGGTTCTTTTTATCCTGCATACAATTCCAGAATCTCACTCAATAAAGTACAAAGGAAGATTACCATGTGGGTTGTGTATTCACTACATTCTGGGGCTATGCAAAGAAATTGGGAAAGAAGATTATGTTATTAAGAATTTGCAGTTGGCCTGTAACATGGAAGGGGACAGACTTCTTCTGTAAGTCATATAAAGAGCAGCTGAGGGAGCTGGGGTTGTTTAGCCTGGAGAAAAGGAGGCTCAAGGGAGACCTTATCATTCTTTCAACTCCCTGAAAGGAGGATGTAGCAAGGTGGGCGTTAACCTCTTCTCCCAGCATCTAGTAACAAAACGAGAATACATAGCCTCAAGCAGCGCTGGTGCAGGTTCAGACTGGACATGAGAAAGAATTTCTTCATGGAAAGGGCTGTTACACATTGGAGTATGTTGTCCACGGAGATGGTTGTAAATCTCACCCAACAAGTTTCTTAAAGAAGCTTAGATACTTTTACATCCTGAGGGAGGCACAAGGGAGAAACGTGGCAATGTTTTCAAGGGGTTAAACAACAAGTTTTACCAATAAACTTGAGAAAATAAGGGACCTTGGCAAATTTTAAAGCAACTTTAAATCAAAGTAAAACATTTCAAAAGGCTTATCCACATAGCTTTACCCAGATTTCAAGAAGAGGAAATCAGGAGAAGTGTGAGAGAGAGGGGAGGGAGAAAAGGGAAAGAAAAGGGACAGAGAAAGATTAATAGTCATCACTTGAATACCAGGGTGATCTTTACTACCATAAAATCCAAGTGGTGGATCACAAACAGGTGTATCTTTTGTGCAATTGCTTTTATCTCCTCTGATCTCTAAAGGCCCTTCCCCCATTTGGGGTTCTCAGTGTGTCAGGGGCAAATAACTATTCTGGGTTGGCCTAGAGGCTCCACGGTGGGCTATGGAGCAGTGCAGTGTCTCATTTATCCAGAACTTACCCTGCCCTTCCCCTCCCCACCATACACACAGATATTTAGTTGTTTTAAGCCTGTAATCCTTTCCCTATTGGTGGAGTTCCCATCCCTGGAAGTGTTAAAGAAACAACTCAGTATGTCACTTAATGCAGTGGTCTAGTTGCCAAGGTGTCGATCACTCAAAGGTTAGACTTGATGATCTTGAAGTTCTGTGTTTCTCCTGTAGTTTTATATCATTTATATTTTGCAGTTGCAAAAGAGAAAATTCAAATCCCACATTAATGGTGTGACAGAAAGAACTTTGGGTTCTTGGATCACAGGGAAATATTTACTAATCAAAGCTTGCAAGACTCAGGTGAGATGTATTTGTCTAATAAGGGTAAAAGGGTATTAGGTAACCAATTGGCAAGCCTCATCAAGAGGGCTTTAAGCTAGGATCGATGGGGGAAGGGGATGACACCAAAGCCTCTCAGAAGGGCATAATGGATGGTGTACCTGCTAGGAAGATGAACCTACCTACCCAGCTGAGGTGTGTATTAGTTGACAGCAAACTCAACATGAACCAGCAGTGTGTCCAGGCAGCCAAAAGGGCCAATGGCATCCTGACCTGCATCTAGAAGGGAGTGGCTAGTAGGTCAAGAGCGGTTATCCTTCCACTGTACTCGGCACTGGTTAGTTACACACCTCGAGTATTGTATTCAGTTCTGGGTTCCTCAGTTCAAGAAAGATGTCGAGGTGCTGGAACAAGTTCAAGAAGGGCAACAACCTTCACTCCATATTGGATGCAAAAGGGAATATAGTAAGTAGTGATGAGGAAAAGGCAGAAATACTTAATACCTTCATTGTCTCTGTTTTCAACAGTAAGACAGACTGCCTGCAGGACAGCTGAACTAGTGGGCTGACAGAAGGAGTCGGGGTGCAATATAACCCCCCTGTAAGCCAGGTGGAGATAGTCAGAGACTTGATGACTAGCTTGGACCCTCATAAGTTCATGGCACCAGATGGGATCCATCCGAGGGTGATGAAAGAACTAGCAGATGAACTCGCCAAGCCACTCTCCATAATTTACCAACAGTCCTGGCTTACTTGTGATGTACCACAAGACTGGAAATTGGCCAATGTGCCACCCATCCACAGGACCGGCAGGAAAGATGATCTGAGCAATTACAGACCCGTCAGCCTGACCTCAGTCC